>CAUJLX010000001.1:18125590-18497615 GCA_963280985.1 Strongyloides venezuelensis
AGAACCAACTCAAAAAATGAACATACTTTCACTTCAAGAATACCTATTGAATAATAATCTTTATCAGACCCTTTTCATGATCTTAACCTTGGTGTTCTAAGTAACGTTATTTTCGGTACAATACAAATAGTCCAAATCATTACAGATCTGACTTCACTGCAAATTTATGAAAGTATTATTAATGAATGTATTCTGATGAAAAAATATGGCTACATAAATAGTGTTATTAATGAAAACTTTTTTGCTCTTTAAAGAACACAAAATACATCAAGTAAAAAAAAACGTTATTTTCTTAATCGTAGTCAAACATTGACTGTGACGAAAGCATTCTATGAATATTTAATCAAAATAAATATCAATGATTATGAAAATGGTGTAAAAATAAAATTCAAACAAATAATCAATCTTTTAAAAGTGCTTCTAAATGTTACATATTTATGTATGGAGTTAGATATGAACATTAATGAATGCTCGAGACTGTACGAATATAATGTTGACAAAATTTTCGAGTATCTGTATAAAGTATTTTCTTCAGATCTTGAGCTTACATTAAAAATGCATAATTTAACACATTATCCTTGAAACATATTAGACATAAACTTCTTCCAGTTAATTTTTCTTGTATTAGATTCGAAGGTAAGTCAATATTACAATTTTAGAATGATTTTTTTTTATATTTGCTTTTAATTTTGAATCATTAAAATTTTTTATAAAAAGTAGATGATTAATATATTTTAAATATTGAATAACTAATTTTGTTAAAAAATAAATATTTTTGTATTTAAAATTTTATTAACAACATTTTTAACATCTGCAAAATTTTTTATTTAAATTTATAAAAGTAAGATAATAGGAAATTTTTGAAAACATAATAAATATATAATTATTTGATATAATAACTTTTTGTTATAGCTGCTAATATTCGTTTTAAAAATATTTTATCACGAACTAATAGCCGAATTAATCCATGCTTTACGATTGTTAAAAAAATAACTTGGAATAATTTTTATTAATAGGCATAGAAAAGTTCACAACGAATTAATAGTGGAGAATAACAATTGAATATATGATCAATCTGTAATGGACTGTGATGAAAATGAACAACTCGAAGATTCTATGGAAGAGAAAATTAAAGAATAAAGTTTTATTATGTTCGAAGAATAATTTTGAATAATTTTATTATTATACACTAGTATAAGATAAAAAATTTTTAACATAAATAATAAAAATTTTTAATGACAATGATATGAATTTAATATTTAACATAGTATAAATAAGGTTGTTGTTTATTTATAATTATTCATTTTTATTTAATTATTGAGGTTAAAATAAAATAGTGTTTTTTATTTGTTCTAGCATAATATTTATAAAAATGTTTTAACAATTTTATTTATGAACTAAATTTCATAATTATAGAAATTAACATATTATTGTAATGAATACAAAAAATACTGAAACTGAATTATATCGTTAATAAACTACATTAAAAGTACATCAAATAAAGTAATATCTTTTTTAACAGTATTAAAACTTTATCTTAATTATTATAAAATATATAACAATTATAAACGATTTAATCTTTTTTAAAGTTGTTATTTTGGCTTATAATTACATATATTTGTCATTGCATGTTAAATCAAATTAAAGATATAAAATACAATATATTTTATAGAAATAATTTTATTACTCCGTTTATGAATCTTTCTGAGATAACTATAAAATTTTCATCACAATTTTCTCATCACCAGTAGTTTTAAAAAATTCAAATACATTTTTATAAAAAAAATATACCAATTCATAAAAAAAGTGTGTATTTTGCATTGGTTATGTATAATTTTGTATTTAAAAACAACCATACAATTTAAAAAATGTATAGTAAATAATAAAAAAGAGTATGTATGTCATTTTGACTGTATGTACATTTTCATTAAAAATGATATAATGTTTAAAAAATGTATAGTAAATGTCGTTTAGAAATGTATATACATTTTATAGAAAAATGTATGGCAAATGATAAAGAAAAGTATGTATGTTGTTTTGATTGTATGTACATTTCTTCCAAAAAAATAATACATTTTTTGTAAAATGTATGGCATTTCTTAGAAAATAGACATATATATTATGCTTATTACGTGGGCACAATTAAAAATAACCTAATTGGTAGTCGAAATGACAAAAGTTTTCTATAATACTCATGATTGTACAATGTCTGTCAAAACGACAGTTTTAAATTTTGAGTGTATCAAATCAAAAAAGGGTGCCGCTAATTCACTAAAATTGGCAACCATATTTGAATAGAAAGCCATCTTGCAAATTTTTGTATGCAGATCTTTAATTGATGTAGGTGAACTCATTGACAAAATTGATTGAACCTTATCTTCCGGTATCGATATGCCATTTTCAATGTCCCAGTTTAAACCTAAATAAGTTGTGAATTTTACCTTAAATTCGGATTTCTTCAGATTAATACGAAATCCTGCTTCTTTCAGTGCTTTGAGAGTTGATAAAATTGTATCATTTTTTTACCCTGCGGTGCTAGTATTAACAAAGTCATCCATGTAACATTTTAAGAAAAGAATGCCTGAAAGAGCTTGCTTTAGAGCTTGGCAAAATATTTGAGGGTTAAGTTTATGACCAAATATCAATCTCGTTGAAACAAGAGTACCAATTGGTGTTCTAACTGCAGTTTTCCATTGATCACTTTCATTAATTCCAATTAAACGGTATGCATCACTTATGTCCAACTTCGTGAACGTGCAATATTGTCCAAAGGAGTTTCTAATAAACTTTTCAATGACGGTAAGTTCATCTCGTTTGGATCGGGTGTGTGATCGTTTATATTTCTAATATTATAACATAATCTAATTTTTTCATTATGTTGATGTACCACGATCAAGTTTCCAGCAGAAATAATTGGTTCTTTAGCATATTTCAACCATCCTTTTTCTATTTCAGATTCTAATATGTTACATACAGTTGGAAGGATTTCTGCTTTGACGGGAAGTAGTGGGGCTATTTTGGGTTTAAAAGTTTCCTGTAGAGCTAGGTCACTATTTAAAATCGGTGAGAAGTTTATGTCTTCTTGAATCAAACTCATGTTTTTAGGATCTTTCAAAAAATCAACAATTGTTTCACATTCTTCACCGAGAGTAACTTTGATGTTTTGTATTAATTGTGACTGACGAGCGGTAGGTTTTGGCTTCATATACTTTCTGATGTCAATGAAATTTTTTTGAATCATATCAAAGCCAATAGTAATAGCAGTGTCTTCGTTTCCACTTAGAAAGAATTTACCTGACATCAGTTTCTCATTTGGTAACGTGAAATCAAGTTCAAGACTACCTTTATGATTTCTACAAGTGCCGTGTGCGGATTTTGTAGCGATTGAGTCATTTAAATTAATTTTTTCTTTCATTGAAGGAGGGAAGTTGTTAAACAGTTTATTACCAATCAAGGATATACCTGCACAAGTGTCAATTTTTGCTGTGAGAGTTTTATTAATACCTTCTAGTTTTATTGGAGCAGTACAGATTGATTCCATTAAGGTTTGGAGCATTTCTGAAGGGACTTCTTTTTTTTTGAAATGGTAATTAGCGGTTTTTTGTCAATAGCTACCTGTTGATCCTTCGATTTATTGTTACCTACCCATTTCTTCTCGGGTTTTGGTTTGAATGTTTTAATCTCTTCAGTACTTTTGTCAGTAATCGTCTGTTTTTTACTAACAATATTATTTGCATACTCTTTTTTCTTTATAGAAAACTCTCTGTCTTTTTTAAATGCAAATTTTCGAATTTCATCTAATGTTGGAAGAGACCCATCCGAACATAATTCTAGTTGATATGAACGAGGAATTTTTGCTATAAATGATGTGATTGTAAGGAATTCTTGTGGATTGAATTGCTTTACATCATGACCTCTTGCATAGTTCGTGACTTTGTCTAATAAGGAAGTCATAGCATCTTTGGTTTTCTCTAACTTTAGTTCTGTCAACTCATTAATAACAATTATTGGACCAATACTATCTTTGTAGAGAGCGGTACGTTTGTTTATGAATTCTAACAGATCTGTCCACTCTGGTTCTTGGTTGTCCTCTTCAATAGTTTCAGAAAAGAATTGTTCTGACCAGTCACGGGGGATCAAGCTGATGATGGTTGTAAATTTATCACTATCATCTAAGGCATATGTTGCAGCTCTGAGATATTTCCCGTACAATTCTTTTTTGTTTACAGTCTTTGTATGGTATGTAATGTGCCATAAAAGATTTGTTTTTAACCGGTGGCGCCATGTTTGATATTTTACAATATTACGTAAAAGACGTTTATTGTATATAAAGGGCAATATAAATATACAATGAAATAGTGAAAATTATAATATATTTATAATTAATATTCATTTTTCATCAGTATATTAAATAATAGATAAATAAGTTAAAAATTAATTAGTTATGTAATCTTTATTTTTAATAGTTTTTATTTATAATTTGTTTGTATTGTTTTTTCGTGTCACATAATTTCACTTGTATCAATAATTAATTTTGTTTAAAAACAAGCATATTTTTGTTTGTGTCCAAGTTTATTATTTAAAAATAATACTTCACAATAAATATATTTCACTTGTACAAAATCACTTTTATAAGTGATTATATTAAGTTCAATAAAAACATTTTTGAACAATATTTATGACTCTTTTCAAGCATATGAAAAAGAAAATAACTATATAACACAATTTTTTTATGTTAAATATGTGTTTTATTTAGATAAATTCACCTTAAATTTATAATAATTGGATGAAAATGTTAAAAATATGTTTTTAAAAATGTTTAATATAATATACTTTTTAAACAAATATGTAGTTAATTATTTAAAATGTTACACACAATTATAAGATGTTTAACATACAAAAAATTTTTTATAATACACTCTTTAAATAAATATGTAGTCAATTGTTTAGAATGTTACATATAATTAAAAAACGTGCAACATGCACATATTTTTTAAATGTATATGTATATTATGAGAATATACTAATATATAATAATCATAAGTAATCTATCAAGTGATTAATATTTTACATTAATTTATTGCTAGCTTCACAACTGTAAGTAATGTATATTGAACTGAATATTAAGTAATTAAATCTCTAAAATATACAAATATTTATTTCTGATATCAAATTGTTTGAAAGTTTATTAGCTAAAGATATAATGTCAAAAAGTGTTCTGAATCTTAGTTTTTACATCTAGAAGATATGTTTATATTACTTTATTACCATGCTATAATTTTTTTACAATATTTTAAAGTTATTTTTTTATATAGATAAAGAAAATTTAATTTTTTTGTTATTTATAAATTTACTTTTTATTTGTCGTTATGTAATTATTAGCAAATAGATATGTATTTGTTTTTGCTCTTACTAGTTTCAGATATTATATAATTTATATACAATAAGCATACGCCAAAGTTAAAACTTACAAACTGATACATTTCAATTTAGAGAAGTATCTAGATAAATATTAGCGTCCTGCAATATTAAAATTTTCTTAATATGTATGTACGTGTCATTCTAATAGTGTTTTTAAATGTTTTATATTTTTTATAAGAATTTTGTCTGTGTTTGCACAATTAAAAATGTAACGTCAAATTTCTTAATCTGCAAGGCTTAATGTTGGACACCTGGAATTTCACAAAGTGATTTATCCATATATAATGTTGTTCATTATGCAATACATAATTTATAATGTACGTTTTGGCACACTTTCTCTGTAGTGATTGGCTATATTTAGGTATAAAAAACAAACTGTTAGATTCTTCTAATATTTTCTACATAATGATATATATTATATCTATAAGCACTGTTTATCATAATTTTATTTAAAAACAAACAATGCTGTCAAAACGTGATATTCGTGCTATTATACTTTATGAGTTTAAACGTCGTACTAATATTGCAAAAATAACTCAGAAAACTAATAAGTCTTTTAGAGAGAATCTTATCAATGTTCTTACCGTTCAAAGACAAATTAATAAAATCGAAGAAAGCAATATTAACTTTTAAACGAAGAGCGTAGAAAACCTGAGTCTGTTCTTAATAACAAGGAATTACGAAAAGATATTGGAGCCAATCCACGTACAACATGTTAGAAAACTTTAAGAAGAGATAAATGTATCCAATTTAACAATTTCTTTTCATTTAAAACTATAGAAAAGATGAATAACTTTGACAAATGGAGACCTCGCGAATTAAACGATACCCACTTTATGAGGTTTGTTTTTCCTATACTTTGAGGAACAAAAATGACCCACTTATTAAACGTTATGATAATTATGCTAAAAGTCGACTTTTTACGACAATTTTAAACGAACTGGACAATGGTTGAATAAAGATGAAGCTCCGAAATGCTTTCTAAAACCCAAAGTATTCTAAAAAAGATTGTTACAATTGTTTAGTTGTCTCCTGCAAGCGTCATTAACTATAATTACATGAAATTTGTTAAAAGCATAATTTCAGGTTCTACTATAAAAACATGTAGAAATAAATACAAAATTGTTTTGAAAATGCCTACAGTAATCAATGAAAAAAGAGTAATCTTTCTTTATTATAGCGCAAGAATACATGTTTTAAAAGTAACTTTCTAGAAATTGGATGTATCAGAGTATGAAACTCTGTCTCATCTTGCATGTACATTTGATCTTACTTCAGTAGATTTCTACTTATCAAATATCTCAACAATTTCTTAAGGAAGAAAATTGTTAATAACAATGAGGACATAAAAATTGTCTTTGAAGCTTTTATTAAATTTAGAAACCCAGCTTTCTATGTAGATAAAATCAAAAAGCTCGTATCTCATAGACAACAATGTGTAGATTGTAATGGTTTTCATTTTGAGTAAAAATATTTTTTTTTAAAAAATTTATACGTGTTTAAAAATAAAGGTAAAAAAATAGTCAATTTGGATGGAAAAACTTAATATTTTCTGCATTAATTCTGAAAGTATATTTAAAGTTTAATATTAGAAGCACTAGAATTTGCCACAAATTCATTTTCAATTTTTTCTATATCAAAATGTCAGTGGACTGATTTTATTCAATAACTTTAAGTACTTTTTTCATTTCACGTAAGATAAAAAATTTTTGATGCTCAGGACTCTGTTTTTCTAATAAATGGATATATAAACTGTTCGTATAAGTAGGAAGTAAATATAATCACATTAAAAGCGTCTTTAGATGTTAACATGTTTTGCATTTCTTTGCAAATGTTGAAATACTTCCATGAATTTTTATAAATACTAACAATTCATTATACGAGTTTAGAATGTTTTGACAGATTATCTCATTAACTTTATACTGATTACCTGTAATTGATGTGTTTTTTACTTATGGTTTTGCAAAAAATTTAACTTTACTTTTTTCTTTAGTAACTTCTTTTTCGTAAAAGTATTTAGTGATACTGCAAGTGGATGGTAAGCACAATTTTTTAAGCAAAGTTTTTTTGAAATTTGTTTTACGAAGTTTAATTTTTTCTTCACCTGACTATAAGTTGTGTAAAGATTTTCCAGGTGATTTAGACAAATTGATTCCAATATGTGCAACACATGGATAGGCTTCAAATCTTCTTATTTCGCTTTTAGTTTTCCGTAGTTAGCTTTTTTGCTAAGCATTCTATATGCTTTTTTGTTTTCTCTGGCATTTTCATTTATGTAACCCTAATACAATCATTTGTTTCTTTTTGTAGTAAGTATTAAAAAAATTAAGATACTTTAGCTAGATTTTTTGTTAATTTCCGAAAAGTCCTGCAAAAGTTTTTGTTGATTTGTCCTTGACTTCATTTGCTCCCAGAAAATTTTCGTAGTACTATCCAGTTATGTTACCACAGAGAAGAAATAATTGAAAGTTCTCCTTTTTTAAAGTGGTTTTATCTTAAAAAGAGCACTTTTGTCATTTTTACTGATGAAATATTTTAGTACATATAGCAGTAAAGTGTCTCGAATAGAAAATGCAGTTGAGAAAAATAAACGTAAAATTCACTTGTCAACTGTAATTAATCAAAATTTTGTAATCAAATTTTACGATTGTATTGTAATTATACTAATATTTTGAATATTTTAGAAAGAAAGAGTAATATATTAAGACTTAGAAGTCAACACAATAATTATTAGTAAGAAAAATAATTAAGAGGTAAAAAGTAAGTAGGACTTTAACTAATTAAGGTAATTATTGTAGTTGGCCAATTTTACTATTATTTTATTGTAATTTGTGTTTGGGAGAAATAAATTGGGGTTGAATCGAAGTTCCTTGTGTATATAATATTTTTTAAAAATAATACTATATCTAGAAAAATATAAAAAGCAAACTTTGAATTCTTTCGTCTATTTATAAATTTTTTACTTATCCAGAGTCCATTTCTTTTTTAAGAATGTATTGAACAACTTTTTTATAATAAGTTAAAATTCACGTAAGAAGTATCATTCTTAAGCATAGAAAAAGCATAAATTTTTACATCTCTAATAAATGATTTCCCATTATTTAAAATAGTTTTGGTTTTTGATTGATACTTTCAACTTGATTATTAAGCATTCTAAGTTCAATATCTTTTTGTATAATCTCAATTCTTAATTCATTTACAATTTTTGTGATTTCTTTTCAACATGATTGGTATTGTAAATGTATATTTTAAATGCTTGATCTCCTTTTTTAAGTGATTCATTTTCTTCGTTAGTTTCTCGCATAATAATCTTTAATGTCTCTCTCAATTGTATTCTTATTAATTCTGTTTCATTTCATTGTACTTTATTTATATTTCTTCTTTTGACAGCTTTGATCTGCTACCTGTTAATATTTCATTGAATTATTTGTTTTTACATCTTTAATGGTCATTAAAGCCTTTTGCTCTTCGTTTTAATCATAAAAAGTACGTAAATCCATTTTTATAGGAAAACCTAAATCTCTTCTTAAAACAGAACTTTTTCTGAACTTTCTCTACGTTCACTTTTGTTTTCACGGGCTTTATTATAGCATCTAGTTATTCCTTTATTGAAAATTCTAACAGCTCTATCAGATAGTCAGTATTAGTTCTTGAATCATCAATCAATCTTGAATATTTTTTAGATGAAGGTTCACATTCTTTTTTTTTTTGATTTTCCTTCATCTTTTCTTTGATTTGCTCCAGTGTCATGACTTTCTGAAAAGAAACTTTTGGTTTTTTTCGTTATCTTTTCATTTCCTTTTGATTTCTTTATTTTTTGTCTTGATTTAATTCAACTTTCTTTTCTTTTTGACCTTCCCTCAGTCTCTATTGACATTTATCTTAAATCTGAAATGTCTGGAGAATTGAAACGTGACAAATAACTATCTTTTGTTCTAGATCTGTTAGAAGAAAGTTGTGTTGACCTTGATTCTAATGATCTTTTTCTTGCCATTGAAATAAATAGTAAATAGTTATTTTATTAAGAAAGATAATTAGTTTATAAAAATTTTTTTAATTGAATTTTTCAACAGTTCATCTTTTTATAGTTTTTAATATAAAAGTATATAATCTAACAATATATAAAAAGCAAAATTTTATATATCAAAACATTGTTATAAAAATCTTTAATAACTATAATTTGCTAAATGTATTCTGTGGTTATCGGAAAATTGTTGTCTTTGGTAAAGTGGCATATATTTATGCTAATATAGATTTGAATGGATAAATATAACTTTATGCCGATGTTTTATCATAAGCGAGCTATATTTTATGTAGAATTAAAGTATTAAACATTTCTAGGGCTAGTTAAAAGTGAATTGTTAAAGCATAAAAATATTTGTTGAATCGCTAAAATACCTGTGAATATGGTTCATAGATCATTTTGTAACCAAGACCTGAATCTTAAATTTGATTAAGCCAATTTTTGACATCTATTTTCTAAAAAAATAGCTATTAATTAGGTGCCATAAATTTTTCCTTAACATTTTTAAAAATTTTTTATATCATACGATTGCAGTTTTTATGCTGATTATGAACATAATACATTTTTATTATTATTTTTGTTTATAAAAAGTTTTGCACATATAGAGTAGGGATACATTTTTCAACAACATTTTTTTTGCTAGAATGATGTTTTTTTAAAAAAGTCTTCATTAAGCCTTGCTACTTATAAAATAAGGATAATGTCATAAAAATATAGAAGTTTACTTAAGTTAAATCTATTTAAAATTTGAACGTTAATTCTAGAGTATCTTGTATATAAGTAGATTAACAGAAGAAAAATTGCATCTAAACTAAAGTAGTTTGGATCAGATTGAATTTAATTTTATTATTAATTGTTATATTATATTTTTATTGAATTTTTACTATACAACAAGATATATATCATTAAGAGAAGCACGTTTTTAAAACTAAAGTAATTCGAGCTTTCTTAAACGATTATTACGATTGGTTTTAAAAATTGTTAGTTTTAATGATAATAAAAAATGAATAATATCTAAACTTACATTTTTCTCTTGTAATAAAAATCTGTTCAATTATAGATTTTAAAGGTTTATATAAAACATTACAAGCAATATACTATTAAGGTAGAAAAAATTTCTTGAAATTCTTAAGCAATTTACTAAATTTAAAACCAACCAATTTCCGATTTAACTTAAAATTTAAAAAAATGTAAGAACGCTGTAACAAATTGATCATTTACAATCTTCTATAAATCAAATAGATAAAGAAATATAAAAAAATCTCTTCGATATGAAGTTTTTCTTAACAATTTTATATTTGATTGCCTAGATAATTTAGTAAAATTTCTTTATTTAATTTTCTGTTAATTTTCATAATGAATTAAATATAGTAATGAAGAATTATTTTAAAACAAGACGATTACATTTCCTGTCAGAATAATAAAGCATTTTACAAATTATATTGTTACATTAAGATTTTTATTAAAACATTGCTAAATTCCACAACAAAAGATTATTATAACACATATGGAAAAAAAATTACCAAAAATACTTTTGTCGTTAAGTTATTAAATAAGTAAAAAAATTATTATTAATAAATATAAAAAAATTAACACCCAGCAGTGTCAATGCGATCGCAAAGCTTTGCTTCTTTGTTGTAAGCAAGTCCTCCTGGACAATCAAATAAATATGGAGTTAAATTTACGCAACGATAGAAACGGAAGCAAGAATTTGGGTCAGCATGAAAACCATCAACAGTACAAACAAACTTTTCAACATTTTTAGTTGTTGAACTGACACTTGTTGTTGGTGTTGGCATTGGTATTGATGTTGATGGAAGAGAACTTGAACAACCAGAATTACTTGGAAAAACACAATAACCATATTTTTCACTGTATTGAAATGTTGAAGGACATTCCATTAGATATGAGGACTTGTTGAGACAAAGCATAAATTGAATACAAGAATATGGAGCTAATGAATGAAAACCATCTGGTAATTCATCACAAAATCCTTCTAATTCATTTCGTGTACTTGTTGTTGAAGTAATTTTGGTTGTTCCTGTAGTTTTATATGTTGTTGTAAATTTTGGTGTTGTAGAAACAACTGGTTCAACGTGTCCTCCTAACACTTCAGCAATCTTACTTATAAGTGGATATTTTTTACCATCACCGCCTGGACATTTTCCATTAAAATCATCAAAGTCTAATGTCCATACAAACATTCCACCGAATCCATGTTCTTTCACAAATTCAGCTTTGTACTGAATTGATTCACTGTCATCGTAGGAGAACCATTGATCTCCAAATACTAAATATGGAACTTTCGCTTGATCATCCCAATATCTTGTAGCACCTTGTGCCAACATTTCACAAAATTCATAGTATGCACCTACGCCTGCTTCTCCAACATATTTTGTAGTGGTAGCCTTAGTACCTGGTGCACCTATGCTAAAATCTTTTGAATTTGTTAATGTCCAACCACGACCGTATGTTGCTCCTCCAATAATAATTTTTCTTTTTGGCATTCCATTTTGAGCCCAATAATGAGCAGCACCTGCAACATTCCATTCAGTATTTGTCTCACCTGTTCTAGGATGGAGAGGTGCATTAAAACCCGTATGACTTTCCCAAGTACCATGAAAATCATAAGACATAAGTAGGATAAAATCAAAACTATCTGCTAAAGCTGAAATATCATAACCATTTCTTATAGTTTCAACAGCAGCTGAGACGGCAGCTGTAATTAAAAGCCTTTCTTTTCCTGTTCTTGCAGATTCACTATTAGCAGCTGCTCTTAATTCCTGAAATAAATTTAAGATAATTAAAAGCAAAATAAAAAATGAATACCTGAATGAAAGCCACATAATTTACTTTATTGATTCCATCTTTAGGATATTCCCAATCAATGTCAATACCATCAAATTCATAAGCTCTTGAAAATTTTATAACACTATCAATGAATTTTTTCCTATTCTCAGGTGTTGTTGACATTCCTTCAAATAACCTTGTGCCAAAAGTCCATCCACCAAATGATAAAAGTGTTTTCAAACCTGGATCTTTCTGTTTCAAACTATTAACTCTTGCATACATTCCAGCACCAGCCCAATCATTAGGTAAATCAGCTGGATCATAAGCTTTTGCAGTGTAATCTTCATTCATCCAACCAAAAGCAAAAAGAATATGTGTACATAATCCTGGTAAATAACTTTCGGGCATAAATTTACCTTGTCCCTGACGATATTGAGCCCAATTGGTAAAATAACATGGTCTAATGAAAGAGTTATTTTCAGTTACTATTGTTGGGGCACTTGAAAATATTATTGTTTGAAATAGCAAATATGCAAAAAACCAGTGTATTAAAGAATACATCTTATAACAAGAATAAGAATGAATATAAATCTATAAAAGAATGTAGATGCCAGTAATGGTCGACAAATAAATAAGTTATAAATATGAATAGTATTTTAATAATAAAGAATGACCATTTATAGTAAAGATTGACACAATACTAGATGAGAATAAAGTACAAATCATGAAAATGATTGCATGACAAGATTACTATGAATGAATGTTATTTACAAAAACAATGTGTTAGGTGGATAGTCTATACAATAATTATAGTTACTTAAAAGAATATATAATAAATTTAGTAATAAAACAAAGCGAGTTAATCTAAAAATGTCTTACAATCGATCAGCTTAGCTTTTCTTTATTTATTATCATCCAAAACAATTATTCAATTTGAAATGATTAACAAAAACACAACTCACGTTAAATTACGATTAATATTACTAAACATTCATCACTTGACAACTCTTCGCGCCTTCTTTATTGTCTGTTAAGATTCTTGCATTCTAATGCTATTATTGAAAATATACATAAATTAATCGAATCATCTCTTACCTTTCAATTGTTATGTGGACACATAAAGGAGAAAATTTGTCCTTGTATAATAAATATGCATTGACCACTAGATATATAATTATTTATTTATAAGTTATATTGTCAAAATTTTTGAAAAGTAAAGAACGATGAATTTATCTATAAGATTATATAATATTCTTACAAAAGATAAATTTAACTTTTTTCAATAACTATAGTAAAAAAGATAAATGTAGGTTTATTAGCTTTAAATAAAAAATTAGATAAATTTAAAAATTCAACATATTCAT
Organism: Strongyloides venezuelensis; assembly: GCA_963280985.1. Classification (NCBI taxonomy): domain Eukaryota; kingdom Metazoa; phylum Nematoda; class Chromadorea; order Rhabditida; family Strongyloididae; genus Strongyloides; species Strongyloides venezuelensis. The sequence goes on from CAUJLX010000001.1 coordinate 18,139,190, forward strand.
ATGCTATCAAATTAAAAAATTTTTGTTTAAAAAGATTTAAAGATAATTGAAAATTTTGTCACACTTACAATAGTATTCAGTATTGAATAAACAAAACAAAAAAGTTCATTCTACTAATATATCAAAGATTCTAAACAATGCAAATTTTATTGGGGTATTAAATGCCTATTTTTAATTTATCATAATATTAAATAATAATATGACTTATAAATTTATAAATTATGTCAAGCATAATATTCGTATTTCACAAGAATGGATGAATATTAATTTATGTTCTGTAATAACTTAGTTTTTAAAAAAATAACTAAATTACTATGACAAAGGTTCTAAGTCTAAAATGATAAACAATGACTATTATTTTCTTTTTTATTATATGTTATATATAATCTTTTTAACTAAGCTACTAACTCTATAATAGTGACAATGTCATCTCAATTTTATCTTTAAAAATCTTATGTCATGTTATGGATTTTTTTTAAATCATCTTTTTTTATTGTATTTATTATAGTTATATTTACATACAAACAGTCTATGTTTTTAGTAATTAAATTTACTTCATTTATACCAGTATATTTTAGATCAAAGTTTACCTGTGCTAAAAATGTCATTCATTTCAATATCACACATTGGTTTTATATCTACATTCGGAAGTTAAAATTATTACATTCTTATTTTAGATTTTTAACTGATTTATAATTTAATTTGTTGATATCATAAAATAAATTACCAACTTGATAAACCATTCCCACAACTATGATAAATTTACAATTTTTTTTAAAAAACATAATTAAAATAAAAAAATATGTTGTATCATCGAAATTACTCCTATATAAAGGACTTATTAATTTAATAACGTCATTCGAAAAATCTGTCTCTAGAAGATTTTAGTTATTTTTTAAATATAATCAAATGTATACTTTCTTAAAGTAATGTATAGTTTTTTATAATGTAGTCTCCATAAGTTGACTTTATTTATAACAAATACTACATTATTCAATTTTTCAACAATAAAATGGTTTAAAAAGCATAATGGATATTTTACTATCATCATTATTTATTTTTAAGAAATAGTATCATTATGAAATACTAGTCGAGCTAATCTCTAACGTTAATCAAGGAAGCTTGCTGGATTTCAGAATCCAAATCTAATACATATTGTTTTAAGAAATTAATATTTTATTTGCTTGTCAATCATTCAAGATTTGATTATCGAGATTTATGTAAGCGATTTCAGGATATTTTCAAAGTACTTTTTTAGAGCGAATTCAATTAAGAAGTTTTAGCTACAAGACATATTAATAGTTTTAACAAGTATTAGTATCATTGTATTTTTATGATTATGAGTGTGAAATTTGTTTTTACTAGATCTAATGTTTTATTAAAATTAATTAAAAATATTTACAATAATCAAAATGTCAAATATTTTAATTAATAAAAGTAATAAATATAAAAAAAAGCAAATTATCATTTTATATAATTAAATAATTTTAGTATTAACTGTTGTTAATGAGGTTCATTGAATATGACTTGTAGTCATTTCAGTTTAAACAATTTTATATTAATATACATTAAATTTAAGATTATACTTTTTACTTTTTTTCTACAAATTAAGAACATTAGAAATTTGCCAATCTTACAACATTTATTTAATATTAATATGCCATAATTATTAGATAATCAATAACGGTGACTTTAAAGTAATTGCATTATAAATATGTTGTAACGCATCTATGTCATTTTTTATGTCAACAAAAAACGTGTTTATGTAATAATAAGTACGGTAATGCGTATAAAAACACTAGTATATTTATAATTGCTAAAGTCAACGAGAAAGCGGAGGAATGCCTTTTTACGTCTATAACAACTATGTGTCTTGATTCTTTTATTATTCAAACCTTTTGTAATCTTCCTACAATTAATTATGCCTAATTATCGTATTATTTGTAGCTGTTAAATAAATTGTTATACAATACTCTATTCCCGGAATTTGAAATGGAACATAATTTGAGATCATGATATCAATTTTGAAGATTAAAATATATCTCAATTAATTATTTTTTTAGATTAAACTTATTCCATATATTTTTTAGAGAATAAAGATTTAAAGATAATAAGTTTTTAATTATTATAATATCTCAGTTCTTTATATCGTAGAAATGAGAAAGGTTTAAGACATGAAATATTTCTTCTAAAAATTTACAAAGGGATTATTCTTTAAATAGCGTAGATTTGTTAATTCTAACAAAATGCATAATGTTCTGTATAGTAAATAAAAAAAGTAATTGTAATATTAAAAAATTTGTCACACAAATAGTCATTAGTAAATATTTTGTTTTTTAATATTCTATCAATAAGATATAATCATATAACTGATAATTTGTTTTTATTTTATTGTGTAATGAATAAAAAAAAATGCATTAATACACTTCTATGATGTATTATTTAGCTGCAATATTTTTATTTATAGTTGTTTGACTAGATTTTGTTATAGCAAAAAGATATCGTATTCATTTTATAAACACATATTAGACCCTAAAACATTTTTTATTAAATTAACAAAAGAGGATATAGTTCCTATTGGAAAATGATTCATTAATTATAATCATTTAAATTAGCACTAATTGTTAAAAATTATTCTTTGCCATATTTTTCGAAGTTATTTTGTATATTTGATTTTACTTCAAGTGTTTTTTATCATGATTCTACCTTACTAAAGTGTTGTCAACGATTGAATTTGATAAAATTTTTGAGGGTTTTAAAAGATCATGAAAAGATTATCACAAGTCCTACTTTATTTATTATAACATAAGTAAATACAGGAGATATTGAAGTATTTTCTAGCAATATTGTCTTCTGTTGTTGTATGATTTAATCCTACGTAAGTTATGATGAATGTTACTAAAGAATGTTTTTTTTAAATACATTAATTAACATACGTTCAAAACTTGTTGAAAATTTAAATCATAGATACCTTTATAGATTTTTAGTAATAATTTATGTATATTTCTTATAAAATCAGTAAAACTATATTAGTCAGTTTATATAGAAAACAAATTGGTCGCGATAAAATGAATAACGATTGGAAGAATTTCTAAGTAATTTTAGATACATTTGCCAAAAGGGGTTATTTTGTAATTAATAGATGGATGTTGCTTTACTTATAAAATAATTAAATATGTAAATTCAAAATTAAATAACCTTTGTGGGATTTGATCCAACTAAAATTTGTTTAATAATGTGATGACTACATTAAATTAATATGAGTAATCTTTTAAACAGAATTCAACTATACCATATATAATAAATAAAACAATAACCCCTAAATGAAAATTTATTTGATATTTTAATAACTATTTTCCTATGTTCTAATAAATTTTTTTAATAATAATAAATTGTTCAAGTACTATTTCGAATAACTCATTAAAAAGTGTTGCTACACTATGATTCTTAGTGATAAATGATCAAGAAATAAAGTTAAATGTACCACTAAAATTATCAATTCATTCACTGTTTAATATAGAAGAAAACAATATAATAGCATTTTATTCTTTTGAGAGCTTACAACTATAAAATCAATTGTCTTCTAAACTTACGACTAGCATTAACTTGTTTTTTCATGCATTTGACAAGTTAGTTGGAATCAGTAGATATATATGAATATTCATAAAAATTTGTATACATTTTGTGTACCTTTAATAAATTCAAAGTTGTCTTAAAAAAGAAAACTATTTTGTTGGATTATTTTAGTTCCAAACATTCCAGAGATGAGGTTTTTAGCAAAAATTATATAAGTTAAATTTTATACTTAAATAAGGTGGCTTTAAATTTCTTAAAAGAATAAATTTGTTAATATAGGATGGTTTGTATTTCATTTAAGAATTTTATAACACGATTATTAAAGATTTCAATAAATTAGCAAAAAAATTACTAAGTATAAAATTAGTATTTTCCATATTATTTCAGATATTAATTTAAGTATAAAACGTGCTTTGGGAAAAAAAATAAAATTTGACATAGTAGAAATTCTAAGACCTTAACGGTAAAAAATGGCTATTGTTTTTGTAAAATATCCCCAAATTTTAATCAAACTAGTAAATTTTCTAATTTTAAAATGATCATAAAGATAATTTTAAAAATATTGGAATAATATTTTTAGCATACGAAATAAATAGAAAAATTTTATATATTTTTAAAACATATAACTTTTTATGAAAAATATTTGTCTTTTAAAATAGAAATTATTTTCTGATAGAAGTGTTGCTTGAAAGATTACCCTATCTATTTTATAAAGAAAACGGCTTATTGTATGACTTTCTAATAATAAATATTAATGATATTTTTATAAATAAATCAAAATACATTAAAATCTTCTGATTTACTTATCAAAATCTTAAGAATATACAAATAAAAACAATATGAATTTCTTTTATATTTAATTCATAAACATTAAGTACGCATAATGTTGATGAAGTATAGAGAAAATTTATATTTTTGCATGTCCAAACAATGATTGAGTGCAGTTGTTATTATAAAATGACAAAAAGATACATCTAGAAAAATCAAACGAAATAACTTTAATTTTTGTTTATTTAACGAATCGTTTTACATGTTTCACATGTATTATAAAAATAATAAGTATTTCAATAATATTAAAATTGATAAGAGCGGATTTTTGCTATTAGATTTTACGAAAACACTCATGATATGTTGAATAGTAAAGTCACATACTTTAGTCACTTTCATTTACTAAGTCTGGAAGATCATCATACTCATCTCTATGCATTTTAAATAATTCATCTTGCTTCTTTTCCTCTAATATTGGTATTGTTTTTGGCTTTTTTTGATCATCTGGAATTAATTCATTTAAGGGAAATTCATCATCACTATCTTCCATTCCATTATTTGTTGGAAGGTTTTTTGTTTCAGACATATTATTCATCTAAAAATAATAAAATATTCTAAATGTAGTTCATTTATAAATATTATAAAGAATATAACTTATAATTTTATACTAAATAAGGAAAAAAAAGTTATTTTATTTAATTTGCTCTCATATTAAGGTTTTCATTATAATATTTAAATAACATTTGATAAATATACTAAATTAGATCTGGTATATCAAGTGTATCTTCATCAAACATTTCTGTTAATGAATCCTGAGTTTTTAATTTTTTGTTTGATTTACAATGTTTTTCATCAATCAACTCCATTAATGGAAATTCATCATCATTTATAGAGGATGGAGTAGTTTCTTTGATTGAACCTTCATAACGACAATCATTAGCATTAATTTTTTCAAAATTATCAGTTATAACAGCAACTGAATCATCATCACTAGTAATACTAGAATTTGTTCTGATAACTTCATCATTGTTTTCGCTTAATCTTAAAATTTCATCATTCACAACTTTGAGAAGTTTGCTCACATCTTGTGTCATTGGGTGACTACTAGATAACGAAAACTCTAACATTTTTAATGCTTCCTCAAAATATGTTTTCGATTTATCTAATTTTTCTAAACGTTGGTAAAATACACCAATATTTCTTAGATGTAATGCAATACCAGGATGATTATGTGGAAAGCATATTCTTAATGATTTTTCAGCCATTGCATGTAAATCTAAAAGTTTTTCTGTATCATTACTATCAATAAAAGGGATTAATGTTTGAACGATTCTTATATAATAAACATTTTCAATAGCCAAAATCGTAGAGAATCTTGTTAAAAGACCTTCCAAAAATTCAATTGCTTTTTTAGTTGTCATTTCTTCTACTTCTCTCCTTTCTAAAATATCGTCTATAAATCTCATTCCTTTTAATGCTTCCATGACTGATTGTTGTGATACAAATACACCACATTCTGGACAGCACAATTTGCCGTCTTTCTTACTTTTGTTGCCCCATAATTGTATTGGAATGCGCTTCAATTTTTTAGAATCATTAACACAATTAGGACAAACCATGGATGTAAGGATATGCTCACTATCATCTTTACATCTTTCACATTCACAGTCAAAATACCAAGTATCTTTTAACAATTTTCTACGTTGTTGTTTGCAGGCAAACAAATCAATGTAGGAATAAAATGTCGAAGATTTATCTAGTAAATTAACTGATGAATTTAGAGCATGTAATGTTGCAATAAATCCATTGCAAACATAAATCGTATTTGGTCGACAACTATGATCATAAGCACAAAGATCGAGATATAAACCTTTTCCTATTTCCTTAAATAATTAAATAATACAAAAACTAAATAAAATAAAAACATACATTCAAGTAAGCTTTATCACTTATTGCATGTCTATTAATAAAATCTCTACAATGAAGTTCAAAAATATCATCTTTTGAAAGTAAATTTGCTTCGCCATAAAATTTTGTAAGTTTATTATAAATAGAATTAAATTTCGCCATTGCATGATAATCGTTCTTTATTTCGTTTTTATGATGCCAAATATCCATTATATTTCTTTTTGATGTTCTATCTTTATAAAAATCAGCAATTTTAACATCTTTTTTTTTTACTATTAATTTATGTCTCGTAACAATTCTTCCAAGTAATCTTACTTCAATATCCGGTATTTCTTCACCATTTGTTTTTTGGAGTCCCTTACACTCATATACATGATCTTTCCATCCTAATCTTTGGCACTCAGTGTTGCAGAATAACCCAACATGACATCCTGAACAACGACTATAAACAAATTTAAAATGAAGGAAGTTACTTTATAAATAATAAATATTTTATTTTCAATATTAAAGATTAAGTAATTCGTAAAAATGTTACCTTAAAGAATTAATTTTTGTTTTTTCATCCAAACAATACCAACAATGATTTTGTAAATATTCATTGTATAATGCATAAGCAAATGGATAGAATTCAATAGTATTTTGATGTTTTAATTCTACACTCATATTTTTTCTCAAAATAAAACTAACAAATAATTTTAATGATGTTGTTGTAGATATTGAAAATAAGAGGAATCTTTAAATCAATGAGATAACTATTAAGTTGAAAGTTATTACTTCAATTTCTAGTATTATTACACTTCAAAAAGATATAAATATTTAAAGAGATTTGTGCAATGCGTTCCTCTACGATATTTGCATTATAGCCGTAATGTTCTTTTAATATAAGATACAAATAGAACCAATTTCTGGTCATCAACTGATATATATATATAATTTTACTTTATTTATTAATATTATACTCTTTTCCCTCTGTTTTGTCAAAATCAATTAATAATACAATTCTCTTTAGTTATTTAAAATCGCGTACTATTAAAAGCAAAAAATGCAATAATTTTATTAAAAGATTTCTTTCAAAGCAATTCGAAAAGCTACTGAAAATTTTTACATATAAAATTTATTGGATATTTTTTTATATTATCTTTATATAGTTTTTTTTATTCATACATTTTCAATTCATTTTTGCAAATAAATTCATGAAAAAAATTTATTCTTGCAATTTAACAAAAAAATAGAAAAATTTTGGTTTTGAAGACTTTTATCTGGTATGAAAAGAAAATGCTGGTATAAACTGTATGAATACATCAATAACACAATAATGCAAAATAACGATAAAATAAAAAATGGTATTCTGCATCATTTTGTGACAAATTGGATTTATACAGAGCATAAGTTGGAGCCTAGCAATACAGAGTAAAGCATTACATTTTATAAAAATGATAATAAAAGTGATAATTAATAGACAGACAGATAAATAATGACAATTGAATTGTAATGTATATATAAAAAATAAACTGGTTATTTATATGAGTTTATGAAATTAGTTTTCGTAAGTATACATGGGAATATTAAAAATAATATTTTTATAAGTTGATTTTGTAAAAAAAGAGGGAATTTGAATAATATAACAAAATTAGATATATTAAGGAAAGCTTATATAAGTAATAAATACATAAGAAAATTAAAATTATATAAGAAATGTACGACAAACATGAAAAAAAAAACAAATATTTCATAATATTCCAGCTCTGAGCGATATATAGAGATAATATGAATAAAATATTTTAGCTTTGCTCCATATAAAATATGCTGTAATTGTGCATATAATTCAGCTTGATTTATCACCTTGATAAGAAAGCAGACAGCTTGAATAAATCAAGAGTATAACAGTGTTATAATGAATGTTAATTAAATTATATGAGGTGAAAGAAAAAAATAATTCTAAAATTAAATTAAAGATGGCAGCAAATATAAAAATATGGGTAGATGAAAATGACAATAATAATGAAACTATTAATTAAAAAATTTTTGGGCTTGTTCGTTAAATTGAATTGAGAATTTATGGTTAATTTCGAGTATTTAATCGTATCTTCGAAATAACTGTTCAAAATTGTGTACAAATTTTTCAATCACTGTTATATAATAGAGACAATTAAAATACCATTTTTGGAATTTTAAATAGAAATAGTTTTAATGATACAATGGTAAAAAATTAAATCTCCAATGCTTCTCAAACTATTTAAGTATTATTGTCATTATCAGCCATCAAATTTAGCTAATGTACATATTAGGCATTATAAAGTCTTAAAGATAATAACGTTGTCAAAATCATAAAATGGCAGATAATATAATGCTTTATCAACTCTATAATATTACTCATACTAATTGCTACCAGCATATAATATGCTCTAATTCCAAATTTTAAGGAAACTGTCCCATGATCCAGTACATACTGCCATTCCATCTTCAGTAACACCCAAACAAGATACACGATTATCGTGACCAGCAAGCACTCCTAATAAAATAAGATATTAAAACGTATGCTAATATTTTAAAACGTACCTGCTCTTTCTTGACGCATCGAATCCCATACATTACAATTAAAGTCATCATAACCAGCAAATAATAATCTTCCAGATTTCGAGAATGCAACACTAGTAATTCCTATAATGATAAAATTTTAGTAAGTTTATGCTAAAAATTTAAACATACCGCAAATAATATTGTCGTGAGAGTACATTGCTAATTCTTGATCAGCGCGAATGTCAAACAACCTGCAAGTTGCGTCATCTGATCCAGTAGCAAAAGCATGACCAGATGGGAAGAATGCAACAGCATTAATATCAGATTCATGACCAGGAAAAGTTTGTTTACACATTCCATCTCTAATATCCCATAATTTAGCAGAAGCATCACAAGCTCCAGAAATGAAAGTTCTCATGTCAGGGGAAAGAGATAAAGACATAACATCACCAGTATGTCCTGTAAAGGCCGTTACTTGTTGTCCTGTTTCAATATCCCATAATGCACAAGTCATATCTCCAGAGGAGGTTACAATTTGATTGTCATCTAAGAATCTACAGCATGATAAATATCCTGTATGTCCTGGTAACTCTCTTGATACACGAACATTTCCTTCACGTGTTTTTAAAGAATAGATACTGCAAATGTTATCTAAACCTCCACAAGCTACATAAGAACCTGATGGAGCATATGCACAAGTCATTACCCATGATGAACGAAGTGGAATAGCATGAACCTAAATAACAATTAGAATATATACTATTTCTTTTTCTCATAGATGAAATAAACTTACTTTATTTGTTGTATATGAATCCCACACAATTAATTTACCATCTTGTGATGCTGATACCAAATTTCTTGAATCACTTGCCCAATGCATAGCATATATTTTAGCTAAATGACCTCGTAACGTCCGCCTCGTGCGCATCTGTATTCGTCCAATTTGTTCTAAATTGGCAGCGACTGAGGCAAGAGTTGTGTCATTTGCGGCTTTCCGTGCTTCCTATAATAATAATAAATTTGTATACAAATATATTATACTAATTGTAACTTACCCTGATTTGACTTTTAAGCTGTTCAGCTTCTTGCCTCAATTGGTCAAGCTCGCTCATGTTTTACCCTTGGCTACAAGGCGTAGCTGCAGCTCTTTTTTAGGCGAAGCAGCTAGCAGAAATAGCGAGATTTCAGGAACACACAAAATAGCGCGTTCTAAAAATAAAGAAAAAAATTAACTAAAATGGTAAATAAAAAATATATCTGTAATAAAAAAATCGTTCATATAATAATAATATCGTTTATAAAATTTTGTATAATGGCAAAAATCTTGTGCATACTTAAAATTTCTATATTAAAATTTTACATTTGTAAGAAACTCTTAACACACACTTCACACAATGGAAAGCCGTACAAATAGATTTATATATACCAGTAATACAATAATACAAGGAGTTGAAATTAGCTCTAAATATCTAATTGACATGTAAAGGGAAGAAAATAAAATTATCGACAACTAAACAAAAAATTTTACAACTAGTTGATTATGAAATAAAAACTTTAGAGGATAAAATGTTATAACTATGTCATCTTACATAAATACTATCAATAGAATATAACTTTTGTAAAAATATTATCACTATTATAATAACAATTACAAATTAATATTCAATAAAGATGATATTAACTTTCTTACTATTTTTATCGTAATATACATTTTTATATATTTATTTGAAAAATGATAAATATTAATTAAAATTAAATATTTCTTTTTTATGCTTAATAGTTTGTTATAAAATTTATTTAAGATTTTTTACTATGTTAATATAACGTTTTTATGGTAATTTATTAAATGTTAACTTAATACTTTTAATGCTTTTATAATATTGACATATAAATTATTTTAAAAAAATGTATTAAGAAGAGACGGGAATATATAACATAATAGTTTTTACTTTAAATAAAAACACATTATACTTTATTAAATAACTTAAAATAGAATATGCCAAAGAATTAAAATTTAATATTTTTGGCCAATAGCTATTGCAACATCTTATAGTAAAAAGACTATCCTGTCAAAACTATCTTTCCGTTCACTTCAGTGAGTGTCCTTAAGTATCTCTAAAAAGAGAATATGATATGTGTGTGCCTGTGCGACTAAATATTGTACATTAATACATATGCGGGTCTGACATAGATGCTTAGTAATATGAAAAGCAGGATAAGAAATTTATTGGCTAGGCCAAGTACCAAGAATGCGAAATAAATAACAAGATGCGACGATCAGAATAAATTGTACGATAAAAATAACTCTTCTAAATATATATGGTCGCTAATTGGAAAAATGGTGTCTGCGGTTAAGCGATACATCAAGTTTGAAGGTCATATACTCTAATATATTCAATTCAAAGTAGCGATTGTTACTCGCAACTTATCGCTTTTGTTAAAAGCGCAGAACAGCACCATTTGCTTTTTATAGGAGTTTTTAAAGCTAAGAAAGATAAGCTTATGACCCTGTGATTGTGTGTATATATAGGAGATATATTATTTAGAAGAAACAATTTTTTTTATAATATACAGTAGCATATAGTTTCCACATAAATACATATAAGGTTAATCTTTTTAATATAAGAAATTTGACTTATGATATGTTTATTATAAACTTCAAACAGTTTATCTATTTTGGATAAATAAAAAAATATTTTATAATAATAATTTACTTTTAATTCATCTTTTAAAAAGCTTAACATAGACGTAAACACATTTAAAAAGATTACGTATCTGATTATAACTATATCATTTATAATTAACTGATGATTATGTTATATATGTCTAAATATTTATTTTCTTCTCAAAAACATTTTTATTTATGTGTTAAGAGTATATTCTTAAATGTTTTTAGTTAATAAAAAAGTAAATTTAAAACTATACATAATTGTTTATAGAAAAGTTCATTTGAAGTGACACATAAACTACTAAATTCAGATTAATAATTATATAATAATGTTTTATTAAATTATTTCCTAATTACATTTGTAAGTACATGTTATAAAAGGGAAGAAGATCTTACTGTAAGGGATGAGTAATATAAAAATTAATTTATAAATAATGTGTGCCATCTTTTATATTTAACTAGAAAAGTACTACGTTATAGAAATTTAGTAATATGTTAATAGAATGTTATTAAAGAATAATATAAAGATAATTTTAATAAGGAATTATCAAAAAGAGTTTTTAAATGGAGTATTTTAAAGAAAAATTACTTATTTAAAAGTATAAAAAGAACTATTTATATATATATTTATTGTGTCATCATTTTATTTTACCAACTAAATATATTGATTATATAAAAGCGTTTTGATGTATATTGAATTAACAAAAAAATATATACATGAAAGAAAAAGCTTTTGGGTGATCTTCTTTCATTATTATTATAGTTAAAATTAAATATTTTATCGGCAAACAAAATCAGGAATAATAATGAGAAATAAACATTATATATGGATTGTAAAAAATATAGTAAAATGTTATGAATGAATTTAGTTTGGTGGTAAAATATTTAAAATTTGTATTTACAAAATGCAGCTAAAATTATGATAAACATTCCTCTATAATGTTGATCATTGATATATAAAACAATAAATTTCCTTATATTACAACAGAGACAAAAAGGAGGATTATGATGGAAATGAATATGGAATATTCTGAAAGGAATATCGCAAATTACACAATAAAAGAGGAAAATAAAATATTATTAACATGTTCATGTCCGCCTCACCAACTCTTTTTCAACAATAAGAACTATTATAAATAAGGCTATAGTTCATCAATAATAGTTGATGATAGGATGAGCTACTAAAACTGACATGGCATAAAATTTTAAACAAATTTATGGTGTATTTCTTTAAACTATCAAAAAAGAGGTGTACATATTAACGCATTAACTTATATAATAGATAAAGAAAATAAAAAGTTTTCATAATTGACAAAAATAAGATATCTTAATTTTATGACAACTAAAAAATAAAACTATTTTTGTTTTTATGTAAAATATATTATTTTGATGAGTTTACAATTAGGATAATTAAAGTAAATGGATATATGTTTGATAGACATTATATATAAAAAGAATTTTCTACATAAAAATATATATGATTTTTTTTTATATTTTGTTATTTATATAACATTATTAATGCAAATGTTAAATACAAAATATATTAAAAAAACAATAATATTTTAAAACAATAAGTATATATATATAATATAAAAAAATCTATATATAGTTTAATGGTTACATAAAATTGATTAAAGACAAGCTCCAAACAAAAAAAAGTACAAAAGAATATGACAAGAAAGTAAAAGTAAGTATAAAATTATACATATACGAGTTGGAGGTTATTTTCTCTTCATTTTAAATCAGGGAATTGCTCTTTTCCTAGAAAGAGAGAGTGTGTATTTTATTGGAATATAAGAAATTATCTCTACTTGTATGTATATATATATATATATATAATATTGTGGCAAATTTCCTCTATATATAGATTTATAGAATTGTATGGTGGATGGCAGAATAAGTGGTAGCATGTTCACTAGGGAGCAACATTAAAAGGAGAATTTATAGTATATCATTATTCCTCTAACTTGTGTTCTACTATCCTCATATGTTGCTGGTAAGCCGAATATGTTAAACATTATATACCATTTTATTTATAGCGTCAATGCTCGTAATCTCTGGATGTTAAACAGCAGCTATTTCTCTTAAAACTTGAAGTAGGTAATGTTTGCACGTATATGCAAGACACTTTCTATGTCAACTAAAATATGCCTTTTCCCACTATAGCATTTAGTAATAATATGTATTTCATTTAAGACAGACATAAAGAGATTTCATTGGAAAAGAAAATATAGAATATTTTACACTACTGAATTGCAAGCGTTAGAAAAGCTATCGACTAAAGCGTTTTAATCACTAAGCTTCTAATTTACATACATAGTAGCGTGCTAAAATAAGAATTATCGGTACTTCTGACTCCTGCCATACACACATATAATATCTAGATGTAATAGAAAAAATGCTTATATTAAAGAAAGCGATATAATATATGAAGAAAACTAATAGGTAAATATTAAGATGTGATTGTCGAAAACACGTTGTTTTTTCATTTTTTTAAATATACAATAAAAAAATTATAAATTAATTTAAAAACCAATGTAATTTAAAATTTTTATGCCATTTTCAATTTACTGACGTTAAATAATAATAGAAAATGAGAATATATAATAATAATTTTTCTTAAAATACACATTAATATTTTGTATTTTAGTGAAGATAATTACTAAGTATATTTTAATGTAAAATATAAAAATATTTTAAACGAAATTTTTTATATTACAAAGTCATAAGAAACTTATTATTTTAATATTTTGTTTCTTCATATACCTCCTCAATAAGTCGATAGTAATTTAAAGAAAAGAAATTTACACTACTGTTAAAAAAAGTTAAATATAAAAAATAATATATTTTGCTTTTTTATGTTACCTTTTATATATAAAAAAGGTTCTCGTCGCTCTTATTCAGTATAGAAATACTTCCTTAAAATGTTTATATCTATTAAAATAAGCGTTCCTTACATTTGATTAAAATTATGAAAATGTTAAATATTGAAATGGAATATATTTTCATCATGATTGTAAAAAAAAGTAAATAACTTAAAACTGATAAAAATCAAAACAATTTATAACATTTGATATAATCTAAAAATAACTACATAGATAAGCAAATTTTTTTATTTTAACAATAAAAAAAGTAATAATAGGTGGTATAAAAGAAATTTAAAAATATCCGATAAAACGTAAAGTATTTGATTCTTTATAAGTATGATCAACTATTGTCATATGATGTGGAAGTTTAATTTGAAATATAATGTGTATTATTAGATTAGATGAGTGGAGGGAGAATAAAAATATATTTTTACATTTTTTTCTTACTTTAATATATTTTTCACATTTTCCAGTAATACTTTTGAATCCTAAGTAAATGAATATAACGTTTTCTTATTTTACATAATTTTAACTGTTTTTTATTTTTATAAAAAAAATTTATGGAGTATTTAATCACTAATATATCTTGTGAATATAAAATTAATTTTTTTTGCTTAAACATAAAAAACAACTATTTTTATAAACGTAAATGAATTATTTAAAATTTGGTACAAAAATAACAAGATAAATGTATGGAAACATTAATGAATTTAATAATTTTTTATGACTCATTTTAACTTTTTAAAGGCTTATTTGGCATTTATTATCAAAAAATAACAACACGTTATTTATTACAATACAAATATTTAACATAGAAAAGTATTATCATGCATAAATGAGCTTTACTAAAGAATATCCCTTTAGAGAAAATTTTATAAATTTATATAAAATTTATTGCACATTTTTGATTAATTAGTTATATTTAAATTTACAAGTTTCATAAATCCCATTGCACTAACTTTAATTTTTATACGCCTTGTTATAGCTAATAAATATATCAATAAATGTTAAACAAAGTTGTAATTATTAAAAGTAAAAGACTTACGCATATAAAATTATAATAAAATATTTATATTAGAATAATAAATATTTTAAGTTTTAATTATTTTAAATTTTTATGTGAGTTGAGATTTAAAAATTCAGTAAATTTTACTTTTTAGCATGAAAATCTTGGTAATTTTTTTGAATGTTTATTCAAAATAATATAAAATAAAAAAGGAAGAAGATTAACACAAATGTTAATACCATTATACACTGGTTTCTTGCTAACTATATCAACTTTTCAAAGTAATTTTTTACCCTTATACTAGAGGGTAAATGAGAGATACACAAACTATTTTAATTTGATTAAAATAAAGCTTCACATTCGAATAATATATCCTTTTTATGGTAAAAAAATATTATTCCTAACAATATTTTATCATAATAATTGTTTGGTATATTTCATATAACATCATATACATTTAAAAAAAATTGTCAAAAATTATAATAGGTATTTTATTTTAATGAAAACAGACATCAATTTAAGACACTATAAAAAATGAAAACTTTATTTAATTGGATGGTAAATTGAAAATTTTATTGATTATAATATTTCAAACAATTAATATTATCTAAATAAAGAGATGTAATGTTTAGTTTTATAAACACTTAGCTATTGAGGATAATATTTGGAAAAGTTGCAATGATAATAAATATAAAAGAAAAGTAATAAAATAATGATTAATAATTACATGACGATAAAAAAAGGCTCCGAGTAATATAAAATAAAGAATTAAAGATTTAAAAATATCAAATTTTTAATGCATATCCACAAATTTATAAAAAAGAACTTCTAATTGCCTATTAATTTCATTTTTTATTATATGAAACACATTAAAGCCTCACCAGGAACAATTTTAATTTGCTATTATATTTTACTTTTCAATGATTATTAAAGCTTCCATATTCTGTCTAAAAGGATACAATTTATATATTTATATGAAAAGTGCAATTTTATGGCAAGGAAACAATATATCTACATGTTATTAAAATTAAACATCATAGTACATAATATATTGGAGCTAATTTATATAAACACAATATACACTGAGTTATTTATTTTGGAAGTTTCCTATAATCATAAACTATCAATATTACTAAAGGATATGATGTAAGCCTTTTTTTCTAAGCAATATTATTTATTTAAATTAACATGAACAATTTTTTTAATATCAATTAAATATATTAAAAAATGAGATGACAGTAGTGAAACAGTTTTAATTTAGTAAATGCATCATTTATTATTTAAAAGTATAATAATACATATTTTTTTATATTACTGAAAAAATATCTTAGTAAATGCGTTTTTATGTGAAAAAAATCTAATTATTTAAATGCTTCAAATATTTAATTTGGATATAAAAACAACCCATGAGTTATATTTAATAATTAAATTTAAAAATCAAAATAAAGAAAATTCTTTTGCAGCATATAAATGGCAAGATTAATGATGTTATATTCTTATTTTTAAAAACATATAAATTTGACATTTAATTAAAATGTTTTGAAAGTTTAAAAATTTGTGAAAGCTGGAATAATAATTTACTTCTCATTAGATAATTCTTAACGAAGTATTTGTTTTAATAAAACAAATGCTCACTAAATTATATAAACAATATTTAGTCTTTCTCATTATAAGATATTGTAGATGATACATTAAGATATAGCTTTTAATTATACACCTTTTCACTATTAGTACACATGAATCAATGCACTTGATTTTAAACATAAATTAATAATAACATACATTTATACATCAACATATTTAAAAATTAAAGAATCTTTTTTTATGAATAACAAAAAATTACACTTAACAAATAACCTAAATTTTAAATATTATATTATTACTAGAATGATAAACTGAAATTTTTATTTTGTAAGCAAGAAATATTTCCGTAATATTTATCATTAAATTTATAATAAAAAGACCTAACAATAAATTTATATGTATGCAAAAAAGAAGAGTTACGGACAAAATAAATATACGCACTGTGCCGAAAGTTGATACATAGTAAATAAATGAAATGACATGGAAAATTATACTTCTTTATATTTGTTATTATAAAGTAGCATTTTTAATAATCAAAACTACTTTATCAATAGAATATCTAAAATTTTAACCTACCTTAATTTGATGAGACGATAGAGATGATGTTGATTCCCAATAAAATGTATTGCGCAATATTTACGCTTTCCTAGAAAAATTAAATTTTCCTCTTAAATAATATTAATAATTAAAAAATAATATTTATATATCTAGATATATATCTTGATAAAATTACTGACCAGCTTTGTTTAAATAATCGGAAATAAGTCTGTGAGACAAAGGAAATTAGATGTTAATGGTTTTTAGAAAACATTTAATATTCTAGTACCAAAAAAAAATTTTTTTATGTATATTTATTATCTCATTTAGTTATGATGGCAAAAAATATGCCAATAATATTGAACTTTTCATGAAAAAAAAATATTAAGTAATTTTACCGCTGAAGATTATATCAAGCATAAGAACCAAAAACTATTTAGAAAAATAAAGTTTTTAATCTACTTTAAATATAAACAACCTTAATTCTTTATGATTAAAAACCAACTTTTACATGGCTATAAGAAGCAAAATTAGTTTTTATTTTTAAAAGAGTAACTAGTCCTGTTAACACATTCTCTTTTTAATGAGAAGACGATTTAGGCAAAAAGAAACTACTGTTAAAAATAGTATTTTAGACAAAATAATACATATTTTAAGAGGAATAAGAAGAAGAATTTGTTTGGTGAGGAAAATGTGATAATTATAAATTTTTATAAATTAATACTATGTTTGGTATATTTTTGACTTTGTTAAAGGTATTATTTAAAAAAATAAATTGAAAGAATATAGATAAATTTATTTCAAAATATTAAATGTCTACGATTAATTTAAAGACATATTATTTGTATAGTTTAGAAAGATAATAATTATATTGAAAATCACGATATCATTTTTTCATAACATGTACCTAAAGGGTGCTATTATTTTTAAAAAATAAATATAACATTTAATAATTTATTATCCATATTCTTGATGTACTCTTTAACAATCAAGAATGAAAACAAATTTTTGAAAATAATATTTTGTTTTCAAATCTAATTTTCAAATAAACCATTTTATTATAAAATGTCTAGTTGAAACATAAAAAAATATGATAATATTCTTACATTAAATTAAATCAAATTGAAAAATGAATATAAAAATATGATGAAACTGATGAAGATGTTAGGGAGACTAAAATTTACCATGATAGTAAAATGAGATTAGAATGGTTATATGTATATATATATATGTATAATACAGAATACCATTTCTAGAGTTAAATGGTATGGAGAGAGGATGATATATCAGTTGAAGATAAAGTCCACATTAGGAGAGAGTACTTTATATTCATACAGCTGTAATATGTTAAAACAAAAAATTCTTAGATTAGGACATGAAAGTAGCATTGATGTTTAATGACCATTATAAACCTTTAAGTTGAAGATACTCAATTTATCGTATTTTTTTTAATTTTAGTTATATAAAAATAAAAAAAATTTATTAAAAATATAGTAAAATTTGTATTTAGATATCATTTAACTTAACTTTATTTTTCATTTTTTAATTGTCTTCTTAAGATATCTTAATAATATTAGTAGTAAGAATTTTTCTTTCAATTAATTTCCGTTGATATCAAAAGATTGTTATTAAGTATCCTAGAAAACGAAACATTTGTCATTACTAAATGAAATGATTACTGTATATTATTTTATAGAGCGAAATAATTAAAAACAAAAGAAAATTTAAGGAATAATTTCCATTTAGTTTTCTTTTAAAATTATATTATTTGTTAACTTTTAAACAATAAATTTTTAATGAGGATGTGAAAATTTCTTCCTAAATTATATAAGAACATCTACAAGATATATTTTCTATTAATACATAATATGTTTTCATTAATAAAAGAAAAAAACTTTTTATAACTAGAAGAAGGTCTTAAACATTATATCCCCAAAACAAATAAGCTTAATTAACACATAAAATGATCTATTTATTTAGAAATAATAATTTTAAAAGCACTATTTTAAAATCTTTTTTTCTATAATATTTGCATAAACATAATATTAGTATGAAAAGTTGAAATAGATTAAGTAAGAAAAATCATAAAACAATCATTTTTCGAACGTTTTTATTATTATATGTTAAATCATACAATCTTAAAAAATGACATATTTTACTAAATTTTTTTTTAAAACGGAATGAAATAATAATATTATAAGAGTATTTTAATAATAAAAAGAAATACTTTTCAAAAAGTTTAAAAATAAAGTCTTTTCTAAATATACAGATATGTTTAAAAGTAACCAATACTTCTTCATGTGATTATGATATCATACAAAATTATATGTAGGTTCATTTATTCAAAATGTAGTTAAATATTTGTTATAGAAACGATTGATATATTTATTATGCAAATATTTGTATGCATGTATGTTTGATATGAGCTTACATTTTTTAAAATTCTATATAATCATCAAAAAATATTGCTATAAATTATTTATATTAGTCCTTTTTAAAACATCTTATAGTAAGGATGGTATAAAATTTCAAAAATTATATTTTCTATCTATTAAAATAAACTATACTCAAAATAAAAAAATTTCTCACAACTTAAAATAAATAAGACAAAACTTATTATTTTTTTAACAAATATAAATTAATTTGATTAAATCAAAAAGAGAAAAAATTTACAAATCCTCCTTTGTTGGTAGCTCTTGAGTACTACTACCTTCATCTACCTCTTCCTTGTCAGTGT
Organism: Strongyloides venezuelensis; assembly: GCA_963280985.1. Lineage (NCBI taxonomy): Eukaryota > Metazoa > Nematoda > Chromadorea > Rhabditida > Strongyloididae > Strongyloides > Strongyloides venezuelensis. The sequence continues at coordinate 18,159,361 of CAUJLX010000001.1, forward strand.
CTTCTTTTCCAATAACTGCTCCTAAAAAGTTCAAGAATTAAATATTTTTTTAGCTTCATCAGGAATAGAGTCAATATCAACATTATATTCTATATAGGCTATTAAAATTGAGGCAATTAATGCCAGTATTGCTAACGTTAATGACCGTTGCCATATTACGAAACCAAGGATGGCAACAAAACTTGTTAAAGCAATTGATTTCAAAAATGTGTCAGGACGATACCAGCCACTAGGGGGATGTGCTGAAATTGTTTAATAACATGAGGAATGTTAACATCATTATTAAAATGTGAACGAGAGAAGGCAAAACAAAACAAAAAAATAAAGCTACAAATATAAAAACATACCATTGATGTCAACTTCACATTCATTTGTTTTCCCATTTAAGATATACCCATCAGCACACAAACAATTATACGATCCAATGTTATTTTTACAAATTTGATTAGCTTTTGTACATTTCTTCTCACCATCTAAGCATTCGTCAATGTCAATACATCCTAGTTCTTCATTCATTTCAAATCCTGTTCTGCAGGCTGTACAACCTTTTGGCCCTGAAGATTTGCATCCTTTTGCGCAACCTTCATAACATTTCTCGCATTCAATATATGAATCAGTCTTGATATTCTCGAAATATTGACTTGCACAATTATTACAATATGGACCTGCATAACCTTCATCACAAGAACATTTTCCAGTTCCTTTTCTAAGACCATCTCCATTACATGTACCTCTTCCATAACACACTTTTCCATTTGATAGTAAACCAGGACATGGTTTACATTCACTACTATAATAACCAGAAGGACAACATAATTTAAATTTATCATAACAAAAATATTCCTTCATATCTGAATGTTTATCTTGGTCATTTTTAAACCATTCCTCAATTTCTTCTTCATGATTTTCAAGCAAAGTGTGACATTTGAATTCAATATTACTAATATGTGAATAGGTATCTTTATCATCCAGACTGTCTTTCTTACAAACAAATTCTATAATTTCTAAAAATCTTGTCTCTGATTTTTTGTATGTTCCTAATTTTTTTTCTTCCCAATCAGTATTACCACCAGCAAAATTTCCTTTTTTTGTTTTTTCTAATCCAACTAAAAATGTATCTACTAATAATTTACATGCCGTGCAATCACCATGCACATTTTCCATTAAACAAAAAATTAATAAAACAATTTGTATTAAAATATAATTTTTTGCGAAAGATATCATTGCTAATTTAAGGTAAAGAAATAATAAATATAGACTGAATTAATTTTATCAAATATTTAGAAACAAGTAATATAATAATTTCGCTGAATAATAAAATGGAATTGACTAAACGAATGGACAAATAATTAGATCATTAGTAAAAAGACAAGTTGGACCTATAATATTTTAATATATTCCAAATTTCGTTTTAAGAAACCTATGTTCAATGTATGAAAGAAAAATGAGAGAGATCTTTCAAATGAAAATGTTTTTATGAAATAAAAATTTTTTTGATTAAATTTTTCTACAATGTTCTTTTTCCGATTTTTAAAAATTATTTTAATAATTTGTATTAAATTTTGTAATAAAAAAATTAAAGAAATAACGTTAACTAATAATATTTTCATATGTTTGCATATAATTTAAAAATATTTATATTAAAGTTTTTTAAAAGTTTACAGTAAAATGTTTTTTAAATAATAAAAAATATTTTATGGAACAGAATTTGAAATTTTAAGCAATATGTCTGTTAAAAAAATTTTATAAGAGAACAAATCATTTTCACAAAATATTCAGTTTTCTTCTTAAACTTGGCCGCATCTCAATTACTCATAGTACTACAAACTTGGTTCCAATTTATAAAATAGAAAATTGACGTGTATCTGTGAAGATCAAATTTTATAGCATCTATTTTAAAGTAACCTTCTATTATATATATATTTGTAGTAGCCAATTTTTTCATTTTAGATAACTACTATTATGAATAATAAATTTTTATTTAGATAAGAGTTTTTTATAAAATTTATTTGTTGAAATATTTCATAATATGCAACTTTTTAAAATTACAAATATCGTTATAGATATATAAGCAAACAAGATTGAACGTAATAAAGTAAATTTCTTGGATTTGTTTAGATAGGAAAAACGTAATATCATTAAATATGCAATAGTTTGTGATATTTTTAATATTACAATCAAAAATAAGCTAAATATCTTAACATTTTAGTTTCTTTTCACTTGCAAAATTTAGTATATTATCTTTTACATATGTAACCAAAAATATTTTGAATTAGCCATATTTTGTTATTAAATTACATGATTATGTTATCGTTATCAATAAATAAAGTATTTATCACCCTAATCAACTAATCAGTTATAAAAAATGTCTGTTTCAATGGAACATTATATAATATATTCAATTTAAAATATAGAAATATTTGTATGAATAGCAAGATTATTTTACTATCAATAAATAAAATCACACTATTTTTCTACAATTTACTTCTAGGAGCAGTAACTTTAGTAATGCCAATGTTTAATTTAAACATTCTACTAAAAATAGTTAAATGTCTATAAATTCTCTTTTATACAATCTACTCATTTTGTCTATATTCTTTTAACATACTCTAAACCCCACTTCAACAAATAATTCTTCATTATTCAAAAATTAAAATTATTCTATTTAATCAAATTAATTTGCACTTTCACATCCATCATTATTTAAATATGTGTATAGTATTATATTCACATAAGTGTATAATAAATGTCTTATTTTAAATTCCCTAAACAATTGATAATTTTATTTGTCACCGTTTATTAATATTATAATTGTTTAAAAAAAATTTTAGAAAAAAATTATCAATATGAAATTTGATGATTTGCTTTTCACTTATTTAGGTGAATTTGGGAAATATCAAGCCACACAATTTATTTTAGTATGTCTACCTACAATGTTTACAGCAATGCATTCATTATCATGGACTTTCACAGCTCCTGATGTCAATCATAGGTAGTAAATTAATCTTTTTAATAATTACTTTTTACTTTAGATGTCGTTTACAAAATGAACAAGAAAATACGAATTATTTTTTAAAAAATGATGTATCACCATATATTCCTTTTGATGATTCCTGTTTTTCATCTTCTTTCACTAATAATAGTGAAAAATGTTTGTATAAAAAATGTACATATCAAAATACGTCGACATGCCCCTATGGTTATGTATATTATCTTCCTAACAATATGTATACAGCAATTAATCGTTGGGATATTGTCTGTGAAAGAAGTATATGGAAAGCAACAATACAAAGTTCTTACTATGTTGGTCAAATGCTAGGTTCAATTATTTTTGGTATATTGGGTGATCGTGTAGGGAGGAAGAAAGTTTTTATGATGGCTTTAGTTATGCAAATTGTAGCTGGCTTGTTAATGCCCATAACACCACATTGGTTGTTATATGCTTTCTTAAGATTAATTACTGGTTTTTCGCATCCTGGAATTTTTGTTATTGCAGTTATAATTGGAATGGAGTTAGTTGGACCATCAAAAAGAAAAATATCACCAGTATTTACTGGTGGTTTCTTTGCTTTAGGTCAAGTTGTTTTGGGTATATTAGCTTATTTCCTTAGAGATTATCGTTTTCTTCAAGTTTCAATAGCACTACCAACTGTTTTCTTCCTCTCATATCATTTTATTGTCCCTGAAAGTCCTAGATGGTTGGTATCTAAAAAACGATATGTCGAGGCTGATAAAATTCTTCGTAAAGCTGCCAAAACAAATAAAACTACAATACCAGAAAAATGGTGGGAGGAAATTGATACAATGAATGAAAATGGTGATAAATCAGACCTTGAAAGAAATCATGGTTATAGTGATCTTTTTAAGACACCAAAAATTAGAATTCGATCTATTATAGCATTTTTCATATGGCCTGTTGTATCAATGGTTTATTATGGAGTATCAATGAAGCCTGATTTTTTAGGTGGTGATCCTTACATTGCATTTATTTTTGGTGGTCTTATGGAACTTCCAGCAATGGTTGTTGTATATTGCATTATTGACACCTTTGGTCGGAAACCACTACTAGGTGGTGGATTTATTTTTTGTGCTCTTTTTATGATTATATCACTTTTTCTTGGTGACTTAAATTTAAATTGGATTTGGAATCTTATACTTTACTCATTAGTTAAAGGATCAATTACAATTGTTTATGCTTCAATTTATACCTTTACTCCTGAATTATTTCCAACAGTTATTAGGAATACAGCAATGGGTTTATGTTCAACATTTGCTAGAATCGGTGCAATCTTATCATCATATGTCTCAATGTGGCTGGTTACAGAATTTGGAAAACTTTATATGATTATTCCTTTTTCAATTTGTGCTATCATAGCTGGTATAGCAACTCTATTCCTTCTACCGGAAACTGTTGGGGAACCTTTAATAGAAACGATTGAACAACTAGAAAATTTAAATGATAAAGACATAATTTTAACAGAGACAAAAAAATTATCTATGACAGACGAATTAACAACTAATACAATAAATTAACAATTAACTAACTAACTACCTTACTTTGGTAATTTTATACTTTGGGAAATTATTTTAACCTTTTTATATTATAACTCAAATTTACTATACTCCAATAAAAAAATTTATAAAGTTACTATAAAAACATATTCAATGCCATCATTTTATTAAATTAATTTTACATAGAAAATATAATAATACAATTATTGTTATTGGCAATGATAAGGTACTTGAAAGTTTTATGAAATCTTTTTTGTCATGCTAACAATTGAGAAGTAGAAATCACGTTCATTAAGAATGTTTAAGTGTGCCTTACAATAATTAAAGGAAAAAATTATAAGTGTAACGTAAGGTTATTTTATAAAAATCCAGATTGTGTATCATTAATAATGTATACGCTACATAAGTTATTTAATTGCAAAAGTGGCATATTTTAAAAAGTGATTTTACATATTAATTATTATTTTTAGTTATTATTCACAAACAATTTGTTGTAAATTTCAATTTAATTGAAGTATACACTTGTAACAATTTGACAGCTTACTTGATAATTACTCTCATTTTAAATAATTTACCCTAAAAGTACTCTAGTATTAACTTAATCAAGTGATGGTTAATCTTAATCGGTACTTTTATAGATTGTCATAATAAATAATATTTCCATATAAAGTATAAAGATTTCTGTATATACTATATGTTTAACACTTCACGAACATGTTAATTATTTTTATACGTATAATAAATTTGTATGATTTACGTTTAACGGATAGAAAATTGTATATATATCTTATAACTTTGATTTAATTGTCTCCACAAAATGTCTTTCGAGTTCATAATTTTTTGTATGAGAGGTGTGTTTTTATAGAGAAATTTAACTATTTCGATAATTTCTTAGACATCTTATGTATAATAAAATATATTATAGAAATTTTATATCTAGTTATGACAAAAATTTCATGAATCTATTATTTAATTTGATGATTTATTATTATTGAATTATAAAAATTATTTACCTAACTACTTTTTATAAATATATAATCTTAAAAACATGGTGTTTTATGGTATTACAAGCACAAAGTGATTACTATAAAAATTAAAAGTTTGTTAGAAATGATTTGATAACAACTAATTATATCCTTATAGTTCTTAAACAATCCGATTTTTCGTACATTCGACAAATCAGCTTATATATTTCTTTAAATATCAGTCTAATAAGTTATATACTTCAATCACCTTAACTTTAAAGACATTCAAACTGTTTTGGTGTTTACTATCATTTTTATTACTACCATCAATGAATGTTTCATCAATTTCGTGTGGTCATTATTTGTATTAGGAATTTCTTTTTTCTAATTACCAACCCATCATAGGATTAAGGTTGGCTTGTAATGAAGCGAAGAAAATATAATGTATTTTGTTATATTCATTTACTTTTAAAGCTTATCTTAAGAAGCTACTGTAGAAGAAAATTTTAATCAAAATAAAATTTTTGTGTTATTTCATTGTCTAGTTATTTTAATTTATCTTTCAAATAAAATAATGTTTTAAAATTTTTTTTACTCTTTACAATATTATTTTGATAGTTTTACAATAACCTTATGTTTTAATGTTTGAAATTTTACACTTTTTCTCACGTACTTATAAATAAACATAACTTTTTTAGAATTATTCATTAAATTGAAAATATTTTAGTAATATTTTAATAAATGCTAATATTTAATGTATCTTTGTTAGTGAGGAAAATAAAAGAATATTTTGCATGGATATCATTTGTTATAAGAACTTTTTTTACCATATTTGAGTTAGCATCCTTTATCCTTGAGACAGTAAATATATTAATAAAATGCCTCCCAAATGACAATATTTTAAATGTATAGTTTTTCATCATTCATGGTTATCTATAATTTGTCATATCTATCCTTATATCTGTTTACACGGTGATAGAACATTTTTATGATTCTAAAATATATTTATATAATGATTGAGAAAAGAATGTCGCTTTTAGTTCTTGTTTTATTAACTTTTTTTTGCATTATACTAAATGTTAAATGGTCCTTGCTCATCAAATTCCAATTCAAGATTTTGTAAAATCGATTTATTTTTAGAAATATAGAAAGAAAAAAAATTGGATAATATAATATATGTTTCATATTATTACAACATCTTATTAAATCACTAACCAAATGTTCTCATCTATAATCTATATTTTTTTATTATTTACTATTAATGTGGTTTACTGTAGGAGAGCAGATACCTCAGCTGAAGCTATTAGAATTAATACAACATTTTTATTAATTGATGAAGATTGGTCAATTGATACACCACTCCCTATTACAATTTGTACTAAAAAGTTCAAATTTTTAAAGATATCATCAGGTAATGATCAAGATACCTTTTCTTTACAACAATTCAATGACACTTGTGGTTACCTAAAATTAGAAAAATTACTTGATGCAGACCAACTTCATCCTGATGGTAGTAGGTCACAAAGTTTTACCATTCATTTTGAAAATAAATATCGTATGCGTGCAGAAGTAGAAATACAAGTGGTCGATGTTAATGACAATCCACCAAAATTTATTGAATATAAGAAAGAAGTTCCATTGAGTGAGAATGCTTCTAGAGGTACCTTGGTAACACAAGTTCAGACATTTGATCCAGATAAAGGTATTGGCGGATTAGCAAGATTTTTCATTAATGATGATCGTTTTTCAATTGAAAATGAAAGATGTTCTAATTCAAAGTGCTTTGCTGATATTATACTAGAATCACCGTTAGACTATGAATCAAGTCCAAAAATTAATTTAACAATAACAGCTAAAGATGGTGCCTCGAGGACATTAAACTCAAAAGAATCACATATCAATATAATGCTCAACATTATTGATGAAGAAGATTCCCCACCATACTTTATTACAGATTTATCTTTTCCAATTTTAGTACCTGAAGATACAAAGCCAGGTAGCAAGGTATTTCAAATTAGAGCAGAAGATGGTGATAAAAGATCAGAAAAAAAGAATGCCATAAGATATCTGTTAGAGCCTAACGACATATTTTCAATTGAATCAGAAACTGGTTGGCTTATCTTAGAGAAAGAGGTTGACTTTGAACAACAAAGGGATTATTCATTAAAGGTACAAGCAATGGAATCTGGTCAAAATGCAATGGTCACTGATGGTGTTTTGTTAATACAAGTAGAAGACACTGATGATAATGTACCAAGGTGTTTAGATGAAAGTTATGTAATATATTTAAATGCCTCTTCATGGAAGTTTAATCTTGACAAGCCAATACAGGTTTTTGATGCTGATGAAGGGAAATTTGCTTCATTCTCACCATCTATCAAAGGTAGTAATCAAATTGTATTTAGAATTATTCCAGAGATTGTTCAAAAGTCTGCAACATTGGAACTTGAAATTTCAAATGTTGATACAAGTCTTTTAACATCAAAAATTAATGAGCTTAAATATAAGGTAAAGGATTATTTTACATATTAAAATGAAATGGCATAAAAAGTAAATATTTTTTTTGATAATCTCCATATTATGCCAATAACCGTAAACTTATAATCCTATAAAAAGTATTTAGTACATCTAATAACACACTTTTATATTTACAGATAATGTTGTCTCCATTTAATGCCTCTGAACGTCTTGGTCAATGCGACTTATTTGTTCAACTGATTAGCTCAGATAGCAAAAATAATAATAGTTTATCAAATTATACTAGTAATGAAAGTAATTTAAATACTACTATTAACGGTTCTATATTGATACAGAGAAAAAATAATAAAGCAAACATAGGTAGTGAAAAAGAAGTAAAAACACCTGATATAAAGGAAAAAATTGAAAACATTATGATAGTAAATGAACAGATTCAAAATATTGATAATAAAAAAGTCAAAGTTTACTTTACACAATCAAGTTACCTTGTGACATTGAGTTGTAAAACACCTGTTAATACTATCGTAGCTTCAATAAAACCTAAAGATATTAATGATGGTGAAATTAATGAGGTAAAATACTTTTTGACGGGAAATAAATCTGAAGACTTCGTAATTGATAAATTAACTGGTATAGTAACTGTTAATAATATGTTAGAAAGTAATCAAAATATAAGTTTAAGTATAATGGCTAATTATACAATAGATGGCTTTAATGGAACATCTTCAGTTCCACTAATAGTTCTTGTCAATGATTGTAATACAATATTACATTCACACAATACTGTAACATCACAAACAGACATTAATGAGGAAGAGAAACCATCATTATACTTTGGTGAGGTAAATGAAAATTCATCAATGGGAAAAGAAATTATAAAATTACCTATTGTAATGCAGAAGGATAAAGTTAATATTACATACAAAATCTTCCTTCAAGAAACTAAAGAACCATTAGTAACACTGTCTGAGGACAGTGAAATTGTCGTCGGACAAGTTATTGATTATGAAAAATATAAATCATTAAATGGTCATGTTATAGAATTTGAGGGTGATGAACAATCAAAAATACTTGCTAATTTTACAATATACGTTCATGACCAAAATGATAATCCACCAATCTTTAAGAAACAGGTATATGAAGTTGAATTAAATGAAGATTGTGAGATAGGAAAAGTACTTAAATTTGATTATCCTTTAGCTACAGATGAAGATTCTGGTGTATTTTCTAAATTAAGATACAGTTTTGTTAGAGGGCCAATTTCTTTGCCGTTTGAAATTGATGAGTTAACTTCAATAATTAAATTAAATTCCAGTTTAGACTATGAAAGTGTAAAAAAATATGACATTGAATTAAAAGTTATTGATAATGGAGAAGATGATTTTAATAATGAGGCACGATCAAAGTTAGTTGTTCATATAAAAAATATAAATGATAATGCACCAATATTTGTACCAGTTAAAAACAATGTTTTCGAGATCAATGAAGATGATTCAATTGGAACAATTATTACAATTCTTAAAGCAAACGATCTGGATGAGAACGATGTTATTACTTACTCATTACAAACATCAACACCAGAGGATGATAAGCATTTCAATATTGATAATGAAGGAAAACTTATCTTAGCAGAAAGTATGAAAGGAAATGTTGGTAAGAAATTTGTAGTTGAGGTAAAAGCCAGTGATTCTGGTGTTCCACCTCTTACAGCAACAATAAAAGTTAATGTAATAATAAGAAAAGCATCAAATGGACCAGTAATTTTGTGGCCAAAGCAAAATTCTGTACATTTCTTTAAAGAAAATGAAGAATATTTAAGTTTATTACAAATTAACGCTACCCTTTCAGATGAATATTTGATAAACAATCCAAATTCTAAGATAAATTTCTCAATTGTTGAATTACCAAATGACGATTGGAAAAATTTTGAAATAAATGGTGAGGGTGTTTTAAAAGCAAAAAATGTTTTTGATTACGAAACAAAAACAAAATATGAATTGCAAATTGAAGTTTGTGATGAGAAAAATCGTTGTGTATTAAATAACTTTAGAATTATGGTTACAGACACCAATGATAATTGTCCATATTTTGAAGTATTACAAAATGTAGAAAAATATGAAATAACTGAAAATATTCCGATTAAAAATGATGAAATAGGAGAAAAGATTGCTGATGTAATTCCGGCAATAGACAAAGATGGTACTTTAGAATTCCAATCTATATGTTACAAAGTTATCGAACCAATAGATAAATTTTTCTTTAAAAATCAGAAAACACCTACATTATACACTAATATTTCATTAGATAGGGAATATAAGGATTCATATGAAGTTATTGTTAGAACATTTGATTGTAATGAAAATAATACTAAACTTAACTGTAAAGATAATAATTTAAATAGTAATGATACACAAAAAGTTGTTATTGTTAAAATTCTTGATCTCAATGATAATTATCCGAAGTTTGCAGAGCGAGTTTTTTATGGTGAGATTATACAAGGGAAAACTAAATTTGGTGATGTAATATTAAATTTAGAAGCTGTTGATCTGGATATTGAACCTAATGGTTTATCATACTCAGTTCTTGAAACAATTCAGATTGGAACACAAACGACAAAAGCGGAAAGATTACCATTTTCAGTTAATAGTAAAACAGGTGAAGTTGTTAATAACCTATTTATGAATCTTGATACACCAAAAAATTTTACGTTTAATGTTATTGTACAAGATAGTGCAGGACATGAAGATGAAGCTAAAGTTATTATAACCGTAGTTGAACATTATGAACAAGTAGAAATTATATTTGATGCTGATATATCATTTATTCAGGAGAACCAAAAAGATATTAAAAAGTGAGTAAAAATAAAAGTGATATTAAAGTAAAATCTTTTTCAGGAAATTATATGAAGCGACATCATTGAAATTTATTATTGATAGTATTCATGATATGGGCAATGATACAAAAGTTTCTGGACACTTTTTAAATCAATACAATACAGTTGTCAGTACTTCATCAGTTATATCAATTCTTAAAAGCCCAGTCAATGATTGGCAAGGCGAAGCACGGGATGTATTATATAAACAGTATAAAATGAAACCAATATACTCACCATCAACAGATAATTTCCAATTTTCCGAAAGATATTTTAATTTATTTGTTGTAATTGCTAGTGTTTTTGTATTTTTAGTTTTGTTATTACTTTTCTGTATCTGTCGGCAGGTATGTTGTAAAAGGAGAAACAAATTAACAGAATTGGAGAAATTTCGTCGACAGTCACTATTTCACACAAATACTATTCAAACAAATTCCTTAAAAATGCCTCCACCACCACCACCTTTTTCAATAAATAATCCTAATGTTGTAAGAGCACCAAGTCAAAATAGGGTAAGTGAAATGATGACTGCTGTTGATATGCCATATGTTGTTAGAAAAAATACAGATAATTTAACATCAACAGAATTATAAAAAGGGTAAAAATACTAATTAGCTTTCTTTAAGTGATCACATTCAATAAAATAATGTCAATTAAAGATATAAACAATTATTCAAATGAATGCGGTGATACAAATCCTAAAATATTACAATTTACAATATTCAAACTCATTTTAATTTTAAAAAAAATGTTAATATAATCGACCAAAATTTACAAAACTACTTTTTATTTTATTTTTCTACTTAGATTAATTTAAAAATATTCATATTTGTAGTATGAAAACCGAGATTTAATTTGGTGATGCATCTATAGTAGAACATCCTATTTCGCAAAAATCGGTCTTCAAATATTATATTTTGTATAATTAACTTATAATTCAGTTAAATTATTTTTAATAAAATTTTACAATTTCTAATCTTATCAAATTTATCTGAATTCTTAAATTTAACAACTATGATAATAAAATCAATTAACTAAATATTAATATTGAGAAATTACGCAATTTCTAAGAATATAAATATTAAAATTTTTCGAGATAAAAGCTCTTTTTTATTGTTATATGTAAAAGGCAAAACAGGAAGAGGAATGATCTTAATAAATTATGGTAAAATATTGAGCTTGTGAATAAATTAATTTTTTATGGAAAATATAATGAGATTTAACAAAGCTTATTTCTTTTCAATCTATCATTAAAAGTTTTTATTTATGATATATTCCTATGCTTTTTTTTTTCTAATGTCAAAATTGAAGCACAAAATATAAGGATTAATTATTTTTTAAAAAGTAATATGGATTTTTTTTCTTATTTGAGATTAATGAAAAAAAGATCTGACAGTTACACTTTTTTTTGTTTTAACAAATTTAACAATATCAACATACTTAAGTGTCATAGTGAGCATCATAAATTGCTTTCCCATCTCCTTTACATTTTCGCGTAGATAATAAATTTAGGCAGATAGTTAAAAATAGCCATTGTAACATTAATAGTCTTCATGTTTTTTTAAAGTATTTTCTAATTCTTTAAAGTATGTTCTAACTATTATTAAAACATCTCTCTCCGTCACATAAATACACTTCTCTCTTATATTTTGATAAAAAATTTCCATGAAATTAACTATTGTTACTCATAGTGTATCACCAAATGTTTCATCTGTAAAAATAATTACTCTTTTGTTTCTAATTTTAGTTTTTTAACGTTCCAATATATTGTTAAGTATGTGTGTTAGTAATAAATAATTAAAACAAATAAATATAAATTTGTTTTTCTAAACTATAATTTAAGAATCTATATATCAATATATATTAGAGAAGAAATTTTCGTCTATAAATTATTTTCGATTTTTAAAGTTTTGATAAAAAATATATTTAGTACACCTCATTTCTTAGCAAATTGTACAATATCACTTGGTTCTTAAGTCTCATTCTTAAGATATACTCTTTCAAACTTGGAAAAAAGGCAAATATAGCCACCTATCTTTGGTATTTAAAATAGTTATTTTGATTTGAAAATTTGCAGAAACATGCAATTTTAGATGCAGAACATGTCTGCAAAAAAGTTTTCGATTATATTATTTTGTTCTTGAGATATCGAAATTTCTCAAGAATACCGTTTTTAACAAAATTTTGGGATTTGAAAACGGATTATCTCAGTACAGAAAAAAGTTTTTCAAAAACAAAAAAACCCATCTGCGAATTTATTTTCTCTACATTTTAAATATAATCCCAAAAAAATTGATAAAGTTTGAATATGAGTTTTGTGTTGCAAAGTGATTGCAAAAATATCGAAAAAATGAAATTCGTTTGTTTACTCAAGAACAAATATTTAAAAACTTCTTAATTTCATATTGTTTTATTTACAACTTTTTTGCAATAGAACATTCTCTATCAAATGGTATATGTATAAGCTTTATCCGATTATCCGTTATCGGGATATTCTTAATTATATTTAGTCGATTTTTTTTTTGAAAAAATTTTTTTCTCCATTTTTTTAAAAAATTTCCAAGAAAAAATTGGGAAAATGAACAGCTATTTACGAATTCTCAAAAAAAGTGCCCAGGGGAATTTTCTTGCGCACATTTTGAGATATTAACGATTAATTTATCTCAATTCGTCCTTGAGATAATCTGAAATAACCTATGAAAATTTTCATGAATTTTTGCCGAGTGACTTTTTTCCAACTTACGTAATAGGAAAATTTTTAAATTTAAAATTCATTATTAAGGTAAATAACTAAGATAATGAAGAAACGCAACTTTAAGAGGAACAAAAATAGCAATGCAATAATCAAAAAAGACTTTGTAACTAAATCTTAACTCACTTTCAAAAATAAAGATTCATTTGTAAGTAAGAAATAAGAAAACAATGCTTATATAAAAATTTAAATATTATATCAACACATTTTGTCCTTTATAAATATATACGTAGAGTGATAAATTAAGACAAAAAAAAACTTTAAATTTTTTTCAAAGTATTTTTAAGAAAATGAAATTAAAAACATGTAAAATTACCTCAGTACGAAGTTGCATTTTCAACATGTATGAATGTAAAAGGTGCCAAATGTTAAACATATATTATGAATTGTTTTAATAGTTTATATTATACACATAGATGTAATTTTTAATATTTATTACTTACAACAATAAAATTAATAAAAAAAGGTCTAATTATTGAGAATTATTAAGTAATCGAAAATTCCCCTTTACTTTAAAAGAGAAGGTTACCTCTTAAAAAGGAGTTTATTTGTATTCACTTTTTTGAAATTAGAATAAAATTATATTTTAAGATTCTGATAAAAAAATAAATATTAACTTTATTTGAATTTTTCCTTTTGAGATACATATATTTAAGTGAGAATAATATTGAAATTTTTAATCCCCTAAAATAAAAATTTACAAGAACAACTTATTCTTTTAAAGAAAATCAAAAAGAAATGTTCATTAAAATCATTAGATTAATTGTTTTAAACAATTTTAAATATCAATTTATATTCCTAAAAATATAGTATATAGGATAGGTGAAAAAATTAATTATTATTTAATTATATGCAACTTTTATGTCAATTAAAAGTTTTTTTAATCAGTACAAGATATAATAATTGTTAAGAAATGATAAAAAATATTAAAATCAAATTATATTTAGCTACTTGAGATTTAATAAAATTTTTTTTGAATACCATACATCCTAGAATAGAAATAGATTTTTTTTCTTCAAATTTTCTGATGTTAAAATGATCTAAACTAAAATGTTTAAAAATACTGCAATCTAGCTACGTTTAGTTAAAATTACTAAAAATTGTTTACAAATTTATGATATAACGAGACCATACTTATTTTTTAAAAAATGTAAAAATAACTAAATGCTTTGCTATGCTTTGTAAAAATCAGAAAAAAAATTAACCTAAATTTCTAAGTCGAAGCATTTGAGAAACTCATTTTAAAAGTAAATTTTTTAAGTATTTTATTAAAAAAAATCATCAATACTTTGATTTGAATATATTTTTATTTTTTTAAAGCCTAGATAAATTTTTTAATACGAAAAGTTTCCGAGTAATTATTTTGATTTATTTTTAATCTTATCAACTTAGAGAAACAGAGAAATATTTTGTATCATTTTAAATATATTAGAAATTTGTATTTTAATTTATATAATATATTTTTTAAAGTTTTTTTTTTCAAAAAAAAATAAAACAAAATAAAAAGTATGCATTAAATTGGTAGAATTGTATTTTATTATGTAACCAAAATGTAAAATTACAAAAGAACAATCCCTAAAATAAAATATTTTCAGTTAAATAGTTATGAAATACTCATGACCAGCGTTAAACATTATTAATATTTTAAAAAATTAACCGAACTTAAGACTAATCTGTATTTTAAATTTAATATTATATTTAATAACTTACAACTTTCATTTTTAAACTAATTAAAAATTTAATGTAAACAATATTTTTTATTTTTATTTCTATATTGAAGAATTGTAAAAAATTATTCAAACATAGAATCTCAAATGGATCTACAATCATAAAGATATGTAATAAAACAGTTTTGATAAAATATGTTTTTAATGTTTTTATAAACTTTTAAAACTCAAAAATCTATAAAATTTTAATAATAATTTTAAACATTATAAAAACAAGTATAATATTTTGAATTTTAAATGTGTGTGACTACAAACCAAAAGATGTTAAAGTTTTTCAAATTTTAAATATTTTAAAAAATTCCTGCATGTAGCGACGAGCGCAGCGAATTTCTATTCATGGAAAAAAGGCTAGCCCTGCGGACAAGCAGTGACGAGCGAAGCGAGGCTACTGCTTGTTAAATTATTAAAGTAAAATAATAAAAAATTAATAAAATTTGATTAATAAATCAAAAGATAGATACAAAGTGGTTATAATTATAATAGTTTAATTGTAAAATATTTTTCAAAATACATTCTTTGAAGGGTTTGAATAATATTATATAAATCGTTATTTTTACTAACTGTGAAACAATATAGCAATACCAATAATATATTCTCTAATAATGTGTAATATCTTTTTATTGAAATAATTAATTTACTTTAACGGAGTTTTTGAAAAATCACACACAGCTCTGACACTGAAAAACGATTCGATTTTCGGGTAGTATCTTTTGACAAAGAGAAAGAAATTTATTTTTGCCTACAGTTGTCATCAAAAAGTATGGATGTCGCAAAAAAGTTTGATTGATATGAATAATTTGTGCACATATTTTTGTTGTAGAAAAATTACTTTTACATCAACCTTATAAAAATACCATGTGTGTTTATAAAAATTAGAATTATTTTCGAATTGTAGACATTAACAACTTTATCTTTTTGACAAACAAATACGATATATTATAGTCTTTTTGTAACAATTTCAAGTACTTTTTTTGAATCTTGATTTTAGGTAAAGTTGTAAACTATAAAGGCAATTAGAGATGTTGAAATACTTGTTGAAAAAAACGGAAGCGTTTTTTTTTAACAATATATACTTTTTATAAAAAGCAGTAGTAAGATTGAATTATTTTTGATTCATACCTGTCGTATTTCAATAAATTAAAACATGGAAAAAAGATTAAATATATAAAAAATTTAAAAATTCGTAGTAAGTTTTTATGTTATAATAATTATACTAAAAAAAATATGTAAGGTAATAGTAAATAATGTAAAAATACTGTAATTTTAAAAAATTTTAATTACAAAAATAATGCATGATATCTTAAACAAATACGAATAAATGAGTAATATTTTGTAAATTAACTAATCTAGTTATTGTTCACAATTTTAATCTGTCCATAAAATTTCTAAAAAAATAACATATACAGTTTATTTTTTTTATATTAATAAAATTGAAGTATTCAAATAATGATAACAATTTTTGAAATTATTTATTAATGTTATACATGTTTGATCGAGCTCTTCTTAATCTATTAAAACAATAAAAATATTTATATTAACTATCTCAAAAACTACTAAAATATTAATATTTAGTAATTCATCTTGCCAATACACTGATAAAACTCTAAATTCTTTTATGTCACATTGTGTTATTGCTTATTTTATAATTTTACTATTAATAATGTAAATTTTATTAACAAGAAAGGCGCATATGACTTTAAATTAATCAGGAAAATATTTGTGAAACATTAATTGTTTTTGATGACAACTGTCGGCAAAAATAAATTTCTTTCTCTTTGTCTAATGGCACTACTCGAAAATCGAATTGTTTTACAGTGTCAGAGCTGTGTATGATAATTCATAATAATGAAAGAAAGGCACTAGTATTAGAAATATTATTTAAAGAATATGTATATATAAGTTATACAGTAAAATTAAGCTACAAATATATTTGCATTTAATAAGATATATTTATTAATTACTTTACTTTATAAATGTAATATCCGAATTAATTACTAAATCTAAATAATTTTTTTGTATAGTAAAATCTACTTTTCCTCTCAATTAGATTTTGAGGAGAAAAAACTACTGTGGCGCGTTTCGACTATTGTTTCAAATCACATAAAAACATGTAATTTTGAAATAACAGTCATTTATATTTCTTTATATAATTCTGATATTTTCTTTTAATATTTGATGGCTCACCTATAAAATTTTATTTTTAGATAAGTGCTTAAAGCTTGTGATATCTGTGATAATAAGTATTTATTATAATATTAAACTAAATATTGAAAAAAAAATAGTAAGTCATAATATTTTTGTAAATTTCGTATTTGTTTTAGTTGGCACTATTTTATCAGTATTTTAAATAAAATCTTCTGTCATAAAATCTGAGATAAGGTCTTTACTTGCGCAATACTCCAGATATATTTATATAATCATAAAAATTTTACTGTATTATATTTAAATACTTTTTAATTAGAAATTTTAAAAATTTTCTATTTTTTCTTAAATGTATTGAATTTTTACATAATATAATAATAAATTCTAACTACTTTTTATTGACATTATATAGATAAGATAATAATTTTAAAAAATTTTTATTCAAAGGTACCATGATAAGAATATTTTAAAAATAATATAGAGCATCATTTGATTTGTATATTGATTTCCACAAATATTCCTATTATCTTTTATTAAAAATAATACACTTCGTTAACTATTTACAATGGGAAAAAGGTATAAAGATAATCTATCATTTTTAAAATATTTATTTTTTACAGAAAATCAGAAGCAAACATTTTAATTGAAGATGGTGTGGAAGATGAAAAAATAAAATCAAAAAAGTGGTTTGAAGAAGATATATATAGTAATAGTAGTAAAAATTATACTAATTCATTTAATGAATGGTGTTTTGTTTTACCATGTTGTATGGATGAGGAGGAATCATCAGACTTTGGACATCATGTGTCAGTTTTTATGGTTGGACTGATAGCATTCGCAACTTTTTTTTGTGTAAATCTTATACTTATTTTAGTATTTTTACTAGGATAAAGAAATAAAAATAGAATGAATACTTCTTATTCATTTTATAAATTTCTTGTTTTAATAATAACAAAATGTGACTTTTTATCACAATTGTAAGATTTTTATTAAACTATCAATTTATTATTTAAAATTATTAGTATGTCAAGAGATCTTGTGGAAAGTAAATTTTTAACTATATTAGAAATTATTATAGAGAAAACTAGAAATTTTATTTTAAATTGTAGTTTTAGAAATTTTAAATTATTATTATTTTGTTAAAATTGAACGTTATTTTTATAATATTATATAGATATATCATTTTAACAATGTATTGTTAGATGATATAAGAATTGTGATTGTTGGTTTATTATGTAATGTAAATCAAAATTAAATTATTTTTAAATTGTCATTGAATCTTAAAATTTCTATGTTTAAACATTAATTAAATAATCATAATAACCTTGAACAACAAAATAAAACAACTATCAGTAAATTAGGTATATAT
This sequence comes from Strongyloides venezuelensis, assembly GCA_963280985.1. Lineage (NCBI taxonomy): Eukaryota > Metazoa > Nematoda > Chromadorea > Rhabditida > Strongyloididae > Strongyloides > Strongyloides venezuelensis. The sequence continues at coordinate 18,178,178 of CAUJLX010000001.1, forward strand.
TTAAATAATAGTCACTTGATATTCATTTACCAATTTATAATAGTTTCTCAATAATACTAAAAATTATGTTTGATTTATCTAAACTATTAGAAGAGGAATTTTTAGAAATACTTCCTCAGTTCCCAGATAAATTTATGTCCACTGCGAAATGTCCAAGAGCACCAAAAAAGAAAATAAGTTTAACTATTAATGAAAAAAAATTAGCTGTACGTAACACCTTACGTTATCTCCCCCAGAAACATCATCATAAAATGGCTAAAGAGTTTAGTAATGAACTTGAGAAGTACGGACATATATATGCGTATCGTTTCATGCCACCTTACTATTTAAAGGCACCATCCATAGAAAATATTTCTATAAAAAATAAAGAAGCAGCATCAATTATTTTAATGATTTTAAACAACCTTGATCCTGATGTAGCACAATTTCCAATGGAATTAGTTACTTATGGAGGTAATGGACAAGTTTTTTCAAATTGGATACAATTTAGATTAACTTTGAAATATCTAAAATTAATTAGTGGTAAGCAGACATTGTCATTGTACTCAGGACATCCTATGGGAATATTTCCAAGTCATGAAAAGGCTCCCAGAGTTGTAATTACTAATGGAATGGTAAGAAAATATTATTATAATTATCTATTTTAGTTATATTATATTTAGATGATACCAAACTATTCAACAAAAGAGTTGTATGAAAAATTTTTTGCTCTTGGTGTAACACAATATGGACAAATGACCGCTGGAAGTTTTTGTTACATAGGTCCACAAGGTATTGTGCATGGTACAACAATAACAGTTTTAAATGCTGGAAGAAGGTACCTTTCAACAAATGATTTAAGTGGAAAAGTTTTTGTAACCTCCGGACTTGGTGGAATGAGTGGAGCACAAGCTAAAGCTGCTGTTATTTCTGGTTGTGTTGGTGTGATTGCAGAAATAAATCCATTAGCATTAAAAAAAAAAGACACGTACAAGGATGGCTTGATATATATAGTGAGAATGTTGAAGATATCATTAACTGGATAAAAGAATATAAAAAAAATAAAAAAGCTATTAGTATAGGTTATTTAGGTAATGTTGTTGATTTATGGGAAAGATTGTGTGAGGAAAAGGATAATTTAGTAGAATTAGGTTCAGACCAAACTTCTTGTCATAATCCATTTTATGGTGGATATTATCCTGTTGGATTATCTCTAGATGAATCAAATAAATTAATGACTGAAGATAATAATAAATTTCAAGCTTATGTTAGAGAAAGTCTTATAAGACATATTAATGCTGTTAAAAAATTAGCAAAACGCGGAATGTCATTTTGGGATTATGGTAATGCACTTCTTATTGAATGTCAGCGTGCTGGAGCTGATGTACTTGATCTTAATAGTGAAGATGGTAAAACATTTATCTTTCCATCATACATGCAAGATATAATGGGAGATATATTTTCAATGGGTTTTGGTCCATTCCGTTGGGTTTGTACATCCGGTTTAGACAGTGATTTACAAAAAACAGATAGAATAGCACAAAAAGTATTAAATGATATAATGAAAAACAATCCATTGTCAAAAAATGTCAATCGTCAATATGAGGATAATATTAAATGGATTGAGAATGCTGGAAAACATAATTTGGTGGTTGGATCAAAAGCACGTATACTTTATGCAGATCAAGAAGGAAGAATAGCAATAGCAATGGCTTTTAATGATGCTATAAAGGATGGTTCAATTAAAGGACCCATTGTTTTAAGTAGAGATCATCATGATGTCAGTGGAACAGATTCACCATTCAGAGAAACATCTAATATAAGTGATGGTTCTGCATTTACAGCTGATATGGCTATTCAAAATGTTATTGGCGATGCTATGCGTGGTGCTTCATGGGTATCCATTCATAACGGCGGAGGCGTTGGATGGGGTGATGTCATTAATGGAGGGTTTGGGCTGGTATTAGATGGAACTGATGAGGCAAAAGAAAGAGCACAACTTATGTTGTTTTGGGATGTGTCAAATGGTGTTGCAAGAAGATCATGGTCAGGAAATAGTAATGCTGAAGAAACAATTGTAAGAACAATGAAAAATAATGATAATTTAGTTGTTACAATTCCAAATAAAGTTGACGACGAAGAAATTCTAAATAATCTTTATAAATAGTTATAGTATTTTTTTGTAAAAATTTCTCACACTATTTACCATAGTATTTAATATCATTTTATAAATGTTTTTATTTGTTTCCCTTAGTCAAGGTATTCAAAACTAGTTATCAAAACATGCAATAAAGTTCTTTACCATTATATTTGCATAACTTTAAAATGTTAAATTTATCATACAAAAATTAGTGTAAAAGTTATAAGAAAGAACTATAAAATTATTGAGGCGTAAAGCCATATAAGAATTCTAAAAGTTTTCCAACCTTTACCTAAGATATTGTATTTACTTTCTTTTTGTTGAATGGCATATTATTTAAAGAAATAAGACATAAAAGTTTTCATGGAAAAAGCAAAAAATATACATGTATAAAATTTAAAACATTATTGCAATACTAAAATTATCTTCTATTAATAGAGGTTTTAAATGCAATAATACATGTTTATCTTATCACAAACAAAAAGAGCAATTATTACTTGACGATGAGTAATATTCTTAACAACTTCATGTTATATTTCACATTCTGATAAAAGTAATAGTATTTTGGTAATATAAAAGGTAACAAACTTTTAATATTTAATCATTAAAAAATCATGCGTTTATATATTATAATCTCTATATTTTTTGTTCTAATTTCTGCCACAAGAGAACTAAGACATGAATGTTTTACCTGTGATGATTTTTGTGATTGTATATCACCAAGAGTCTCGTTATGCCCTCCAGAGACAAGATGTTATACTTTAAGATCAAAAAATGGTGATAGTAAGTATGATAAATTAAAGTATAAAAAATTATTATTGTTAAATTTTAAGTCGAACATATGGGATGTGCTTTAAGTTGTAGTTCTGTAAATAGAGCCGATTATGAAAAATGTGAAGAATGTGTTGGAGATCTTTGCGCACTCCCAAATATGAAGTTGAACATTGATTCAGAGAAATGTTTAAATCGCAAATCTATAAGTTATAAAAGAGATATTGGTGGTGGAGCAACATTTAACAATCACCAAGGAATAGGAAATGGAGCTCAGCCTGGTCATAATGGAATAGGACAAGGCGCAAGTCCAGGACAAGTTGGAATTGGTGGAGGTACAACTCTAGGAAATTCAGGTATTGGACACGGTGCAAATCCAGGACAAGTTGGAATTGGTGGGAATGTTAATTTTGATAGACCTTATAGAGGTGGTTTTGATCGTCATTCATCTGTTGAAAGAGATATTGGTGACGGTGCTAGACCTATTTACGACCGCACACCTATCGGTTCTGGTGCAAATCCATTTGATAAAAATAGTGTACAAAGAATCAATGTATCAAATCTGTTAAATATTATATTTTTATCCTTAACTGCTGTATTCTTTTATTCTAATTAATTAATTTTAAAAAATGCACTTTTTAATTTTTAAAATGAGCAAATACTATATAATAAAATAATAAAAATACAGGTAATGAAAAATTATTAGGTGTAAACTTTTCTGCTAACAAGCAAAGTTACTTCTGGATTTTGCAATATAAGTTCAATAGCACGTTTATGCGTCATTTCTTTTGTTGAAATACCATTTATTTCAATAATTTGATCACTTAATCTAAGTCGACCATCCAATGCAGCTGGACCATCATCTGCAATTCGTAGAACAAAAAGAGGCATCTTACCAAATTCCCAACCACCACGAATTGAGAATCCAAATCCTCTGTTACCCTTAACAAGGCGTATTGATATTAAAGATTCTGCAGCACTTGATTTATCCATCGATGGGAGAGGGTTATAATGCGTACCAGAAGCAGAATAAAGTGGTGTTCCTCTTTGATATATTGAACCTTGACCGTATATTCCTTCAGTTTGTTTTCTAATTGAATAACTCTTTCTTTCGTCATTAACATTAAAATTATCCATATTATTTGTTCTTGGATTATATTGTCTTTCATAAGTTGGAATTGAATTATTATCATTGGTATTTTTATTAGTATCGTAATCATTTCTAAGATGTTGTGCATATTCTAAAATATCATTATATTTTGCATTTCTATCAATTACAAGAAAGCCTGTTGGGTCTATTGTTAATCTTACATGGTGGCCAGAATTTTTAATAAGACTAATAACTTGCAGATGTGTTAAATTTGTGGTAGGAACACCATTGACTGCTATAACATTATCACCTATCCTTATCCTTCCATTTCTATATGCCGGAGTATTTGGTAAAACATTTCCAATATAGCTACCATTGCGTTCTTTCAATGAAATTATGACACAACCAAAATCTTCTTCATCTCTTTTTGTCAAAATAACATCATATGGTAAAGTTGGACTTGGTAGAACATGTTGGCCTAATGGTAGAGATACAGATCTTGGTAATATTCCATTGCCAATAATTTCAGATGGTCTTTCTACAATCAATTTAATATGACCATTCTCAAAACTTTTTTTAATGAGTTCAAGAGCTTTTTCATGTGTAAAACCAATAACTGAAACATTATCTATTTCAATGATTTTATCACCAACTTTTAAGCGACCATCTAAATCTGCTGCCTCACCACGTATTATTTCACGTACTGATAAATCTGTATTAGCCTCTGCACCACCATACAATCGAAATCCAAAACCATTATGCTTCTTTATGAGATTAACAACAATTTTTTTGGAATCTCCATTATAATTTATTGGGACATATGTAGGAACATTAGTGAAATCTAACGTAGTATTTGATTGTTTAAGACGGTTAAAATTATCATTTCTTATACTACTATAAAAATTATTGCTTTGTATGCCAATGATACTTCTATCATTCCTTCTTCCACTTATTGTACTACTCTTTGGAGCTGGTGTTTTTGATCGAGAATTTGTAATTACATTATTCTTTTGATAATTTTCACCATATCTAAAACCAGCAGTTGGTGTTTTAGATCGATGTCTTACTGATAGTCTTTTGATAAGTAATGCTACTATACTATTTACTGGATATTGATGTAAAATATGTATAACTTCTTCATGACTTAAATTATGAATTTTTATATTATCAATTTCTAAGATGACATCTTTTTCTTGTAAATTTTGACATTGTAATGGCTGTACAATTGATTTTATTTGATGACCACCAATACTATCACCTAAGGTAAAACCAAAGCCTTGATTAGTTTTTTTAGCTGTAACTGAAAAATAATTATATTGTTGTTTTAGTGATGAAGATGATGCATAGATGTTTTCGGTTACAACTTTATTATTAAGAGATATTAATAGTGGATATCCTCTACAAACTTCTATATATACAGTTTCTCCAACAGGAATATTTCTAAAAATTTCACAAGCTTCCTCTTGTGTTGCTCCAAGCATTAATTGTTTATTAACAGATACCAGAACATCGGCTGACTTTAAAACACCATCTATTTCTGCAGGACTATTGGGAATAATACCTTTAATTTGAATAAATTCCTCTCTATCGCAACTTCCATCATTACCAATCAAAGTAAAACCTAATCCTTTGGGACCTTTAACAATAGATGTTTGAATTATTTTGCCTTTTAATTTTGATATATATCTAGTAAATTCAAATTGTGATGAAGAATTAAAATTATCACTTTCATCAATTTTGAAATTTCCAAACACTTTATCAATTTCATGGTTATTCATGTGAAGTGGAGTTTTAGGAAATGATGTTGATGGATCGTTGAAAACGTTAGTCGAGATTGTATTAGAAGTATAGATAGCTTTTGTTGGATGGGTACCGATAAGTCCATAACCAGGTACTTCATTGAATTTTTTCACTTCTTTTTGATATACACCAACATTAGATGATTCACCATTACATGCATAATTTTCAGAAGTATATTCTTTAGCATGACTGAAATCATCCTGTCTCTCTAACTGTTGATATGATGGCTTGTTATATTGAGTTGTTTTTGTGTTGTGACTAAAAAAAATAATTTCTTCGAATAACTTGTTTGGCATATTTAATAACTTTTTTTATTTTTAAAAGTATTAGTAAAAAAATTATTTTTTGAATGTACATATAGGATATTAAAAATAAAATATTATAATGTCTCAAAGAAATATCTTCATTACAAAACTGAAACTTTTTATAGTCAATTTAGTTACATATAAATGAATACTACAATAATATATATTATAAACAGAAAAAACGAATTTATAAGTTAATTTAAAAAGAAATATTTTTCTGGAAAAAAAAAGATGGCTAACAGCTTTGTTAGTTAAAAAGTGCGATAATTTAATTTAATTGGAGCAATAAAAATTTAATCATCAAGATAATTCTTGATGAATTATAAAGCTAACAAAATATCTTTTTGTTAAATATATATCTAAAATTTTCTTTAAATGAGGAGGATATAAAAATAAATGAAACATTATGTTGAAAGAGAATAACAAATTTAATAAGATTTATGGAGCTTTTATACCAATAAACTAAATAAAAATCCTAAAAGTATAAACATATAAATATTGAGTAAAAGAAAATTTTATTAAGCTCTATAATACTACTAAATTCACCTAATTTTCTATCTCACTTTTTTTATGTATAACTATTAATTTTTCTATGTAATAAATGAATTTTGAGATTAATTTAAAAAGTTAGACAAATACGTAAACACTGATAGATCTTTAATAAAGGACAATTCATTTATTAACTTATAGAAAGGGACAAATTTGTCTGTTTATTATAAAATATTCTAAAAAGCATTTTGGAATAGTAAAGGACAACAACTTAGACTGATAAATAATGCCAATAGTAATCAGCACTAAAAATTTTTTCAAATAAGTACATCCTTTGAGAAGGAGATATAAAGAAGTATGTACATATATTCAATATATGTTATATTATTATAAAAAAATATTATGTAAAATGGAGGAGAAGACTTACTCAACATAAAATGTTCCATGAACCTCATCATCAACCCTTTCCCATCCGGGAGGCAAAATTTCATCTCTTGGATCGTTCCATTGTGTCGTCCCTGTGTTATGACTAGATATAATTTGAAGTTAACTATTTAAAGTTTATTTAATAAAAACTTACTCTACAAAATATCGTTCTCCAGCATCTGAATAAGCTATTTCCCAATTGGGAGGTAATGGACCACGACTATCACTAATCATATTTGCATTTCTTGGAACGGGTGTACCGTACAAATGGCCTGTAAAAAAATTATTAATAATATTTATATTTTTTTTTAAATAAGTATCAAAAAAGTATCATTTATATTTTAAAAAAGTGATATATTTATTATGACTAATATTTCAAGTTTGTCATTAAAGTATATTTATGTCTTCAATTGATGATAAGTGAAACTAATTTTAGTGTATTTTGGTTTTTATACTTTACAAATACATATATGTAAATATTCTTAATTTTAACTATTTTAAGAATGAATGTATTACTATCATAGAATGTTAAATAGACTCCCTTATCTTCTATAAAATAATTGCCTATAATGTAAAATAAAATTTTAATCTGTGTGGTTGTATATTATTATTATAAAATCATACAAAGAAAACTAAAATATAATAAAATAATAAATCACTCGTATTTTATTTGATATTCTCACATAATATTATAGTTTGTTTTTTATTTTTTATATGTTTATTGGATAATAAAAATAAAAACTTTATGTTGAAATTTTGAATAAATGTATATTATATAAAAACGCACTTATAAATAAAGTAGGTTTTACAAAAATTTATTTAAATAATGAATGAATCGATTACTTAAAAATATATTCAAATGAGGTATATTTATAAAAAAAATAATAAAGAATAGTGTGAAAGAATAAAAGTGATCGAATACGCGCGATTTTTAGAACGATATTAAGTTTTGATAGTGTATCTTTTTTACTTTTATATAAATAAATTTAATTTTAAAATTATATATAAGCAAATAAAAAGATTAATTATATATATATGATACTTATATATTCTCATGGTTGTCAAGAGGTTGTCCTCCTCCTAAATATAAAATTTAATATTATTATATGAAAAGCGTAAAAAAGATCCCTTAAATTGATCATATTGTGATGGGAATGTATTAACATTTCTTAAAATCAACAATAGTATTAAATAGTTAATGACATTGAAAGTGAGGATAGTGTTAAATAGATCATTTACATGTTTCTATCTTATTGTTTTCTAATTATCATAATATTGAACATTTTTATAAAATTAACTGATAGATAGTAATATACATGACTGATTATACACGAGAAGAGTCAATAGATTACAATGACATTCGCATCATCATATAAAAATGTTCGCCATAACCAATAACAACATATTACAATTTAAAGATGGAAGAGGTTTATTTTTGCCCTACTCAGATAGAATTTGTGTATTACTAAATACTATCGCTATTGTATTCTACATGTTTTATATATATATATTCTTTAGTAGTATGCTTTGTTTATATGATTGTGGAGTGTAAGGGAGAGAGAAAGCTGATTTGTCCTGATTATTTTAAAAATGGATTAATATAGAAAGAAAGCAATAATAGATGGGAAAGGAAAGTAGAGATGCATGTTCCTTGAGATATAAAATAAGTAAATTACATTTTAAAAATAAATATGATTGTAATGTATATAATTATGAGTAATGTATAATATTTTCATAAATTGTTTACTAATACAAAAGTATACTATTATTATATAAAATAATTAAAGCTTTGCCTATCACGTTATAGTTTGAATTAAAGCTTATCTTAAAAAGATTTTAGGTATATAAAAAAGCCGTCATAAAAAAACATCGTAAATTTAATACAATCCCTTTTGTATAGATCAATCGGAAAAAAAATGATACTAATATAAAAAATTTGTAACAACTTTTTAATATTAAATGTGATACATTATCGATAATGATTGACATTTTTATTAATATCAACCTACAATTGATAGGTATCTTTGTTGTCAACAAATATGGGAAAAGCAAACGAATGCAAACAAGTATTCATGATTATTATGGCACATGTATTAGAAACAATAAAAATGTCAAATGTTTTATATTATACATATATAAACATACCTTTATATTCTCCATACTCGAGAAGCATATTATTTTTAACTAAAAACATAAAATCTTCATATGAAACATGATTATAGTATTCTCCAGCCACCTCATCTTTATTAATTTCTTTTGTTGTATCTAAAGCATATAATTAAATTTTCTTACATATGATATTAATAACATACAAGGTACATTGTTAAAATATATATTTGTTCTTATAGTATGATGAAGACTTAAAAATTTAACATCATTCAAAAGGTCTGATAAGTTTACAGGAATCAAATATGGTGAGATAACAGAAATTGAAATATAATCATAAAATGTAAATAATTCATCAAGTATTAAAAATGCTTCATTTCTCGTTAAACCTGGGAATAATCTAAAAATAGGATAGTTAAAATGTTGGGAAAATAATCTACGATACCTATCCTCAGCACTTATCAAAACATCTCCAACACTTATTTCTGAACATAACTCTGGGCATCTTATTGTATCTATACATATCAATTGACAATTTTCTGACCCTGGAGTGATAACAAATGGCACAATTCCATCATAATTATAAATATAAACAGTCCGTTGATTACAATTGATATAACAAGAACCTCGTGCTTCTTGAATACTTTTATCTATATCAGATATACATTCTTCTAATACTTCTAAAACATCAGTAAATCCTGAGTTCCGTTTTTCTTTATTTTCAATCTCTTCGTCATCCTCTTTTATTGGTTCCATTAAAAATAATAAAAATATCTAATCAATTAAGTTGATGATTATTAGATATATAATTATATATACTATTTTTAATGAGATCACCAGTCAGTACGGATATAAAAATCTAACAAGATTATGATGAATATTTATATATTTTTAGTTTTAAAAAAGATGAAAAAATAGTACAAATAGAGTTATTTATCAAAATAACGTTACAAAGATAATACTGAAAAGTAATACTTTATCAATCAACGTACAAATATTAGTATATTTATATTATGAATATGCTTTAAATAATATCGAATAAGAGAAAATAATATTTCTTTCCTTTCATTATTTAAATTTTCAAAATTTATGCCAAGATAATTATTGATGATAAGATAATATGAATATATTATTTGTTTTAGTGTATGTAATCAACCTCGATGATTTCTTCCCGTTCAAGTTCAAAATATTTTTAACTTAATTTTAACTTATTTATTGAAAATTACACAAAAAGGATATGTTAAAGTTGTCTGCCAACTATCTCTGTCAATGGAATGTTTTAAAATTTTAATATAAAAACACTGCTTTAGATATTTGATGATATGGTTTAATTGCCAGAGTTATTGTTTTCTTATTCATTCATATTCTTTCCTCCCTCAATATGATCATATATCTTATAAAACCTACAAATATATAATATCTACAATCTTATTAACATTTTAATAAGTGAAAAGGCCGATAAATTTAATGACTTGGTATAAATTTAAGTAAAAATTGCTATTAATAATGTCTATTAACGTATTTAACAACTTTTTATTTTTCCATAATTTTGAGTAGTTTTTTTTGAATATTCGAATACTACCGTTTAAAAATTTTTTTCAGAGTTTAGATCAGCTATAAAAATTATGGAATCACCTGTTGATGTGCCAATTATAGCAAGATTAGCTTTTGATGCTGAAGATAAACTACCTGAAGATTATTATAATGTTTTAAAAAAAGAAGAGATAAAGGAGAAGGCGAAACACTTTAAAAAAATCGAACCTGATGAATGGGTAAAAGCTAAAGAATTTTTTCCTACATCAATTGAAAAAAATTCAAAAACACATGATTATTTAACATCAACATTCTACAGCAATCAACCATTTAATGAGATGGCATATTCATTAAATCATGAATACAACCCATCTCCATACAACATTTCTAACAGTAATTGTTATAACTTAAATTATCAAAATAACAATGGATTTATTTCCACATACCATAATTCATATACACGTCCATATCGTGAGAATTTTTCAACAACATCATCTCAATCAACTGGATCAGTAAACTCAATGAAGAAGAAAAAAAGATATAACAATAAATACAAAAATAAAAAAAATTTCACAATAAAGGCTCAATATAGAAAGGCAAATGAAGCGTTTAATATGATTTGTTCACAAAAATCTAATAAATCTAATCTTCCAAAAAAATCAACCATCTCTAAGTCTCTTAATTATTTATCTTATTGCAGTCGCAAGAATTCAATATTACAAAATGACGGAGAATTATCAATTAAAGAAGAAACAAAATTAATATGTAATTCATGTCCTTCATTATCACCAGAACAATTAAATTTATGGAACGAAGTTTTGGTATGTATTTTAATTTTTTTCTTTGATATAACAAAATTACTTTTTTTAAGCATAATATGAAGTCAATTCACGATAAAACATTAAATAACCATAAAGATATAGAGACAGGCGTTAATACTAAAAAAAATAATGATGAAGTTAACGATGAGTGTATTAAAAAAGATGGTGAAATAAAAAATAATGATGGGCTTTTAAACACAAAGGATGAATCCATAAAACAAAAGGTGATGAAATCATCAACATATGAGATGGTTGATGTTAATACACTTGAATGCCTTGATGAAGCGGCACATTTTAATAAAATTAGATCAAAAGACATAAGACTTTTAGAAAAAGAAATCAATGGTTTAAAAATGGAGAATTCATTTAATGAAGAGACAATGGTTGAAAGAATAAATAATTTACCGTATCAACATCAAAAGATGAAAGGTAACCCAGCATATGAACAAAAGAGTCTACAATCAGAGTTAGAAGAGATTGAAGACTTAAAATTTAAACCTGTTATAACTGTAAGATTTTATCTAATTATTTTTATTATTAAAAAATATTTTTTTATTTAGAAATACGGTTACCCTCAGTATGATAATAATTTCCTTAATATCCATAACCATATAACGACATACGATATTCATGATGGACATACAGGAACAAAAATGATTAATCCAAATTTTATTTATCATAGTAATGAAGTGAGTTTTTATTATAATCCCTCAATTTAATAATAAAACAATTTAGAATATACAAGTAGATTATATTGAAGGTTGGGAGTATGATGAAACGACTTTTCAAAATCCTGATTGTAATGTATGTTTTTTATTTAATTTTCCAAAGTCTTTTTTATTAAATATTATATATTTGTATTTTATTTTTAGAAGAAACATAGTGTAATTCAATCTACTATCCCAACATCACTCTGGAATAGGATGCAATGGCTTTTTAGACAAAGGCAATTTAATATACAAAAAATCACTCCATCTACGGAACACGATAATCGATGTTGTACAATAATGTAATAACCGTGAAATAAAATAAATACACATCCTTTAACTAAAATGTATATATCTACATTTATATATATACTCTTTTAGGCAAAAAAATTATAATACAATATAGGTAGAAAAGAATATACTATCTATTTTATTTTATACGTTATTTATATTTTTTTCTATTCTATACATAACTCATTTTGTTTCTCTTCAAAGAATTATTTGATGATGACCACTTAAAATTGTATATTCTCTCATTTATCAATTAAATTATATGTCGTTAATAAAAAATTCTAGCTATATTATACTTAAAAAATTGTAAGGTAAAAATCAAGTTAATTCATGTTTGTACAATTGCTTTTTATTATAAAATATTATTTATAAAAAGGTATTAATCAATTTTTATCTGGACTCAATACACATTTCAATTGCACTTATTTTTATATAAATAACACCTTAAGATATTTATAAAGCTCATTATTACAAGCAGTTTCATCATTTCATCAAATATTTTTATTTTATTTATTTACTTAATGATAAAAAAATATTACACTATTAAATTTTTCTTTATATAAAATTTCAAATGTAGAAAAAATTATTATATTTTTAACCTCTATTTATCTTTTTCCCAGTAAATGGAAGTATTAATAAAATTGAGAAAAAATTAGTCTAATTACAAACATTTACCTTTAAATGTTTGATTACAGTGTGTATCAAGATGATTGTGTGTGCATAAACATGTATATATCATCATTTAAAGACATAAATATCATAATTGCGTTTTCCTATAAAATTTGAAGGTTACGTTACCAACAAAAATTTGTATATATAGTTCATTACAATTTCATTCGATTTTTGTTTAAAGACCTAAACTTTAAATAACATAATTGCCATATACTTTTTCTATTTAATAAAGATTTTAAACATTATATTTTTTAAATGCGATTTATGAAAAAAATGAGTATTTTTGAATGACATTTTATACATATATAATGCACCTATGAAATGTTATCTACATTTTTTTTATTTTTGATACTAGCTAGCTATTATCTTTCACAAAAATAAAATTAGAAAGAGAACACAATAGGAGAGTATAAATTTTATTGTCTTTTTTGTCTTTATAAACAAAATTTTTATTCAATACTATATTTTAAAATGATTTCACTTAACACAAAATACCCTGTAGTAATATATTATTTTTTATACAATATATATGTCAAAATCTTGTTTTTGACCATTTCTTCAAATAACTTTACTTTCTATTTCATTTAACAGATTAAAGACTAATACTATTGTAACATATTTTACAAAATTTTAGAATCACTCTATTATGTTGTATTTTGAGAAAAAGGAGTTTTAGTTTTATTTATGTTTGATCTTACAAATATTTAAATAATTTTGTAATATTTTTTTATATTTGTATAAATTCTTTAAAATATTATCTTTTTGATTATTTCTAACTATTTTTTTATGGTTTAAAATGCTGTTTCAATATAAATATAGTTGACTATGTGCTTTAATAATATTTAAGCGACTCTTTTAAATAGTTGTATAATATATTTAAATTTTTTTAAAATATCAATATTTTTAAGAACAGATGTTATTGTTAAAAACCTACGTTTAATTTTTAACAGGAAAATGGTGAAAATTAATGTTTTGTTGCAGTGTGTATAATATTGTTAAACGAACAGCTAGTAAAATTGCATTAGTTAATGTTAATGATTAAAAGATGGCAAAATATGGTGACTAAACATTTTAATGTTAGTACCATTATATTAAAAGTTATTTTATTATAACCTTTTCAGAATATCCATATATTTATATTTCTTAAGATTATAATGTTTATTTTTATTATTTCAGCTTCACAGCTAATATATATACATATACATTTACGTGTACAACGTTTATACTATTGTTAACTTATTAGTGATCATTTGAGTTAACAAGGTAAAGAGTCAACAAATATAATCAAGACAATTTACTTTATTATTGTTAGTATATATATAAATATATATGACATTATTTTTCTATATTACACTTTACTAGAAACTTTGAATAATTTAATATTCTAAAATCATTTTAATTGTGATATTTTAACATTTACTACCTTTTGTAATATTTTCCTAAATTTACTATTACCACTATATAATCATAGGTGCATAAATTTATGGAAAAGTTGTGATGATGTCTTTCTTATTTTAAAGTGCAACTTCTTTTTCAATTTATATGTTTATATTAATCAACATTAAAGTTATAGAATAATTTTTCCAATCCACAAAGTTAATTGCTTAATTTAATTTCTTGCATATTCGTGAAAATATTTCTTATAAAGATATTTCAAGTGTACCCTTAATAGCAGATTATTTTAGTTTGTTTGCATTATATATATATGATTGGTAAAAGATATAATGAACATATAAAGCGTAAAAATTTGTATATCTAATATATAAATAACACTGGTTTCTTAAAAGAATTTATAAAACTGTTTAGTTGATTGTTATTAGACATAGGTGTAAGGTAATTTTTTAATGACAAGCTATATATATATGTATTTGTCTGCATAAAGGTATTTAAAATGATTATAACTTATTTTAGGTGGGCAAAAATTTTTCTTTAACTATTATTATATCAATTTATCATTTATTTCTCCTTTATTTTTTTTAGTAATAATTGTAATTTTTAACAACAACATTAAACTGTTAATTTTATACACTTTCAGAAGGAATATTCTTTTCTTTATTAAATTTGAATACTAGTGTGTCTTTTAAAATATATCCATTTAACTATTGGGTTTATAAGAATAAAAGATAGATAACGATTGAGCAAGTGTGTCTGTTGGTCGCCATATACTACCAGCATATATATCACCAACGAGACATAATCATTGTTGTCATCAACACATACATACGAAAATCACCAGAACTCGAGATTATGCTGAATAGTGGTCATAACTGACCAACAGTGATACTCAAATTACAAATTTTAACTGTAATTTCCCCTGATTCTTAGTACTTCTTCTCTAAATCATAAAAAAAATGATGGGGGTGCTTCAAGATATTTTAGATAAAGTAAGTAACACGACTTCATTCAATCATTCAAATTTTACAAAAAAAAATTCTATTTAACAAATTTAATAATTTTTCTTTGACATTTTTAACCATAAAAAAACTGTTTTTTTTCAGATGTATGTAGAGCCTGAGTTGTTGGCTGGTCTTGATGATATAGATAAACAAAGATTATTCAAGCAAATGAGAGAAGAACAAGTACGTAGATATAATGAAAATGAATTATTGTATGAAAAATTGATTAGAGAAGGTGTAATTAAGAAAGATCCACCATCAAAAAGAGTTCAATGGAAGAATAGGGAGGATGGGGATGTTTATACATATATATTTGGTGAAGATGAACCAGAAAAAAAGTTACATGATAGTGAATATCATCGAGAAAATGATATAAATATTCATGAGAAAGAGTTGATGTTTGATAAACTGTTAAAATTCAACAACAATGAGAGTGAAAATTTAAATGAAGAACAGTTGAAGAGACAATTAGGTGAAATGGAGATAAGTCCTGAATTTGTGAAAGAGTACAATCCACAAAATCAATTTTCTCTTCAACCAGCTGCACAATTACTATTCAATCTACCCAATGTTAATGGAAAAGTCGCAGCTGCAAAGTTAGCTTTTGAGAACAATAACAAGCAATCGCAATCTTTATTGTACGATAGCAATATACATATAGGTACAAAAGTTAATTCAAACAATAGTGATATAATGCAATCAATACAAAATAATAAAATAATAATCCCCGTTCCAGAAAATAACACAAAGCCCGATGTATTACCAGAGCAAAATCCAATTGGTGTAAAAGATCTTCTTAACCAATTTGAAAATTTACCGTATCAAAATGGACATACTAATGCCATAAATACTATGTCGATTATTACGCCGCAAAATATGTCACAATCATTTCAAGTGTCAAATAGTAAATTACCTGTTGTTAATACCAACTCGATTGTTGCAAATGCCAAAGCAAAGCTTAATATTTTTGATCCAGAAATAAATAATACCCAAAATGTTTTGTTCGAAAAATTAAAGGAAGATAGAAAACGGATAAGAAATGATTCATTTTCCGATAGTGAGAAACAATTAAAAGAATCTGATGATCAGGATAGTAATATAAAACAAACAGAACAAAGAATGAAAGAAATAGCAATTAAAGCTCGTGAAGCACACAGAAAACAAGAATTAAGAACATCTTCACCATTACTGAACATTGTAAATGGTTTTGATAAAAATATGACATTTAGGGAAGCTATTAAAAAGATTCCTCGTCCACCAAAACCAGAAAGTAGGAATGCAATAATAAAATGGTTTAAAGAAAAAGAAATTCCAAATGGTACTGTGATTGATCCGTTAACAAAACGTCCAGCTGCTTGGTTTCACGGTATCATTTCTCGTGAGACGGCAGAAAAGTTGTTAACTAAAACGAAATGGGGTTCATTTTTAGTTCGGGTATCTGAGCGTATATGGGGATATACAGTATCATATTCCTTTGGTAATGGTAAATACAAACACTTTTTGGTTGAGAGGATAAATCAGGGATATCAATTTTTAGGTACAAATCAAATTGTACATTATAGTTTATATGATCTAGTTCAACATCATTTCACTTCACCAGTTACATCTAATGGTAATGAAATATTAAAATTTGCTATTGGTCAAAATAATAAAATTCCTGATTACTATGAATTGTTTGATGGCATGTAGAATTTTTATATGTTGGAAAAATTTATCTTTTTTAACAAAATCTCAAAAGAAAATTTTATTATGCCAGAACAATACTACGGGCTAAATATTTAATGTATATTTATTAAATATTTTTGTAAAAAATAACCAATGATTGACTATCTAGAGGAGATATTTTTGTGTGTCAAATGATATAAACTATTATTTGTGTATCAAAATATTTAAATGTTACACTTTTTCGATGAAAGAAAATTACGATTATATATTCATTAAAAATATATTTTGTCATTTTATTAACCAATCAACAATTAATATTATACTAGTGATATATTCTATTTAATAATATAGGTTGTTCTTTGTATAATCTTCCGAATAAAAATTATTGGTAATCAATAATTGATATTCATTTTCAAGTTAACATTTTATACATTTAATGTTTTACAATAGAAATAATATTGCCCATTGAAAGTAAATTTTTTAATGTTAAAAAAGATAAAATTTGAATGGAAATAAAAATATATTTATTTTATTATATAAATATTTGAATAAATGATAACTTAACACATATGTATATGTTTACTAATCACCCATAGATCATTTCCTTTATCCTTTTAGGAAATGGATTTGTAAAAATCTTTTTAAGAATCTCCGGTTTATTTTTTACAGGCTTTTTTTAGTTAAAAAATGACAATTAAATATTTTTTATTGAAAACTTTTTATAAAAATGCATATGTAAAATAAAATATTTTTTTACTATATTTCATACATTTTTATAATTCAATTTCAAAAATTTTTTGACTCAATTATTGACAGAAATAGTTTTGTTTCGTAATTTATATTCAAAAATGTAATAACGATATAAATTTTAAATAAAAACAAATTATTATATTGTATTTGATTATTGATTTTTATGGCGGCATATTTTTTATAAATTGTCACATTTTTAAATCTTAAAATTAAATTTTTATTATAAATTAATTCGTATAATAAATCTAAAAATGATTCTTTAAAACGAACTTCCCTTAAAAACGAAAATTCATTAAAATTGTCATTTTTTCATTAATCACAATTGACAAATGTAAGACATTCATTACTACCGTAAAAAATGAAAATTAAACAACAAAAATCAGTTTCAATAATAATTAAAAACTTATCAAGAGAACTATGGTAGGGAAATATTACAAAGCAATTTAAATATTCTTATCTCCTCCACTACTTAATTGTTTATCGTTTTTAGATAAAATCTTTTAATAATTTTTTTTATTTAAAAAATATCACTCTTGCGTTGTGCAATTTATTTGACGAAAATAATTTTCTAAAAGCAAAGTTGACTGTATGAAATAGAATATTAAAATTGATAAATTGAGATATAAAATAATTGCACAAAATTTTTTCTTAATTAAAAATTACAAAAAATCCTTTTAATAGATAATTTTAATGAATTGATTTTTATGTTTTTAAGCGTTCAAGAGTAATTTTTGATTTTTATAGGAAAATTATTATAGCTATGCTCAATATTGAAATTTTTTAAATTTAATAATATTGATATTAAACACTTGATTTACTTTTTTTTAATGTTTATTCTAGAAAATGATTTTATTGTGTTTTGAATATTAAAAATAAAAAATCAATTGTTATTTAATAAAAATTTATTAATTAAAAATTATATTTACCTCTTACATAAATTGACATTGGTAATGGAAAAGAATAATTGCAAGTGATTACTTTTTTTATGAAAAGCCACTTTAAACATAAATTTATGGTCGTTATTTGTTGTTAGTAATTTGTTAGATGGAATACCGTATAATATTTCTATTAACTAATGAAATCTCTTGTCTTTATCTAATGTAGAAAATAACCATTTTCACGAACTTTCTTTATTGTTGATAAAAAATTCTAGTTGTTTTAATTTTGGAAATTAGCCTACTATTTTCGTTAATAAATCTAATTTTTTGAGTTACTTTAAGTTTCTGAAATGCTACATTTATGATATAAATCCATCTTTTTATAAAAGATTCCTTACATAGCTACATAAAAATTGAATCACAAATGTCACGAAACAAATTTTTGGAAACATACAAAGAGTCACTTTAAATCTATAAAATGGCATATTGTATTCTTTCCAGTGTAACTTAAAAATTACAAATGAATTATCCAAATATTGTATATTTGGAAATATTAGGTTGAGTAATAAATAATGACCGTGAAGAAAAAAAATGAATTAAGACAATATTTTTTAAAGTTTATGTTAAGTAAATTAATCAAAATTACATTCGTTAGAATCTAAATATTTTTCTCAACGTTCTAACAATTTCTGAATTTCCGTTTTATAAGAATCAGAACTTTTAGATCTTATAAAAGTTACCGAAATTACTTTCTACCGACTCCAGATTTCTTAAACAATTTATTGTTGAAAAATTCATCCAAATGCTTAAACAAATAAAAAATTGTAGGGAAAAGGATCAGGGGAGCATGGAGAGTGAGGTTGAGTTCCATATTTCAATTCACCAAGTTTTTTTAAAATTAGTTTTGAAACTTGACATTTACTTTGTCATTCTATAGTATTGAATTATTCCTATTTTTAAAGCAGAATGATTTTTTCCTAGTTTTTCATTTATTTTTTAAGCTCCGGGCGATATATTCTAACTCTTTTGGTGACTGCTTTAGATTTAGCTTCACAATCCTTCATTAATTCTAAGTATTGGTAATAAGGAGTTCTCTTTTATCATCTTTATTATTTAGATCAAATTAACCCCTTTGGAATTTTTCAAACCACCAACGTAAGGAGCGTTCAGAAGTTGACCCTTCTCTTAGTGCATTTACTTTATTTCGATATGCTTTCACTATTTTTACGTCCGAGATTGAACGCATGTAAGAAAATTACGTGTAATTATCTTTTTGACAACATTTTAATGATCGAACATAGCTTTTTTAATAATTAATTTATAAATTAAGTTAATATGCAAATTATCATCAGGTCAAATTCCCCTACATTTCTGCATACAAACCGTTGTAAGATGAATTTGTTTATTTTAATTTTTACAATAGAAAATTGTAGTAAAAATTTGCGGCCATTATTTATTACTCAACCTGATACTTATTACGTAGTTATTAACATATATTGAAGATGAAATTTCATTTAAAATAATAGAAATTTAATTATTTAACAATTTTAAACTTTTATCCTCAAGAAGAAGAATATACTTTTAATAGTTAAACAAATAGTATTAATGTCTATTTTTAAAAGTAACTTTCTCTTGTAGTCATAAACATTCTTACAAACATACATTATTAATAACTATTTTACGTTAAAAAGTAGGAAATTATTCTGCCAATATTAGATTTTGCACAAGGTAATGTTGATGTTATTTAATTACAAAATATTTTTCATCTTGAATCTTATTTCTAGGAATCTTGTATTTTATATAAATTTTGAAAAAATATTACAATAGTTTGCTTATAGTTTAGTGTAATGATTTTTTGATAGATTTTGGTTTATATTAAAATCAAATTTAATATTTTGTTAGGTGAAATAAGTCGTACGTACTTAACTTATGATAAGAGACACACTAAAACTAAACTAGGTGAATATTAATGTCAGTGTTTTTCAGATTAACATCGTATAATATATGTAATTGTGAATGCATTTTTTAATTTCATTAATTGTTAATAGTTCTTTATCTCCAGAAGGAATAAATTTAACAGATTTTAGATTTCTTTTGGGTAAATAGATTTTTTTAGAAATAGAACGCTTTTTCTTATTAATTGAGTTTTATTAGTGTGCATCTGTTGTTTATCCATTTTGCACATATTTTTCTTTTTATTTGATTTATTTGTTATTCAATTTAATAATATAAGTTTCAATGTAATTTTAATTCTAGAGATTTTAGCAATTAAAGATTCACAAAAATTAGTTTTAGTGCAAAACGCAATTTTAATTTTTTAATTTATAGTATATCAACAAATATATGACATACTTAATCAACTTATAGAATTATAATGAGAATATTTAATTTTTTTATTTCTGGTTCAAAATTGGAATATTTTTTTGTCCTATTAAAATGTATTGAAAAGGAAAATCACCCTGCATATGCTGAAAACATTAATAATTTTTTACTTTAGATCACATTGGGATAATATTTCTATTATGAAAAAACTTATTATTTACCATTAACAATATAATAAATTTTGAATTAAATTATTTTGTTTATTATCTCTACAGCATGAAATATAATTGGAAATATCCAATTTTTTAAAAAACAAAAAATTTTATAGAAGGGAAGATGGTTAAAAATTTAAATATATCTACTTCATTTTAATCTTAATGGTCTTTTTTACAGAAAATGTATTTTTCAATAGTTACATTAAATAAATAAATTTTTTTCACTATTTATTGTAAATCTTATTATTTTTATAAATTACTGTGTCTATTTTCACTTATGCATATAAGTATACATTAATAAATATTTTTTTAAAATAAGAAAAGTGTTTTTGAAAATTTTCTGCATAATATCTTAATGAAAATCAAACTATTTACAATAAACATATTTTTTGTGGCAGTGTTACTTTTAATATAAAATACATTAATAGAATCTATTTATTTTGATAAATAATTTTATGAAATTTAGCACATATGTAAGTGTTTACAGATGGATTCTGGATTAATTTTTTTGTCTTCCTTAAGGATGAATTTGTAGAGTTCATCAACAGCATCACCACCCAACTTATCACAAACTTCTTTAGCTAATGGAATTCCTCCTAGGAATCTTTTGCAAACAACCTTAAAAAATTTAGTTAAACGGTTTACTTTATGCTTACATCAATTGCAACTTTAAGGGTCTTCTCAGTAATTTTGTCGGCTTCTGGAAGTTCTTTTGCCACCTCCTTAAAGATGAATTTACACGGAGAGCAGAGCAAATTCTTAGCATCATGCATAACCATAGCCATTGAAATAGCAATAACACTGGCAAGAAGGAGAGTAGCCAAATATTGTTTCATGTTTGATTCCAGTTCAAAGTGTGTGAATGTTCATGATAGTTAATTCTTTCTTTTAAGCTCTTGATGTTCACAAATCTTATCATTATCAATAGTATTACTGTCAGGTTTTCATACCTAATTGCATGATAATACTAATATATTCCGGACCTTCTATAATTATTAACTCGAAATGTACGCAATAATTATAAGAATTAAAAATAATAACTTTATTAGAAATTTTTCGTTACCAAAATTAGATAATATATCAGTAAATCATTAGGAAATTAATTGAATCAAAAGACTTTATCATTTAATTTCTATCAAAAGCAATCTATTAACCATGGAACATGTAAACAACACTTTTATTTAAAATCTTCTTTTTGCTTAAACAAAATTTTTTTATAAAGAATTAAAAAACTTAATGGTTTTTGTTAGTTCTTTGTTTTTCCATTTGTTTTAGTAAAAATAAAAATTCAATAGTGTAAATCAAACAGAAATTTCAGAGTTAATAGTAAAACAAATTATAAATTTTATGGCAAAATTTAAATATTTTCTATAGAAAAAAATTTTCCCTAACATTAAACTTTTCAATGAGGAAATTGAAGTAATTTCTTGTTAAATCTTTCTAATTGATTTTAGAATTTCTTTCGATTAATATAATTCTTAGTTCTGTTAGTCAAAGATTAATTTTAATGGTAAAGAACACCCAAAAATTGTTCTTTATTCTTGTAGTTTAATTGACAACATAAAGTAATTTTTGATATCCTTGTATGTTATAATTTAATAAATACGATTCTTATTACTAACATTATAAGAAAACTAATATCATAGTTAAATATTAATTAATGTAATTAGCTAAGAGATCATTAAACATTAATATTCAAGAGGAAAAGATTAAATTTTTAGCTTTGAAAAATGATTCTTTGTTTCGTAAAACTTTTTTAAAAGATTAAATATAAAAAGATATACTATAACTTTTGTTCTTTAAACCATAAAAAAAGTTTAGTATTTGGAAAAAATTTATTTAATTACAAAAATTAATTGAATAACAATTTGTGATACAAAAAAATTAAATCTTAACATTCATTCAAATGAGTACAAATTTTGTCTGGATTTATTTCCTTGTCTTCTTGAAGAATGAATTTGTAAACATCAGTTATAACATCATCTCCAATATTGTCACAAAGTTGTCCTAATAATGGGATACTAAATGTAAATTTACTGCAGACATTCTAAAATTTTGTTAAAAAATAAATATATTTTATTTTTATGTACGTACAGTTACTGCTGCCTTTAATTCTTTCTCTTCATAATCAGCTACAACTGGAAGTTCTTTTTTAACTTCTTTCCAGAGAAATTTACATGCTGAACATAATAAACCTCTAGATTCAGGTTGAAGTGAAGCAGATAAAACAACAAAAGAAGCTAATAATATTGTTGGTAAAATATATTTCATTATTATAATTTTGAAATTTACTATATTTCACTTCTTTATAAAGAAATGAAAGGATAAAGTCTTATCATTCTCAGACAGTGATAACATTAAATTCGATAAATAACTTTGTTTTAAAATAGTATATAATTCTTCTTATCTTACTTTTTTAAAAAACTTTTCCCAACATTACTTATTAATACTATGTACTTTATAGAACTATTTTATAAGAAAAATGATAAAGATTGAAATTTGGTTAAATAATTATCTTAATGTTAATCTTTCGTATTCTAGAAATAATATTATGGTATATTTTTTACAGTTTAATAATAGCAACTTGTTTCACATAATTTTACCACAATATTTGATAAATTGTAGACATTATCTCATAATTATAAATGGAGAGAGATTATAAATAACTTTTTTATGTTTTGACATCATAACTCGATAAGGAGTTAAATTTTATACTAAGTCTTGTCTTATGATAACGATACCTTATATAATGGTGTAACTGTTTTTATTTTTCTAATTTTGTTATAATATTTTGCAAATAAAATGTTATATTTACATTCAATTATGATAAATATCATGAAATTGAATTTTTTATCAATCGTTGTTTTTATAAAAAAATCCACATGTTATTAAAGATAATTATATAGAATTTTATCATAAAAAAATAAGCATTCTACTTTTTCTGAAAAAATGACTTCTCATTTGTACTTGTAAAGAAATAATACTTAATGTTAACACATGTGTATTTTTGTACATATTTTCTCTGGATTAATTTCTTCATCAAGTATATTTACATCTTTTATAACTTCTTCAAGAAGATCATCTAAAACTTGTGAACATACCTTATCTAAAAGAGGTATCGTATGTAAATTTTTATCGCATGTTTCCTAGAGATTTAAATTATTTTTTAAAATTTTTTTAACATTACTTTAATAGTTTCTTTAAATTGTTGTTCCGCATCTTTATTAACTGTTGGCATAACTTTCTTAACTTCTTTGAATAAAAATTTGCAAGGAGAACACAAAGCACTAAAAAATATATTTGATATTTGTTGAGTAGTAAATGTAATACCAAGTAGTACAGCAAAATAAAAAGCGATTGTAAAAATTTTCATATTTTCAAGTAAGAAAAAATGTTCTTTTTTAATGTAACAAAATTCTCCTTATATATTGTTTTTGAATGTTTTACTTTTAATCTTATCAGTTTCATGGAAATTATGATTTATTTACTTAAGATTTATAAATCACTTCAATGTGTCAAAGATTATTTTTTTAGAAATAAGTAAAATAATTTTTATTACTTTAAATCAGTCATTTTTAAACAATTAAAGACATGATAATGAAATGGTATGTCATTCGTACATAATTCGTGTGAAATACAATACAGAAAGTAAAATTATTTTAAACGATAGAAAATAATATGATTCGTAGTTTGTAACTTTTTTAATTTAAATTTAAGGCCAGCATTAGCCTAAATGCATAATTTTTATTTTAATACTTTATATGAAATTCATAATTAAAATAGATTCCTATGTAAAATGATCACAAAGCACAATTTTATTGCAATTCTTGTATTTTTAATTTTTTTTTTAATTAAACTAAATAACGTAATTGAATATTACAACAAATGAAATTTTGATGTTCAAAATAGTTTACTATATTATGTAATAGAGCATTATATCTATATTATTTTTTTTAATATTAATAAATAAAAAGTATGTTCAGTAGTACTCTTTTCAAAATATTCTTCTATTGAAAATATTAAATACATGTTTTAAGACTAATAAAAAAAAACTAATTATGTTAGAAAAATATGTTATACTTTTTTAACCGCAGTATATTGAGGTTATTTGAATGACAAATAAAATTATCATAAATTTCATCATATATTTTAAATTACCAATAAATTATTATTATGAAAAAATAAAAATAGAATTATTTATATACATAATATAAGAGGTTGATAAATGAAAAGAAAATTAATAATAATTTATTCATAATTTGAAATTTACAATTTATTGCGAAAGGAGATCAAAATTAATAGTAAAGAAATATCATTATTCATATTTTACTATTGCGTAACATTTTTGATTAATAGCCTTTCTAAGTTTGATGGTTTGCAAATTGAGATTTTAACAATCATATATTTTACCAGTGAAAATTGAATACAACATCATGATATTGTAAATAAATTTCTTTCCATGAAAAGTCTTAAGAATATGTGTTATTGAACTGAGTACTTGCGAATTCCATTTAAATTACTTAGTAACATAGGTGATCTTCTAATGTTTAAACTTTCACTTCTATTTGCCAAAACATCAAATGAAACTTTACCGTAATGCCCTTCATTCTGATAAATACTTGTATTCAATCCAGTTCTCCTTTTTTGTGAGACATTACTTACAAAAGACCTTAAACATTGTTTGAAACCTGGCATTCCATATGCATAAATAAGTGGATTAATTGCACAACAAACATGTGATAACCAGACAGTAAAGTATGTTGCTGCTAATGAGGGGCGATAGAAAGTAAGGAAATGATCTGCTGTATTAATTAAGTATAGTGGATACCAACAAATAGCATATGTCGCAACAAGAATAAGTAAAGTTCTTATAATCTTTTTACGGTTTCTAATTCTTTTTTGCCTATCAGAAGCTCTAAGTAAACAAGATACTTGTGCTTCATCAAGTAAAATCCTGCTATATATTGCTGCATAACAATAACATATTATAATTGAAGGAATAATAATCGTTGCAAAAAATATGATGTAAACTAAATATCTTTCATCAACAACATACAAAAAACTACATTCATTTTTTTTTTCAAAATCTCTTTTAAGATGAGATGAAAAACCAAAAATTTCAAATAATGGCAGGATACCAATTAAGAAACCAACAATCCATGCTAAAGCTAATAATACGCCAGTCCTTATTTTTCTTGGAGATTTCCCAAAACGTGTATAAGCATTAAAAGGTGAACAAATTGTTATATATTTATCAACTGCCATTGCTAATAAATGAAACGTTGATATTGTACATAGGATACATAATATTAAATGAACTGCCAAACATGGTGTAAATCTGTTAGGTGCTTTTGTAATTACAGAATATACTGTAAATGGAATACCAACAGCACCAGCTAAAAAGTCAGTTAGAGCTAATGAAAAGATATATGTATTTGTTGCAGTTCTAATAAACTTATTTCTCATGAAAACCCATAATACTAGTAAATTTGATACTGATATGACTATAGATAATGTCAGCTCACCAGTAACATATACAAATTGTAATTTGTCTTCACTCATTCTCAAATAATAATTCAACTTTATAAAAGGATAAACAAAAAAAATACCCAAATATGAGTATCAATATAGCATAGCTTTTAATGAAATTCTGTAAAAAAATAAAAATTTAGTCATATGAATAATTACTTTTTAGAACATCATTAATATTAATACGATAATAAGTAATTTGTTCACATGTGTACTTCTAATCAAATGTATTAGTATTATTGTAATAAGAAATGCAAAAAAATTTCCATAGAAATATAATATAATTATTCAACAAAATTAAAAGTACATTCTAGAAATATTTTAAAATTGATAGAAATTGTAATGTAAATTAAATTTAAATTGAAAAGTATATAAATGTTAAGGGAAGTTATGATAATTTTTAATTCTTTTGATTTTTAAAAAAAAAAATTTTCCTATTATAATTTCATAAAATTACTTAACGCGACAATATAGTATCTATACAACATATATTTTGTAGTATGGGAAATTATATTACTAATCCTATGAGAATACTTTTTTTCACTTAACTTAGGTAGATAGCATTTACAACATAAAAAAAATTCAACTAATATAACTGTGCGTTCATCCTATATAAATTAAATAAAATAAGATATTATCAACAAAGATATACTTTTATTTGATAAAAAAACCTTATATAAAATTTTATTTTGTAAAAAAATATGAATGCTTCCCCAATATCAGGAATGTCAGATGTCACGTATAGAATATTAAAATTGAAAAAGGCGGGTCGTTTGTTGAAATTTGGTTTCCTGTACAATTTAAACTATTTCAAATAAATATTAGCTTATCTTTGTTAATCATCGTCAACTTTCACATATAAGAACAAAACTTGATACGAGGAATTTTTAACTCATTTAATAAAAAGAAGCACAATTGTTTATATAAATAAGAAAACATACATCTTGTGGAATAGCTAAAAATAGATTTATCCTCAAAATAAGTGACCAATCATAAAATTAATTTAAAAAAATATTTGTAATAAGTTATTAATATATTTATTTTGAAATTCATATTTAAAAAGAAGTTGATGTTAGAAAGTTAAGACTACTTGTAAAAATTGTAAACCATTAAGACAGTAGGAAATGATGCTAAAGGAATTTCATTGCAATTAAATGATGATAGAAAATACGGTTACATTAACTAGAAACTAAATTGCGGATGTGATATTTAGATTTTTAAAAATTCCATTATCTTCATGCATCATTATATTAAACTTAAAATGATTTCAACACCCCTTATTGAATATTGCCTAAAGAATGATATGTAAACAGCAAATAATGAAAGTAAAGATAAAAATGTACGTATCTAAATACTAAAGAACGAATTTTATAATTATTTATTTTATCATAAAAGATGTTGCATATTAATGGGTACTTAATATAATAAGAATAAGGTGACATATTTTAGAAAATTGTAAATATAAGATACATAAGCAAAAATCAAAAAAATATAAATTTATATGAATGTATTTAAACAATTTCAACTGGCTCAACTTTTGTCTCTGAGGTTGTATTATTATTATTACTCTCTTTATTTATTTCCAAATTACTATTATTTTTAACATCTTTCATCAAACTTTCAACTTGATTTTCATCATTTGACTTGACCATTGAATAATCATTTTTTTTATAATTAATAACTGTATCTTCTGTTGCAAGACGTGACCAAAGTTTGGCAATTACAAGTAATGGAATGATGCACCAAAAACCATCAGCAACCCAAAATACGAATAACGTTTTGATAAATGATGAATTTGGGGCAATGTAAGATTGAGTACCTTTAAAAAAAGTTGTATCATTTTACATAATGAAAATTTTTGCTTATTTAAATTAAAAAATATTTTAATAATAATATTTCAGCACTTTTTATAATATACTATTATTATGAAAAGTAAATAATATAAGCAAGTATGCATAATTTCTCATAACTTTTAAAAAATAAAATGTAATTTACTCTATTTATAAGCATTTTACGCTAATATCAAAAAGTATATTTAAATTTTTTCAGTATATCCTATTTACATAAACATTATAAATAATTTTTAGCTTTATAAACATCTTACCTTTTGGTTGTCTTACATATAATGTTAAATATAATAATGTTTTCCAAAAAATAAGTACATTAGCAGTGAAACATGTCAATACGGTATGTCTTGAACGTTTTTTTTCCTAAAAATTTGAATTTTATAAATAATATGTAAATAAAGGATTACCATGTAAACAACACATAAACACATAATGATTTCGACAATCATTAAACGGCCTGTAGCCATTGTGACAATATCCTTTGGGTCAGCATATCGAAGATCAACATCAGAATATATATTCCCTATAAAAAACCATCAAGGATGTAGTGAATAAACTTGATAAATGTAAACATACATAAATAATAAACATTCTCTAAAATTCCACCACGAACTGTTAAGGGTCTCAACATTGTATATGCAACATCAAGAATACATATTATAGCTGATGCTACATTCCAAATATGTATCCACCTTGGTAGAACACCTTCAGATGGAACTCCCAATAATTTTTTAAGCATAATTTCTAAAAAGTTTTTGGCATATTATATATAAAGTTAAAAACGGTGTTATACCAAAGTTATATTAAGAGAATATAAATGTTATTAGACTAAATTTTATCCTTATATATACATTTTGTTTCATGTAAACCTCTTTAAACATAGGTTGACCTAAAAAGTCTACATATTTTTATGTTTATAAATATTAATCAGATAGTTTTATGATAGTCATCATCATACTCTAACAAATATCTTCAAGGTCATATAAAGAAAATTTTTTTATAAATTCTTCTGTACCTTCACTAGTAATTTCTATAGTTTTAATGTCATAAATAGAATATCCAAATATATCTTAATAATCATGATTTCCCTATTACTAATTTATAGTGTTATACTTGTACGTATAATAATATCACAAAATAGTTAAAAGTCAATTATTTATAATAATTCAAATAAAATGTTTATAATAACAATAGTGTAATTATATTAAAAAGGTAATTGTAATATAATAACAAGGTGATTCTTTTATAACGATATATGTATTTTTGCCATTTTATGTTATCAATAACTTTTTATTGAAATGTGAAGAACGTTTAAAAATCTCAAGATCTTTGTATATACAATCAATTTAAAAGAAAATAAAAATTTTTTACATTAACTGAACTTTCAATCTTTAAAGGAAATATGAGTGATATTGTTATATAAAAGTATAAGTATTTGAATAATTACTAGGACTTTTCAAAATTTATATATAATGCCATTTTTCATTTATAAAAATAATTTTACTATAAATTGAATTTACTAAATTATTTTTTCTCTCTGAATATGGTTGTTTATTGCAATAAAATTATAATTCATTTTATGTTACTTATTTTGGTTAATGAATATTATTGTTGTCAACTCGATACGTTGGTAAGAGGGCATTTTAAATTAAAAAGAATGATCGAAAATAATAATAAAGAATTGGTAGAGAAAATTGATGATATAATTGTCAATGCATCATCAGTTTCTAATTTTGGAGATTGTGTAGAGAAGTATAATTTACATAATTACATTTTAAAAACATCTTCAAATGGTAAAGATTGTTATGTTTGCATTTTATTACTTCCCAGAACAATAAATGCAGTTCAAATTGTTTACGATAAAAGTATGTTTATATATATTTAATAGTGCAAAAAAAGTAAAATATAACATTGTTTTTTTAAGATAATTTTTGTTATAATGATATTGTCCATGCACGTATGAGTTGTTTTGAAGCTTCTCTGGTAACTGCCAATATGGGGAATTTTTTGTTTAGGGAGAAGGATAGTAAAACAATGTCATGTGAAATTAATGGACTTTATGATGTTGAGTATCATGATATTGGATCCAACGTAACTTGCGATAACGATAAATCAACAACTGTATGTTTATATAATTAATCTTGAAAGATAAAATTGTAATAAACATTTTTTTAGATTGAAAATTGTAAGAATAAAGATGTTTTATCGCTTTCCTTTTCAAATTGTAGTAATTCAAATTTTGAAAGATCTTATTTTTGTTTAGGAAATTTTAAAGATCGTGAATTAAAAGAATATACATTCTTATTTGATTTAAAAACAGGAAGACACATGTGTGTGAGAAGAATATCTAGTGAAAATATAGTTAGATTATATATTGGAGAATCATTTCATTGTACAAACAACATTAATGATAAAAATATTATAGAATATACATTCACAAAAAGTAAGATTTAAAAAAATTCCTTTTTTTATTTTATTTGTTATTTTAGAAAATTATTTTTCTGATGGCTCAAATTGCATTTTTCCACAATACCTTCGTGGTAGCTACGAAAATTTTGACATTGAAGATAATAAATTGATATATAAAAAAGGTATAGGTAATCTTGATAATTTATCAAGTTTTTGTATATCTAACAGTAGTAATATTTTTCTTGTAAAAACATATGCAGAATGCGGTGTTCCACTAGCATATAATTGCTTTCATTTTGTCGTACGAAGTCCTGCTGTTGTACAAATAAAAATACGTGGAGCGCAAACAAACAGTATTGAGGAATGTTTATCTTATCCTGATAACGATGATTCTTTCTGGGTAACAGCATTAAAAAACTATTCATTCAAAAGTAGTTGTGGGTTTGAAGGATCTTGGTCTACAATTTTTGATCATACATCTGATCGTTGCTTTAATGTTGATGTAATGTTACCCACACTTTCATCTTTCAATATTGTTGGTTATAATTGTCAAGATAATAGTATTTTCCAAACTTCACATTATCAATGTTTGGGGACCTGGAAAGAAAATAATAAAATTTATTTGTATACAAGAGAAAACACAAATGATACAACAAAGATAAATTATAATTTTTGTTTTATAATACAAAATATAGGTTCAAAAGTATTGTTGACAAAAGTTGGATCACAATGCTTACAATCTTATAGTGTGAATCAAACTCTCACATTGGAACAAAAGTTAGTAGAACCATCATTAATTAGTACACCATTAATTGAGATGCTAGAAAATGAGGGTAATAGTCCTCAAGGTAATATGAATGATCTAATTGAGGAGGAATTTAATGAAAATAAAATTCTAACACAAGATGATGATCATTCAGTACACAAAAATATTACAAAAACAATAAACTCTTCATCAAAAATTTTCTTTCTCACAAATTTATTTATGTATATTTTTATTTTTTACAAAATTTTATAATGTTAGTCTCAATACTCTTTTTAAATATATTTTTTTCTAAAGCTTATAAAAAATGAAATATTGTTTCTATGGAATTATCAATGTTCTTACAGTTGTAATTGATAGATTATTTTAAATAAATTGTTGTATGTACTGATTGTTTTGTTGTTTTAAAGTATCTCTGAAGAAATTGATGCTTCACCACTATTCGAAGATAAAGGTCTAAATTTAAAGATATAATTTAAAAGTTTAAATAAAATTATACCTGCTAGCTGGACAACTTGATGCATCAGTTAAAACATCATTATCTTCATTAAAATCTCCTAATGAACATATACTACTATTGCTCTCTTTATTATGATTCTCATTAGTAACAATAATTTCTGGTACAAAAAAGGAATAACATGAATTGCAAGGATAAAGTTCACTAATTGTAATTTGTCTATTATTTAATGAGGAATTAGATTTTTGTCTTGGTATGTAAACCATTGAACTTGAAAGAAGTTGATTACTTTGTGGGGATTTTTTATTCTTTAAATGTTCATGACATCTAAGTTGTGTAGGTGAACGACATTTAAATGATAATTTACCAGCTCCCTTTTGTTTTATATCACTTAGCCATGCTTGTATTTTTGCTTTTGCTTCTCTTAACTTTTTCTTTTCTCTATAATTATGTTCAATGTCTACTCGAGCACGCATTAAGTTAAGCATCATAACGACCTTTTATTAAAATTGAATAAATATTAAAATGTTTTTATCTCACCTGTTCATCTATATTGTCATTTGGTTTTATAGCTCTTATCATTAAAATAATAATTATAGAAGCAAATAGTAATAAAATTACAATAGTATACATATCCGATCCAGACAAATTTTCATATGACATTTTATATGTATTCCATCGTTCAGTTTCAATGTACTCAGATATCATTTGTATAAACCTTGTACAATTATTTAAATTATTTTCATAAGAATATTTTCTGACATTTTTCATTTCGAATGGTATTATTTTTGATAAAGTAATATTAGTGAGATTTTTGTGATGTTGTTGTAACTTATTAAAAATAGATTGTAAAATATGATAAGATGAAATATTGTCATATTTTCCCATACTTAGTATTTATTTTTAATAACTGAAAAAAAACCAATGTTGAAGAGAATATTATATTCTACTAAATTTTTATTAATCATATACTCATAAAAATAAATGTGTAACAATCAATGGAATTTTTTTCCCTAGAGGAATGAAAAAAAAGTAATGAATCCATGTCTACGTTATTTTTGCTTATTTATTAGTATTATTTTAATAAAAAGAAACTTATTTAGATGGAATACGAAAAATAATAATTAATATATCCATCTTTATATCATAATCTGAAAAAAATATCTTCAAGGGTTTCGTCTCTAATATCATAATTATAAACATAAAAAAGAAATTAAAAACATACATTTTTCATTTAAAGGAAATATATTAGTAGAAACTAACAAGATAAAGTAGTCTTTTTATCTCTAAATAAATATTTAAAAATTGTGTTTTAAGTGACTTTATTTTACATTAATAAACTAATAAATTTTTTTCTATAAAAATACAATATTAATTTTTACAAAGACATTTAATAAGGAATAAATGGTTTAAACAGTTGAAAAATGAGTCAGAAGCCTAACAATAAAAACTATACACTTGAATATATGAAAAGACAATATATTAAAATTTAAATATGAAAAATACAAAAATTTTCTAATATGAAGTAAAGTCAATTTTAATAATGTATTAATTTTAAGTGATTTTGTCAAATCGAATAGAACTGTGATAACTGTTGGAGCAAATTTATAGGTTGCGAAAGGCACATGTCAGGGATATAAAGTTGATTAATTATAACATCTATCAAAAGTTACTCTTCATAACCTCACATTTCATATATAATATTTCAAATATTGTGGAATAAAAATAAAATAATTTATTTTTAGTTAATCATCCTCCTTTGGATCAACATAATCTTCAAAATCTGGATCACGATATTCTGTAAATTTATTTGGTATTGGTTTTAATCTTCCAAGACTTTCTAATGTAACAGGATTTTTTTCAAGTACTTGCTTACCAATTGATTGAAATCTATGCTCCCAAAATGAAGCAGTTCGTAAAGCAGCACTTAAATATGATGAACCATTTGTTCTAAAAAAATGTAAAAAGAATTATTTTATTTTACTTACCTGAAATCAGAGTCACCTTTAGTAAATAGATATCCTGATATTGGATTTTCACCTTTGGTTTTAGCAGATTCTGCTACCAAAGTACTTTCCCAATTTTGTGGTCCTCTTGGAGTATATCTCGTTGGATGTTTTTTAAATAGACTAACTGAATGATTTAAATCGAAATCAAAATAATCAGGATCTGATCTATCAGGACGAGAGTAGTATGTTCTTGGCATATATGCTGGTATACCATCATCCTCATCATGATCAATCTTTGATGCTCTTTCATGTCTGCTACAAGACATACTTCTATATGGGTATGAGGAATATGCCATTTGTCTTGATGATAATCTTGTTGTTTTCCAAAGTCGTGATTCAATATCATTAATTAATCTATCATACTTAGATTCTATTCCTTGAGTTTTTGAAACAGCTGGTGCTGCATATGGTCCTGTTACAAATGGATTCGATGTATCATTAAATGATTTGTTACTATAAGTTATATCAGAAGTAGGTGGATATCTTGCACAACTACTTGAACGATGAAGAAATGCTTTTGGTTCATATACACTATATTTGCTTACAATAGGACTACGGCTACGATTATTACTTGGACTATGTAATATTGAAAATGGACTTTGTGCTCTCTTTTCAGAACTTCTTCTTAATCTGCCCTCTAAGAAATCATTGTCAGTTTTTGTGCGCTCAGCTACCAATTTTGCACGGTGATAAGAATCAGAAACTGAATTTTGGAGTTGTTTCCAAGCCGGTTTACTTTTACCAACTGTCTCCTCAACAAGATCATCCAAATCAACTCTAGGAAATGGTGGTATAGTATTTTTGTATGTTGTTACTTCAACAGGTTCATATATAGCTTCATTTATACTACAATTTAGATCTTTTGCTTTTTTTACATCTGAAATATAATCCATTTCACTAGAAACATCACCACACATTGCAAGAAGTCTCTGAGATTCTGCAATAAGTTCTTTGGATGTTTTAGATAATTTAGAATTTGGTGTTGTCTAAATTAAAAAAAGACGAAAGGAGTAAATTATAGTTCTGAAATATTAACATACAGATGATTCCTCAGAAGCCAACGTTCCATTGAATTTTGTAGAATTACTTACTGTTAACAATGATTCATGGTTATTGTTACTCTTTAGTAATTCCGTATTTCTTGTAAACGAAAAGTTATCTAGAACAGAAGGTTCTGCAGCATCATCACCCATTTTCTACAAAAAAAGCAATAAATTTTTATGAATTACATAATAGAGAAAGAAAGAAAGAGATGAAAAGCAATTAACAAAAAGACATAAAATTTTTATAAATTTTCATTTTAATTAACCTAATTACAAGAATCTTTTATAGAGAGTGTTAAAAAATAAAAACACTTGTATTGGAGATTGATAAAGAAAAAAGTTATCGAAATCAGAAAAAATATAGTTTTATTTAATAAATATAAAACAGATTTTAACTTCAGATCTTATTATAAACAATAATGTAGATGTGGTGGAATAGGACAGATGATTTGATTGAAGTTTATTTTCAATCAATTTATCTAGACATAATATATATGCATTTTCTATATCAACAATAATTATAATACTTTTTAAAAGAAAATAACATTAAGTTGCTTTCAGTTGAGATTTAATATCATCTTATGATAAATTCTACTATAAGCAAAAGTATGTAAAGGAAAGTTTGCTTTACTATTCCTACTAACACAAAAATTTATAACAGATACATATTATTTATTTGTATAAATTTATATATACGTAAGTTAATAATTTCAGAATTATGTATAAAAGATAAAAGCCTTGTTGAAATATTTTAAAGTTCATTTAGCTTTTGTGATGGTGTATCGAGTTATAAAATTAAAATGAGATAGAATAATGATAGGATGAGTAAAAATCTCCATACCTTCTGATCAAATTAATATATATCTCTAACACGAGGGGTGGTTGTATTTGTTCCGTTAGAGTGATAAAATATTTTAGCTAAAGCATTTATCGAGATATAAATGTTGATCGAACTTTTCTGTCATCACAATAAAGATATTTAATGATAACTTAATAAACACACATATTTAAAATTCGTTGATGAAAAGCTGCGCCACTATAACAATAACTTTTAATACCTGGTAATATATTTCTTTGTTAGTGAAAGGTATCTTGACCGTATTACAGTTTAAAAATAACCTGAAACACTATCAAAGAACATTTTTATTAAATTTTAAAAAAATATTTCGAAATATTTATGTCTTTAATCTTTTTAAATTAATATTTTTAAAATGAATAGATATATTTAAAATTGTCATAAACTTTAAAATAACGAATGGTATAATAGATGTCATGTTGAAAATAAGAAATTTTTTAATATTCTTAGAAAACTTAGCTTACTTTATTATGTTATATTATTATGCATAAAATAAATGTTTTAATTTTTTATACAGTGTTTTAGTATAGATGTCATTCTTTTTTTCAAGTGGCATGTGAATGTCTTAAAAAAATGTAGATGATTTACGTTATATTAAAAGAATGATTTATTTTGGAAAGAAATATTTTAGAAAAATATATACTTTTATGAAGAAAAGTTGTTCTTTATTTTGTCATCTTAAAAAATACTAATTACATACTTATTCTATAAAGAAAGTATAATTATCGTGGAAATCTAGGAATTGTTAGAAATAACACATTATAATTCGTATATTTCATTACCATTCTTATTAATTCAACCACCAAAATTTTGTTTTCTTTTCGTTAAAAAGAAAAGAAAAATTTTTAAAACTACAAAGATCTTATTATTTTATGTGTCATTATATGAAGAAGATAAGAAATACTTTGAAACAAGTTTATGAAATAATACAATCACTTTCATCAATTTGTTGTGCTAAAGTTCTGTCATTACTTTTCCGGACTTTTAATGAAAGATGTTTCGTCCTTCTTATTATAGATCCAGAACGAGATATAGCTTTACTGTCGTTCTCAGATAATTTATTAATATCCTTATTATATTTCTCCTTCCCAGGATTAATCTTAAATAATAAAATACATAAAAAATTAAGAATATTCTTTTACCCTTAAAGAACAATTTCTTCTAAGCATATTTAAATCTCCTGTAATACCAAGTGTCGGTGTTGATAATTGTGTTGTTAAAGCAACAATTGGAGTAGCTGTACCTTCGCATACAACTTTTTCAATAGCTTTTCCTTCTTGGTTACTTCTTTTTGTACTCCCAACTCTTTTTAAAAATCCTCCTGAATTATGAGCTTTAACATCAAGAGCAGCATTTTGCAATTCTACTTGTTCAGCTAACTAAAAAATATTTTATTTTAAATGTTAAATAAAGAATATAAATTTTTTTGTTTGTCTTTTTTTATTAATAAAGTTTTTTAATAGTTTAAAAAATAGTTTTTCTAATCCTTATAATAACTTACAGCTTTACTCTCAAATCCACTTAAATCAAGCAGAGATTTAAATATTTTAACAATATTGACATTATTTTTTGCTGAGGATTCAATGTATTTTACTTTTGAATTGAGACGTGATACCCAAGCGTTTGCAGTGGCTTCAAAAATTTTTTTTGACTCCATATCACTTTTATTACCAACAAAAACAGTTGGAATATTTGAAATATTACTACGAATTGATGTTATCTCATTCCACAAGTCACTCATCTCTTTAAAACTTTGAACGTTATCAACACTGAATACTATCATAAAAGCAGAAGCTGAAGAGATAGCAACTTTGCGCATATCAGGAAAGTTAAAATTTGTATCAAGAATATCTAAATTTAACTCCGAACCATGAATCATAAAACGTCTAGAGTGAAGGTCTTCAACTGTCTCTTTATATTTTTCAGAAAACTCTCTATAAAGATAACGTCGTATGATTGATGTTTTACCAACTTTTGAGGAACCCAATACAACAAGACGATATTTTGAATTTTCTGTCATTTTTTAAAATATTTTTTCTATTGAAATACTTACTAAAAAGATTTAAGGAAGGTAATAGTATAGTAAAAGAAAAAAATATTTAAAATATTGAAATAATTCGACAAAAATATTTTAAGATGTCTTAAACAGCTTCAACAAGGTATTAAATACTAATCTTGACTTGTTTTAATCCCAATCTAGGGATTAGTTACATAATTGTCATCACATGCTTTAGCTAATATTAAATGAAGAAGTAGATGGATATATTATAACAAAACTTATATAAAAATTGTTTCTTAAAAGGTGGACCGAATAGAAAGGTGAATTGATAAATAGAGAAATATTATATAAAGAAATAATAAAGACAAAAGTATAATAAAACATCAAAAAAAGTATTCATTACATTTAACTTTATACACAATTTTAATAGTATATTTTAAAAATTTTAAAAAAGAAGTTAAAAAGTGAAAATAATTTAAAAATTTGTGAGAAAGTAAATTTTCAAAATTGAAAAAATATGTAAAAGGCAATTAATGTTAAAAGCAATAATAAGAATTTTATAATTAATATGAATATTTTGTTTGAAGAAAACAGGAAAAAAGAAATTATATTTCTACAATCATTAGTTAGTTTTCATTTATTTTGTCAGTTTTATTAAAGTATTGTTTGGTGGATTATTTCAATAGTAGTTTAATTGTTTGCTCATTTATTAATATTCCATATCCTATCAATTATGTATGGAATGGAATTTTTTTTTAAACTCTACAACCATAAAGTACATCGATATAAAGAAATAAATTATTAAAATTTTCTTTTTGTCCATAATATGATAACGTTAATTGCAATAATTTGATTATACTCCTATATAGGTAACTATAAAATATTATTTAAAAAAAATTTCTAAATAGGCATACTAATTAGGAATTGGAAATTGTTTAGTCATTGAAAAGTTAATATAACATCAGTCTAATAACAATTGTGATACCATTCAATATTTGAAACTAAACATAAAGAAGTAGTAATAATTATGTTCTATATGTAAAAATTAATACTTCCTGTAACTATGAATCATAAAAGCAAACTTATTAAAATAATTACAAGCTATTTCAAAACTCATATTTAAATGTCATTTTCCTACCTTCAAAGAATAATTTTTATATTTAAAATAAATTAAAATTTATTTATCTAATGAAAATCATTGTAAAATATGCTTTAAAATACTAAATAAAAAAAACTTTTAGATATGAAGTTAAAAATGTTTCAAAAAGGAATGTGTATTAAAATTTTGATATATTTTACATTTATTATTACTTTAATATAAAAATAATGATTTATTATTACGTAACTATATTGAAATATACACAATATTAGATTTAGTTTACATGAAAAAAATAAAGATATGTATTAAAAGAATCATTTAATTGTTAAGTATATTTCATTTAAATAGGAAATTAATATCCTAATCTTTGACACATTTTAGTTTTGTTTTTTGAGTTAGTGAAAAATTAATTATATAAGAGCAAACAAGATAAAAGAACGGACAAATGTTGGAAACAGAAAATATTATTAATGATGCAGGAATAATTATAAAATTCAGATTGTTTGAAATTTAAATATCACTTTGGCTTTATGAAATAAAAGATTTGTTTTATAAATCTCAACTCATATTTATAAAAAAGTTTATCTTACTTAATCATGAATTATTATTACTCTTATAAAATACATTATATAAAATCTTTTAGAAAAAATTATTTATATTTATGATAGGTACTTTTTAATAGAAGTTTGAATAGTAATTTTATTACAAAAAATATAATATCATGCAAAGTTAAATCATCTTATTAGAATTATTATTTTACAATAAAATGGTAAAAAATGTTCGACACATTATCTTATATGCACACATATAAATCTTTCTTATAAAAGGATTATTATTATTAGTTAAAAAATCGCTTCAATTAAAAACATATTTAGATATGTAAAGGTTATTGATAGTGCAAATAAAATATCATGCATGTATATTTTATTATTTTTTAAATATTATAACAAATTCGAAGTACGATATTTTAGTTAAATAAGTTAAACATCGAAAAAACCAATAATTAAAACTTCAGAAACATATAAAAACTAATAACGGAAAAAAAAATCATTAGTAGAATTATGTTATTTTTAATATCATTAAATATAACATAAAATATAATTTCATTTTTTTACAATTGGAAAAAACCAAAAATTCTAAATTAGAAATATAAAAACAAGACTTTTTTATTACTCACTTATTCGAAAGTTGTGTCACTTTGATTTAAAAAAATTTCACATATGTCTTCTAAATACAACTTAAAGATGATAAGACTTTAATATAATTATATTAAATACATTTATAAGCACTTTAAAACGTCATGTAATTAAATTGATAAAGGAACAACAAAAATTTGTATATATTTTAACGATTATATCGAATTAACTACATCTTAATTAGAATACCAGTGCTTATATGATAAATCAAAATAAAAGAATTTCTCACCATTTTTTCGAATATTGAAACAATTGTTTCATTCAAAAAAAAATAAAAATTTTTAGTGAGAAAAATATTTTGTTGTTAATTTGTAGAAATGAAAAGCCTTTTCAAAATTCTTTGTTTAAGTTTTTATTTTTTGTAAGTTATGACAAAAATAATATATGTAGAAAATGGAAATGATAATAAAATTGTACAATTATAGATATACATATATTTGCAATATAGTATTCTTTAAATATATGTTATAAAAATAACTTTAAGTTATCGTTTTTTTAATAATATTCATACGTGTTTCACTGCCTTTCAACAATTGCTAAAAATAAAAAGTTAAAAAATCTATTTTTTGTTTAAAAAAATTTACCTTTTTTAGAAATGATATTTCATTCACCAAAAAACTTTTTTCCTGTAGTAATTTGTTGTAATAATTAGAAGTTGTCGACAATGGTTGTTGTTGACTTATTAGTTTATTTTCTAATTTTCTAAGTTGTGTACTTATTTTTGAATTTACAAAATTTTCCACTTCAATTTCTCTTTCAATATTTTTAATATCATTATTTATATTATCTATTTTTGCTTTCATATTGTTAATCAAATTAACATTAATCTCATTTACCATACGTACGTTTTCTAAATCCTTATTGAAAATAATTTTTTTTACATCAATCTGACTATAAATTTCATTTTCAAATTTAATGGTTGAAATAGTAGAAAAAAATGATTTATCATATTCTTTTTCTTTTTTTTCTAACTCCTTTACGATATTTTTCAATTCTTTTATCTCTTCATTAAGAAGAAATTTTTCATTTTTTCTAGCCACAAAACTTCTCCCAATTAATCTTATTTCTCTTTTAAGCTTATTTATTTGATTAAAATGACTCAACGCTAGTATTAAATATTTGTTTTGTAATCCATTATTATTGTTTAATTTAGTTGTAAAAAAATTATAACCATTGTATAGTAACTTTTTGTTATTTGTTGTCAATGAAGATATTTCACAGAAAAATTTTTTACATTCTTTTATCCAATCTTTTTGAATTTTTAACTTAATACTAGCAATATAAAACTCTTCTTCCATATTTTCCATTACAACTTTGTCATTTATATAGTCATAAGAAGAAACATCAACAACATTTGATAATTTTAATTTATTATCTTCCTCTGCATAAAGTTTCTCATACATCTTTATATCTTTTTTCACATTAATTAGTTTATTCCCCCCTTCAACTAACATTTCATTAATAATTTTTAAAATTAAATTCTGAGAATTTATTTTTCCATTAATATCATTAATTTTAAATTGGTAAAATGATCGAATATTTTTATTTAATGGAAGGTAGATAAAACTGCCCCTTATATACTTTTCAACAAATAACAACCAACAATCTTTTGATTTTTCATATGATACATCCTCAAATAATAATATTCTATCGTTTAATGTGTTAGTTTTTGAAAATTTAAATAATTTATTATTACTCTTTCTTGTAATTTTAAGATTTGAAGTTACAAGATAAAATATACCAATGGTAGTTTTAATGTCATCGACCATTTTAATAATAATTTCGTCTACAGACCTTCGTTTCATGCAAGCTTTGTCCATGTTAATATTAAAATTTTCAATTTCTTTCTCAATTCGGTTTTTACGCTCATCATATTTATTCAAATCTTTTTTATACCTTTTATCATTTACCAATAAATTTTGATTTCCACATTTAAATGAAAAATTTAATAAATTATTTAGTTGTTTTTTTTCATGTTCCATAGCATTTTGTAAAGATGATAAATCCTCTGATAATAACACATTTGTATTTAAAAGTGATTCATATTTATATTCAATTTCATCCCATGATGGCATGATAAAATGTTGGTACACTTTAACTTTACTTAGTTTTTTGAAACATTCATTATTTAAATTTCTATATTTTTTCACATCTTCTAGAATATATTTTTTATGAATTACCTAAAAAAGGTAAAAACATAAAGTATAAGTGCTTACCGAATTTTGACACGCTTCATCAAGTTCTAAAAGAATTTTAATTTTTAAATCTCTTATTTTCTCCATGCTATAAATATAAAAGGAACTATATATAGAAGAAGATTAAAAATTAATATTAAAATGTTATAAATAATGAATTTCTCTTGAGAAATAATAAATTTTTACTAAATTTTATAAATAGTAAGGAAATTAATCTATATAAATAAAAAGTTAAAAGCCTAGTGAATTGAAAATAATGGACATTTTTGGCAGAGATTTTATTAATCGTAAAGCATAAAATAATAAATTTATTCAGTTTAGATGAAATTAAAGCATATTACAAAGACTAGATTTTAATTGCTCTCTATTTCCTCCAGTTTTTGTATTTACCGCATTTGATACACGTGCATTACTAACTACTGATGCATTATCTCGAAATCTAACATTTTCACCACCTACTTTCAAACTTTCTTGTGAACCATAAGTTTTATCCTTATTGACAGGTTTTGAAATTGCGACAATTAGCGACTGAGAAGTACTCTTGGAAGAATCATTTTTTAAATCCTCCTCTAAACATTTGCCGTTCTCTAACTTAGGAGGAGATTGTTTTATTGATGTTCTAGGTCGTGAATCGCTTGAGGTACCTGGAATCCGGATTGATGAGAGAATGATTTTTGGCAACGAATAATATCTATTTGTTACAAACAAGAAAAATACGTATAAAAATACAATGATTAGTGTTTTCATTTTTTTGTATAACAAAAAAATAATAATTCTAGATAGAGGTGTATCTTTAAAACAGAAAAAAAATTTTAATAATACAACAGTGTGTGATAAAATAATCACTTAAAAAGTGTAGAAAAAAGAAGTGCGGGATGAAAAATAAGTGTGTCTATTTTACCGACTTGTGTAACTTGCTGCACTATTTATACGATGTAATGATTTATCATTGATAGACATATGCCTTTGAATTATACCAGCAGGAGTGTTATGTAAGCATAATATTGGCAATTGTGGAATACCAACAAGAGGACATACAATTCTATTACTATCAATTGATATTACAAGTGACGAAATTGTATTATAAGTATTAAAAGATGACAAAATTACACCATAAGTAGAACTCCAGGCTTCAATCCAACCATTAGTATCGGCTAAAAAAAGTCATAATAAAGTTTAAGAATACTATTATACCTGTAATAATAACTAGACCATCGG
Organism: Strongyloides venezuelensis; assembly: GCA_963280985.1. Classification (NCBI taxonomy): domain Eukaryota; kingdom Metazoa; phylum Nematoda; class Chromadorea; order Rhabditida; family Strongyloididae; genus Strongyloides; species Strongyloides venezuelensis. Next base: position 18,222,154 of record CAUJLX010000001.1, read on the forward strand.
CAGTAATTTCGACAATATTAATTAAGTGACATGTTTGAATGGATGATTTAACAGTTCCAGTTTCGGCATCCCAAATAATCAGACGTTTATCATTAGAGTTACTTACAACAATATTTCCTTTATCACACACAGCACAGCATGTAACTGCACTTTCATGTCCCACTAGTACTTGTGTTAAATATCCATTATCAAGTTGCCAAATTTTCAATGACTGATCTTTTGATCCAGTTACCAAAATTCTTTCATGTCTATCAAAATTATAACATGTAATAATTTCTGAATGGTATGCTTTCGCTTTAAGATTAACGGAACTATCATAAACATGATAAATTTGAATTTCATGTCTATTTTTGGAAAATTCACCTAGTATCAATTTATGGTGTTTTTTAAATAAAATAGGGGAATCCACATCACCAAACGAAATGTTGACCGTATAAAAGTTTGGTGAGTCATCTAAAGGTGTTAAATTCCAAATGTGCGAATTATTTCCTTTATCACATGAAAAAACTTTATAGGTCTGTGTCGATCCGCCTATAAAATAAAGAGTTGTTATTGGAAGGTTATGAATTTTAATATTCTTTATGAGTTGACCTTTATCGGCCTCCCACAAACATATTTGTCCTTCTGAACATCCTGATATTAGATAGAAAGAATCATCAGTAAATCCGATCGATGTTATTGGACTACCTAATTTATGTGTTTGTGTCCATACACATTGACAAACCTCTAAATCCCATAATGCAATAACACCAGATACCGAGCCACAACAAGTTGATTTTTCATCAGGTGACATTTTGACACAACAAATTGAATTGTCTTCAACAATTTCACATATTGCATTATTTTTAATATTTCCACATTGTATATTCCACATATGCAGATCTTTTCCACAACCAGCCACAATAAAAGAATTATCAAAAGTCCTTTGAATGCTTCCAATTGGGAATTTTTCACCACACTTTAATGTATCAATTATTTGAGAATTATGAAGATCATAGCAAACAATTTTTTGAATTCACGCCTACGAAAATTTGACAATCATCAGAGGAAACAGCAATAGAACTAACTCTACAATCATGACCAGATAATTCATGCAACTCTTGTGATGATATTAAACTATAAACTCTAACAGTTTCATCTTCGCATGCTACAACAACAAAAGCATCATTTGTTGTTAATGCCATACAAGTTACTGGTGCCATAAGTCCCTCTAATTTTGAAATTAAACATTTTTCCTCAATACTATAAACCATAACAGCAAAATCTCCACTACCAACAATAAGAAATTCATCATTAGATGTTAATTGAAGGCAAATTACACTTCCTGTATGTTCTGGAAATGTCGCAATTATCTCACCACTCTCAACATCAATTACATTTGCTATTGAATCACTCGTACCGGAAGCAATAAATTTTGAATTATGTGAATATAAGCAACAATTAACTTTAGCTTTTGTAATTTCAAATGTTTTAACATTATCAATATTATGAATATCCCAGATTTTAATTGTTCCATCAAAGGAGGATGAGGCAAAATTAATACCATTGCTTGCAACAGACAATGATGTTACTTTTTTACTATGTCCATCAAATGTCATTTCTATAGATTGTGATGGTACATGATATAAATATATCATACTTGGATCCTCAGAGTTTCCTGATAACAATATATTTTGATAATTTATTGTTGGTGAAACAATCATTGATTTACCACTCCAATTAGGTAATGCTACTTTGAGTATTTCATCCATTTTAGGTGGTGAAATCCAACATGTTAGAGGAACAAGCAATGGTGAAGAATCATACATATCAACCCAAGACATAGCTTGTTCCACAATACCATTTAAACTTTGACTATTACTTTCACGAGTATACCGCAACCTTCCAATACATTCAGGTGCAATTTGACATGAATCTCTTAACAAAGTATCAATACTAGGAATAAGAACTTGTAAATAAAAAACCAATAAGTCATGATCAAGTAAAGTCTCACAGGTTTCATCAAAAACAGATATTAAATATCCTAATCCATTAGCTCTCATTAAGGCTTCTACATATTCAAAATTACATAAAGTGAATTCCTTTAAATTTTGAGTATTCCCACCTTCTAATAAATATTTCCATTGATAGGATACTTTTCTCAAATTAATATTTCCATTTTCTCTAATAAGTGGTTGAGGAAACATATATCCATTAAATACGACTTCTTCATTATCGTCATAATTACTAGTGTCAAAATAAATAGAAGCCATTTCAATGTATGTTATTTTGTTTGTCTCCTTTATATTACACCCAATATCATATAAATAATTTTCTGCAAATTGTCTTTTAAAAATGGAATGTTTTAATTTATAAACAACTTGATTATCCATAGCAACACAATCAAAGAGCATATTATATTTTGTAAGGATTGATAAGATTCCTTTTGATATATTTAAATCAGGAAATTCATCTTGACTATATGATAATGGTTTTGTTGCAAAATTTATTAGTGTTGTCATTTCCATACTTGTAAAACCAAAAGGAGATGCCACATAATATTTAATTAATTTTTTAATAAATGTCTCACCATAATAATTTTCTAAATGACTAACTAAATTCATAACAGATGACTTGGATAATTCAACAGGTATGTTGTATGATAGTAATTGTGCCACAACTAATGCACCTGCTAAATTTTCATTATGTTCCGTTAAGTATAAACGCAAGTTTGTTAGACATTCATTACCAATCTTTGATTTTGAAGCATTTGATTTGATAATTTCAATTGATTCATCAATTGTTGGCTTTTTTAATGTAATAGTATCACTAGACAAAACATAATTACATTGAGTATTTTCTAACATAGTAGATACTATAAACAAATTAGATAATTGTTTAGTAAATTTAAAATTTTCGTTGATATTTTTTGAGGATTTCATTAGGTGAGCATTATCGAATAATACATAAATTTTTTTATCAATTTTTTTTGCTAAATTTTGAATATTTTTTAAAATTTTTGAAACATCAAGTGAATCATCAAATAAAGCTGTATTGATTTTTGTTGAATTTGAACAATCCTCTAACAAAAATAAAATATTCCTCCATATTTCGTGATCATATATACTATGAGGAGTTAAACCAACAAATCGTATAAAGGATATATAGTTGGTATTATTTTGTAACGTCTCATGTAAAAGAAGAAGTTGGGAAGTTTTTCCTATTCCGATATCACCATTTAACGTTACACACCACTTTCCCTCAATTGTCATATTTAAAATTTTTTCATTAACACTTTCAATGTCATTTTTCATTGCCCATTTTGCTGGTTTTGAGTGAATGTAATATTGTTGATGTGTTACTTGCTCCCTCTTAGCAATATCAAACATATTAACACATCCTGAATGTGAGATAGGTGTTGGTAGATGAATTGTACAGTTGTTATCAATTAATTGTTTTATCCTTTCACTAATCTTCTCGATAATATACTTTCCATAATTCTCACCTTCTTTAGTTGTCGTCCAATCTTGAAAATCCTTTGATGTACATTGTAAAATAAAAGAAAAAACATTATTTTCATGACACTTTTGTGAGATAGTATTTTTTAAAACCTCAATACATTCATATTCCATTGGTGTAGTCTCTGAAAATATTGAATTATTCTCCTCTAAAGGCATTCCCTTAAATCTCCTTTGAACAAATATATGGTTAGCATTTTGTTGGGACATCATTATTTCGGTAACATGATTTATATAAAGCTTTAATAACTTATTATCTTCATTTTCCATTTTTTTAAACATTTCTATAAGTTTTTCCATGACTAAAACATCCTCAAGGAAATTTTTTTGTAAACAATATTTTTTCCCTTTTTTTGATTCTTTTAGTGTATAAAGCTTATCTAGCAATTTAACGTCTGTAGACATTTCAAAAAGCTTTTGCCTTAAAGCGTCAAAAGTATTAGAATCAATTTCCAAAGGCGGCATGTAATATCCTACTTTGTTTCCTATAAAACACTAAAAATCAAATTAATTATTTAGTGGTTTTTGGAAAATAAAATAATAAAATAAATAATAGATGTATTGACAAACCATAGTTTTTAATTATTTTTATATTGCAATGGAAAAAAATTAACTTACTATGACAATTGTATGTTCTTCGCTTAAAAGTTGTAGTAGGAGATCGTAATTAACAAAATCATCATAATTTCCAGAAAATGTATACCATTCAATATCAACACCAAGTCCAGCACCACAAATTTGTATATCTTGAATACAATTTTTAATAAATTCAAATTTTTCATAATAAAATTCTTCAAACGTTGGAAAGATTAATAAAATTTTACGATTATTAACGGATGATGATCTATGAATAATGTCTTTTCCCGCAGATTTTACGTTTTCTTCTTTCATTGTCTTGTCAACGCGGAACATAATGATAATTTATTGAAAAAATAAATCGAAAATTTTATTTCCTTGTTACTTTTTTTTGTATCTGTAGAAATAAATTAATACACTTGAATATAAATTAAATATCTCTAGTCATAAATGTTTTAAATTTTTCTGCCATCATCAGCCTTGAAATGCGTTCTAAAAATACGAACACAAAAATTGTTTAAAATATTGTAAATTTATCAATCATGTCGAAAAAATGAAAATTAATATGATGTTTTAGAAGAGTCTTCTTTTTTTAATGAAGTAGTATAATTTCTAGATATAGGGTGGATTATAAAAATAATACTTTAATGTTTTTTTAACTATATTATTATGAATATTCTTATGGAAAAAAAAGAGATATTTGGATTATAATTTAGGAATAAAATATTCGTATATGATAAAAAATTTTGTAAGATTAAAAGGACGAACTATTATAAAAACAAAACATTGGTATACTGTGAATTGTAATAAAAAGTCAATGTACAATTTTTGTTTTTCCCAAAAATGCTTTAAACTTATGCGTAAAAATACTGCATCAATGATGAAAAGGACTTTGCAATTAAAAGTATCATTTAAATACTTTAGGCATGTTAAATATGTGTTTTTATCTTTTAATACTGGTTGCAATGAACTTTTATATGAATTATTATATATATAATATAGGAATAGTAGTAGATGAATATTACATGGAAAAAAATTAAGGATAAATAAACTTTTCCTTTGATTTGTATTCCATCCTATTAAAAATGCCTGTAGATAAAATGTATATCTTTTTAATGTAAGATATAACTATATATTAAGAATGAGGGAATAGTTTTGAATTAATTAAAAGCAATTCAATTTACTGTGATAAAATAGATATATAAATAATTCCATTCAATTATGGTATGTTCAATATGGAAAGCAATAGAATATGTTGATGTATACATTTTTGAAACTCCTTTTATTAAAAAAAACATTTAGTTTTGTAAGGTCTTGGGAAATTAACAGAAGAATAATTTGAAGTAAAGAATTTTCGTTACTTATTATTATATGATAAATATAGTTGATATTTTATTGACATCAAAATATTAGGCATTTTATTTATATACAAAATTTTTTACCATTAGAAAATAAATTTAATATTTTTTGCTATTTTTCAAATGATTTATATTTAAATTATCCTTTATTTTTTTTTAAATTATTAATCAGTTATTTTACATAAGTTCTTTGGAAATATGATTATGTAATAAAATGAGTTATAAAAGTAAGCATTAATATAAACATTATATATGAGTAAATTTTATTTTTAGTATATTAAGAAAAAGAATTAAAATAATAATATTATATGTATATAATATTGTTGCAGGGGTGTTATTAAGAAGAGCGTTAATGAAACTACGTGTCTTAAATAACTCAAAGCATATCTATGAGATGGCATAAAGATTGTAATGTTAAAATGTGTAGAAACGATATAAAATCAACTTAACAATAATATATAAAATGTTGGAAATAAAAACATAGCTATTGAATAGTCATTTAATTTCTCATTATATATTTGTAAGTTAACCTAAAAATAATACATAAGCTTTAGTAATTTTTAAGCCTTGTATTATATCTAATATTACGAAAATTTTCACCTTATTTTTACATAACTTTATTAATATATATATTTTTCAAATAGTAATTTTTTCTAAAAATGTTGGAAACAGTATACGACGTGATAATCTATTATTATTTTGTAATTGTATACTTTTTTTACTATCTACTAAAGTAAGTATAAAATTTATAAAAACATTAATGATATGATAATGCATATTGTGGAAAAAATTCTTATCATAACTAATAATACAAGAAGTAAATATAAAAAAAATTTAATATTTAAAATGATATATATTTATATGTAGAAATAAAGAAAGTAATGAAAATAAGCATAAATAATAGGTGATACGCAGATGTTATGATTTAATTATCCTGCATATATATATATATATATATATATATATATCAATTTTAGGAAACAAAAGTAATTTAAGAAAATTATTTCCAACATATTTGCATGAATTAGCTAATACAATGTATTAAGTTTGGTAAAAATAATATAATAAAATGTATCTCATTAACTCAGTAAACTCTTAAAAAATGTAAGAAAAAAAGTTAAGTGAATTTATGTTAATATGGTTTTCATCGTAACTATAAATTCTATATATTTCAAAAATATTATGTATATTGAGAAAAGAAAAATACTTATAAAAAGTTGTATAAATATATGTAGATATGTGATTACATATTAGACATTTATTAGTTCGTTATTATAAAATTGTCTAAACTTCCAATGTACTGTGAATACGTACTTTAATAAAATTGAAATTATGCTTCACCCTTATAAAAATGTATAATGTCTATTTTTAGTGATATGTCGAATCTTCTTTTTGTTTAATTGCGTCCTATCAGTAGGTTTATTTTAATACATATAAAGGCAAGTTAAACTAATTAGGCAATTTTAATAGAATAGAAAGAATTTATAGTAATAATTTTATGCTTTTATATTGAGGAGGTATATAACGCCTAATTTATATATAACTCACACTTAAAAATTTATACTATTACTAAAGTAGACGGGTCTGAAATGGTAGTTATAAAAAATGTAAATTTTTTTTATATATAAGTAAAATAAATGATGAAAACATCTCACATATAAATATGTCTAATCAGAAATCAAAAAGTAATTTAATTTTAGAGGCAATTCTGGAGAAAATGAAAATGAAGAAGATGCATTAAAAAGGAGACAAGAAGCATATTATAATAAATTTAATAACGTAAACAAAGATTTTGTATCAAATGAATACTACAACAATAACAAGTATTTTCATTCGCAAACGAATCATTTTCATCCATCGAATACTAATTTGGATAATCATAAATATGGAAAAAATAATTCTACCATTTGTAGGACAATTTGTAGTAACACTAAAAAGTTATTCTCAAATATAATATATTATTTCATTAAAATTTATCAAGGTTTTATTTATCTCTTAGGATGTTTAGGGTACATCACATATACATCACTTTCCTATTTATTCGACACAATATTTTACACAATACAAATTATTTTGGGAACCATATTATATGTCATTAAAAGTTTATGGAATTTTTTATTTAATAATAAAAATAAGAAAATAGAAGGTGATGAAATTGGATTAAGAAAAAAGAATGATAATATATTTGACGATATTATGGATGAAGATGGAGAGGATAAGCAATTACCAGATGAAAGATGTATAAATAGAAATTATATTAAAGAAAGTGAATGTAGTTCAACAGCTAACACACAAGAAGAGGCACTTAAAATTGGTAATAAGAATAAATATTATGATGATAACGATGAATCATTTGGTAATTTAAACAAATACTATCAAGAAGATAACCAAAATATATATTCTATAAAAAATATTTTTGATAATAATTATGATGAATTTAATGAAACTATAGAAAACAATGATTATAGTAAAAATATTATGACAAATAATACCATTCGTAATGCCATACCACCAACACCACCACCACCATTAGATGATAAGTTTTTAAAAGCAATAAATATAAATGAACAAATACCTGATTTTTCTACTTCACCTCAACCATCAGTACATGAACAACATCAAACTTCATCTCATTCACCATTACTACATACAAATATTGATAGGGAAAAAAGATATAGTGGAACAGATATAAAAGATTGCTCACCAACAAGAAATATTATTATAATAGATAGTAACAAAAATGAAAAATTAGGTGACAATAACTTTATTTTCAACAATGTTGTTTCAAAAACTAACACAATTCAATCATCACCATTTAACCCTGTTTCATCAGATTTTTTTATCGGACATAGTGTCTTTAAGCCTGTAGTTGATATGGAAATATATAGACATGAATTTAATCGTAAAACAAAAGATAAGTGGTATGAAACTACAATACCACCAAATGTCCCAAACAATAGTAGAAATATTAGAGAAGGAACTACATTTGATGCAAATATTCATGGTGATGAATTAAAAAATAAAAATTATTATGTAACATGTCCACCAGATAGGGATACACCCACTTACAATGCAAATATATCTTATACTAAAGTTGGAAATACTTTTGAGTCAATGGATAAACCAACAAATTATGATAATACAATAAGTCATGAAAATTTTAATATTGGATATATTAATGAAAATCCAACACTTTTGTCATGTAAAAGTAAGTCTAAAAGAAATTCTTATAAATATTTTCTATTCATAAAGATTAATAATGTTATATTTATAATCTTTATTCATATTTCTCATATTATCATAAATAATTTTAAAAAATTAATAGTCATTTAGAAGGATAAATAATAGTAATTAACTTTTTTCAGGGACTTACGAACGAAGAGTCACATCACGTTGTTATAATCAAGATAGCCAAGGACACTTTAAAAAAGATTGGGAGGTAGAATCTTACCAAACCGTTAAAAATGAAAGGCCAGTATCTTATAATTTTTATACACGGTCTGCTTATAAATAGACCTAAGTAATTTTTTTTTAATTTTGAAAAAAGAGAAAAACTACTTATAATAATGTTATTTTAAAGATAAAAGAGACTTAGGTAAAAAAAATATTTGTTAAAGCAAGAATTATATAAAATTTCCTTTTATAAAATTATTTTCTTAAAATTTCCCATTAATATTAATTATATTTTAGTATAAAAATAAGGCACATTTATGACAGGGAAAGATATAAATATATGGATAAAAATACAATTTTATTGCGACTTTAATATTTAGTATGTCACAGAAATAAAATATATATAAAATTATAAACAAGATTTTTATCCTTTAATAGAAACAAATTTTGTATTTCTTTTGAAAAATTTTTCAAATTTATCTTTAAAAAAATTTTTTTTTACTGGAAATGAAACAGGAGAATTTTTGGCAGATGATCGTAATTCTTTTAATTTTTGTTTATTTCTACACTCGGCTAATTGGTCATCAATTAACTTTATGTGTAATTGTACGAGTTCATTGTAATTGTCTCTACTTTTCTCTAAAGTAGTGTCAACATTAGAACATTCATTTCTAGCTAAAATATTAGAAGTTGCTGAAACAAATCTTGTTTGTTCGATTAGGCAGTGGGTAATTATTGATGAATTACAAGTTTCAGGAAATAATTTACATAGATAAGATAAATCTTCAATAAGGATCATCCTATTAATATCTTCACTTGTCCAAATCTAAAATAAAAATAAAAAGATTAGATTACGTATATAGAAAGTAAAACACCGGAAAAAGTATAAATTGTAAGTGTCATTTTTAAAGCGCCTAATATTTAGAGTTACGCTCCAGGTAGCAATAATCAAGTAATGTTATGTTTGCATAACAATACGATATACAACTAATTTTCTTTTGAACATACCTCACATCCAACATTTAAAAGTTCGATAGAACTTTTCTGTATACAATTCCATATATCGGTTTCTTTAATAATCATTTCACAGTCTTTTCTCCACATCTCACATAGTCTTTTAAAACATTCTCCGTAGAGACATTGCAACATTACAAAACTCATTTCTGACATATTTTTACTTATCAATTGATTTAGTGGAGTTACGCAAGCTAACAAACTTCTGATTTGATTAGTAGGATTATCATAGATATTCTCTATTCTTTGTATCACTGTTTTGATAGCATCAAAAATGAAGGTAAATTGAATTTCAGTATTAAGTTTTAAGATTGTCTCAATAAAATTGTAAGATGAGGTCGTATAAAATTCATTCGACGATTTACTTGTATCTAAAGTTGAATAACCGCTAAAATCCAATTTATTATCAATTTTTTTGACAAATGAAGATTCTAAAAATTTTTGACATGTTCCAATAAGTTTATACATTTCTAAATAACCACTAAGTTGAATTTTTTTAATATTGACTATAAATCCAGGAGAATGAGGTAGTTTAGTTGTATATTTGATACTTTTTTCAACAGAAATTTAATGCTTTCATATTTTTACGATTTATTTCATCCATCAAATTACACTTTATTTCTTTGAGTTTATCAATCTTTAATGAAGTATCAATTAAATTGGTTTCAATTTTCTGATAAATCAAGTCAAATGTTGTTGAGGCATCCGATATTCTGTTGGAATAGTCTTTAATGTCCTCCCATAATCTTTTATCACCTTCTCTCAAAGTGGGTAGCGATATTAAATGATGTCCATTATGACAATTAACACAACATTCTAGACAACTTATCTGAAGTCTCGAACTAAACTCATAACATACACCACAAAATCTACATTTCTTTTCAATATCTTTTACAGAAAGTTTTTTTCCACAATCCGTGCAGGTATACCTTTTTTCATAAATTGGTTTTTTAAATTGTACCTTAGATGATGATATTCTCTTAACCTTTTTACCATCGTAAGTTTTCTTTTTAAATGATTCAGCTGTCTTTTTATCTGGTATATGGATTACAGTAACATTATTTTCTGTAACTAATGATTCATTAATTACTTTAATTATATTTTGATTTGTTGGTGCATTAAAAACTGATGTTGTGTTATATTTAGTATCACAGGCAGGACAAGAGATATCATCTAGGAGTAAAATCTTTAAATACCAATTGTTAGACACATTTATCATGTAGTGCAAATTAGACTTACTTGTTGACGACAGCTTAAAGTATGTAAACATAAATCACATACATTATGACCACATGGAAGTAATTTTGGTATATTAGACTTGGTACCAAATGGTTCTAAACAATTTAAGCAATTCATTTCTTTATTTTTATCAATAAACAAAATTGATTGTCAGATATTGTTTTCAAATATGCAATCGAATAATTTAGTAATTTAAAAATATATTATATGAATGTCACTATAAATAAAAAAATGTTAGTACATTGTTAATTAAAAAAATATTTAAATGTTCAACAAGTAAAAATATAACCTAGGGATATATGGCAATAGAGGTTTAAAAAGGTTCACGTTATTATAACTGATGTTGTAATATAAATGTATTAACAAATAAGAGGTGCCTTAAAATGTTCCACCTATCTAAGCAATAACTGTCCTTTTTAATATTCAGTAGTAGAAGGAGAAATAGTAGAATTATTAAACAGGCGGATCAAGATAAAAACTTATTTGAGAGTACGCATGAACTTAATTTAATTTAAAGAAATATACTTATTTAAATATAAAAATCTATTAATTTGAAATTTGAAAATTATACAAAATGACATCTATTCATCTTGGACCAATTTTCATTGTTTTAAAGAATTAAAAAGAATTAGTTATTCAAATTATTATTTACAACTCTTTTAAATATGGACATAGTATAATTAATGTATTTCTTTTGAGTATGTAAAACATAAAATTAATAATGATAGAAATTATACAAACATTTATATAAATGGTATTTTAAATTTTAATAAATAAAATAGCAAGCAGGTTATAATTATTTTATGATTAAGACACAAAAAGTGATATTAAAAAAAAGTATACAGGTGGCTAATATATAAGCAATAATTATGTGATTTATACAATATTAATATATTTATGGTTGTTTTAAAACAATTATATATTTAAAATAAAAAAATTTTCTATGAAAATTTAAAAAGAAGAATAATTCTATCAACAAAACTATAAATTACCATATATATGTTTCATATATTTATATTGAAATAATTTGCGGTTACATCTTAAACAAAACATTTACTTTAGACAATTCAAAACATTAAAGATTGTGGGAAATGGTTTTATAAAAAAAGGATGTATTAATTTCAAGTGCTTTTGTGCTTTCGAAATGAAATAATATCATCCATTTCTTTTATGTGATTAAATTTGATTCACTGTGAAATATTTTGAAGTAAATGAATTTTAATACTCTCGTTCGTCTTAATGACACTTTATGAGTTTAACATCATTTAGAAGATCCGATCAAAAATAGTATACTTTAATAGTAGTTTATACAGCAACTAGTAAAAAATTTATTTTATTAAAATAACGTTAAAATATTATAAACTTTTTTAAAAAAGATTAATTAGATATGTTTTTAAGATAATAAAAAAGATCATAACTATTTATTTATCATAAATAACGGTTGAAAAAGGTAAAAAATATTAATAAAAATTATAAAGCTATAATGTATTATAATTTTAGTCATAAAGAGATAATAAAAATTAAAGAAACTTCGGTATCCAAAAGAATTTTTATACTATTTATGGTAAACAAAAACTAATAAACTTATTGATGCAACAAGTTTGTATAAGTATATCCAAAGGATGTACCGTCTAAGAAGCATGCTTCAAAAAATTTTAGTACATTTAATAAAAATTTTTATTGATGTCTACGATTACTTATAATCATAGAATACTTTATTTAAGATTTCATCACTTATCTATTTAATAATAATGTAGTATATATCTTTTAAAATTGTAAAAAATATATGCATACTTATCGCTTTTAATAAAAAGTTTGCGCAATTAGCAATAAAGTATAGTAAGATTTAAAATCTATAATATTGAACACATTATAAGAAAGAGAATGAATAAGTAAATAATTTTCAACCATATTTTAAATAATTTTTAAGATTTTGTTTATTTTTTTAAAATTTTTAGTAAATATTAGTCAGCATGACTTTAATTTGTTTAATCATTTGGTGGCGGCATCTACCTTTGATAAACAGTAAGAAAACGGAAGAATTATGACAGATTAAACATTGCACCTAAAGATTGATCTTGTTGTGTCATACAAATACCAACTTTTATAAATATCGCTAATATTTACTGGATACATATGATTATATAATAGCATGGACGCAAATATAAACATTAGGATAGCGCAAATTAATGTTTGGATGATGAACTTAGGATAGTTATGATTGATGATACGTTATGGTAAATTTATCTTAAACATGACTTCATCATGTTTTGCGGTACTTCAAATAAATTTTTATGACATTATTTATGTTGTCATTTTTTGCGCAATGCGGAGGGCTATATGCTAAATGAACTTAAAAAATTATTATTAATATATTAAGATTTTTAATGACCTTAATCTTGAAGTTTAATCTTCTAATTATTACCTACAAACAAAATACTCATAAGCCTGATGCTTTTAATCTCTTTACATAATAACAAGATTATATGAAATTAAAAAATAAATAAAAAACATTTTAGTTTTAGCATTATAGAATAATTTATTTTTACATGAGAATACTTTTAAATATACCAATCACCATTTCCACTTAACTATTAGTATGAGAAAATTTAGTAAATTATGTATGCATAATATTATTAAAATTTCAAGATATTAAAATTGAAAGTAAATTATATTGACCTTATGTCCTTAAATATTCTTTAAACTCTTAAATATTTAATGAACTTGAAGAATACTTATCATTGAAAGACGTTACACATAAACGATACAACAGTCTTTCTATCTAATTTGAATGCAAAATACGTTGCGTAATGATTAAACGTAAAAAGTGTGAAAATATCTTAAGATACTTAATAATAGAATTATAAGATTCTTCAGTAATATTATAATGAATAAATTATTACTGAATTAGAAGGTAAAAAAATCTTTGAGCTGAGAATGATTAAGTAGTAGATGTTAAAATTAGAACTATTTATATTATTAAGTTTACGATCGTTATAATCGTAAAAAAATAAGAATAAAATGAATTAGGTTTGTAAATTATAATTTTTAAAATATTTAATTAAATAATCTATATAATTATACGCCATAAAAATAAATACATCGATTTACAAGTTACGTAAATCCACTTGACATGATAATATTTTAGCCAGACATTTTTACAGTTTTTACATAAAAATTATCCCTTATGTTGGCCAGATTTAATGTAGTATGATTAAAAATTGAACTAAAATATTAACTTTAAATTGTACTTTGTTTCTTGAAGTATCCATACGTTTATACTCCTTTCATAACACATTAAACGTATCATTGTTTCAATTAAAAACAGATACTTCTTTACTGATGGATAATTGAAGCCGACAATTGATACTCAAACTTGTAAAATAAATTTATCTATTATCGGAATCATTGAAAAGAACAGTTGCATTGTCAACTAGAATTTTGTTAATTGAAATGTATTGACAGCCATTAATTTTGTATATGCAAAAGATACCGCATTAGACAAGTATCAAGATAAAAGCATAAATATGTGAGGTTAATTAAAACAGCTGGTAAAATTAAAACATTCAATATATTGTACTTTGATATTCAATAAAAAAATTAAAGTTTTTAACTACTTTTTAAATTTTTTTTATTCATAACGTACAAATGACAGGTGATTAAAATTCAAGTTATTTTTATTACTTTAATTGTTTACATAATGTTGTTATCTAGAAATGTGAACTCTTAATTATCCTTTTACTACACATAAAATACTTTATAATTTTTTTAGATAATTTGAGAAGAAAGAGATTGCTTAGTATAATGAAATTAAATATTAAATTAGGTACATTTAAATATTTATAAATAAAGCATTTTTATTGAATTGTTTAAAATTGTTATGATAATAGAATAACAAAACAGAACATCTTTAAATATGAAAGCTTTATTATTAATGACCTATATATAAATTATTCTGAAGGTCATTTTGTATCAATGGTATAAGGTATTTCTTAGACATTTTTAACATAACATTTTTGCATTCAATTTGTCAATATTTACTATTTGTATGGTTATTAAAAAGAGTAAAAATATGAAGGATTATGTTAGGAAGATAAATTTATTATATTGTACAAAATATACAAGTGGATATTTTCTAACACTTCTTTATCGATGTATTTGGTCAATATTTCTTTGTTGTCATTTATTTGATTTCTTATTTAGTGCTACATGGATGCATGGCTACATATGGTAAGATTATATAATTATAATTTGTTTAACATATTTTTTAGGGCACTCAACCAATACATTGATATAGATTTAAGTGACAAGTCAACTATTATAATTGTAGAACATCATCTAAATGTGGTTGGGATTTATGAGAGAATATTACATTCTATTTTCATAACTGTTGGAGTGATCTTTATGACTTCGTAAGTTGTTTAGTTACATTTTATGAAATATAATCTTTTTTAGATTATGTAAATACCATCGAAAAACGCAAAACATTTGGCATTTTTTAAAGTTAACTGTATCGGTTGGTGGGTTATGTGGAATATCAAGATGCTTTCAAATGAAACAAAGATTATACCCAACTCTTCACGAAGGTTTCTTTACCTACTTAGTTTTTTTTGTTAGTGGTGCTTGTATTTTGATTCAATTTGAAAAATTATCCCTCCGAGGAAAAGAAAAAAATGAATGATTCTATTTATAATAAAAAGTTACTTATATTTAATAATACGCTATAAATGATAGTATTGTATCGTGAAATTGGATTCTAAGTAAAGATAATAATTACCGATTTTTATCTTCTCATCTCATTAGTATTATTG
This sequence comes from Strongyloides venezuelensis, assembly GCA_963280985.1. Classification (NCBI taxonomy): domain Eukaryota; kingdom Metazoa; phylum Nematoda; class Chromadorea; order Rhabditida; family Strongyloididae; genus Strongyloides; species Strongyloides venezuelensis. The sequence goes on from CAUJLX010000001.1 coordinate 18,238,042, forward strand.
GTCTTTTTTATGACATGAAAATGTGAACTACCTAAGAGGATATATATGTTTTTGACAATTGGTTATAATTTTACTTAAAAGTTCCGTTATTTTAATAAAATTCGTTTATATATATTTACCAGTAATAAGTATAAGCTCCCTATAATCTTCTATCACTCCATTATTGTGAGAAAGATTTAAAAGTATATATAGTGAAGAAGGTATATTTTAACTATTAAAAGACATTATCACTCTTCATTTTCATTTTCCAAGAAGAAAACTATAAAATAGAGATATTTTTCTTGACTAGTAGAAAGTAAATAGAATTTAATTAATACTTTATCAACACAAAATTAAATTCCATTTATAACGAAGGTATAGGTAATATTATATACTATTAAAATTTTATATGCCTCATTTCATAGATTCTTTATTAAATAAACTTTCCTTTCTTGTGTCTCCAGTATTATATATTATATGTTTCACGTTATTTATAAAAGAACATTGTATTGATATATCTACATTCACTTGTTGTTTTACATTACTTTAAATAATCTTTTATATACCTTTATATAGTTTTGTTATTTAGTTAACTATTCTTTTATAAACATCACTACAATACTTAAAGTAATAATTTATTATTAGAAATAATGTCTAGAATAATACTATGTAAAATATTAATCTTATTAAAAATTACTTTTATGGCATGTCAAAGTGTTAAAAATGTCATAAATGGATTTCCAGAAAGGTGGGATGGTGACAAGTTTAATGAACTTTATTGCCCCTCTAAAAATATTCCAAACTTTATTGGTATGTAAATATTTAAAATTTAATAAATTAATTAATCATATTTTATAGATGGATACTTTCTGTGTCAGCTATCGGCATCTTATGGCAATCAAAAATCACCTCCTGGTCAAAAATTGACACATATGATTGACGCAATAGGAGCAGTAGGATCTTTTCATATCAAAAATGGTCAAGTTAAATTTTCAGCCAAATATTATCCTTCAAAACCATATAAAATATGGGAATATTATGATAGGAATATGACAAAATCATCAGTACCATGGGTTGGTTGGTCTGATTATAATGTTACTGCAATGTCAAAATGGGATCAAATACCAGTTAATGTTGATACAACAAAATTTCATCCAAATCTTGATTTTTGGAAAATTGGTAATAAAGTTATAGCTGGTACCGAAGCACCCTATTGGGTTGGCTATGAATTTGATGTATCAAAACTTTCAAATTTTAAACAACATCCATTTATCGAAGAAAATGACATTTTTAATGGAACAACATCAAAGATGATACCTATTACAATGGCAATTCACGAAAAAGTTGATGAAGATGGGATATTATGGGGAACATTAAGTACAATGGATTTTGAGAAACAAATATTTTATCAAATTATATTTACAATTGATTCTGAGAGGAGGAGAAAAGTTGTTTCAATGTACAATTATGGTGAATGGGACATTAATGATTGTGGTTCTAATGATGAATATGTTGGAGATAAAAATAATCTACCAGGATATATTCATTCTATAACAGCAACCGAAAATTATGTAATATTACCTATAAGTTCATTACTTATTAATCCATGTAAATTTAAAGAACCACCACTAGAAATTAATAGTGATGGAATAAGACGTGGTGGTTTATGGGGAATGGATTTTTATAATATGACACCAGTAAGATTTTTAGTTTTTAATAAAAAAACACTAGAATGGATAACAAAAAAACCTTTAGAAGTATTTCCATCTATGTTTATTTCACATCAATTAAATGCTTATGAAGATGATGAGGGAAGGTTAATTTGTGATATGATTGTTTATGATACTCACGATCCATATGTTAAATATTTTTACTCAACATTCCTTACAAAACATTTATATCCAAGTACAGCAAGATTGCTCAGATTTATTCTTGACATTAATAAATTTAAGGTAATGTACAATTATTTATTACCTCAAGAGACAATATCTGCTGATTTCCCTCAAATTAATCATGATTATGAGACATCAAAATACGAGTGGATTTATCTTGTTGAATATCCTTATGCCTCAGACAATGCTATACTCAAGGTTAATGTACAAGATCCAACAGGAAGTCAAAATACAAGATATAGAGCAGACCAGTCAATGTCATTACATGAACCTTATTTCGTACCTTCACCTGATGCAGTAAATGAGGATGACGGTGTATTATTAGTAAGAGCACTTGATTTATTAAACAACAAGGCTTCTTTATTAGTAATTAATGCAACAACAATGAAGGAAATTGGAAGGGCATATGTTGGAATAAATATTCCATTTGGTTTCCATAACAGATTCTTCTCTAGACAATCATTAGGTTTAAAGTTTATGATACCGTATCCTGATCATACTCCAAAAAGTTACTCTACATTAAATCAAGCAATAATCATGAACAATATTACAAAAAATCAAAGACCAATTGATGTTGAAATGATAAAAGAAAACATGACAAATAGACATGGAAACACTACTGCAAATGTCACTACTTCTACAACTTTTATTAAAACAACAACTGTAAAAAATATTGCCAATAAAACATCTACAACAAAACAAAATCTTCTAGTTACGATTGAAACAGAGGAAAGTAAATTTAACAAAAATGATGACATTAAAGTATTTGGTAAAAACAAAACTGAAAATACTACAAAATTGGGTGGTGATATCGAATTAGGAACCAATTCTATGAAGTCATTAAGAGAACGACTACTTAAATTTCATAGACAATCAGGGCATATGAGAAATTCATTTCAAAGATTTACCAAAGTAACTAATCCACCACCAACAACATCCTATGATGATGGTAATAAAGAAGTAGAATTAGAAACTCCAATTACTAAAGCACATCTTTATACTGCAAGACTTTTAACAACACAAGGAATCGTCGCAAAAACAACTACAACTATTACTCCATCTACTGAATTATTAACCGAATCACCTATCTCAGGAATAACAGTTGAAATGACTATAAATACAAAAACAGACGAGATGGCAACTATAAATACTACATCTATCATTGAAACAACAACTGAAAGTGAGAATAATAAAAAATTAATTGGTGATAAAAACCATGTAACAAAACAATTTTATGAAGAAACCTTTAAAAGCACTGTGCTCATGGATACCAAGAGTTTTTAAGACAATAACAATGGATCGTTGTTTAGAGTCTGGAAAGAGTGCAATGAGGTGGATGACACCACCATCTAAGGATATTAAACATGGGAATGAATTTTTAAATTTAAGTAATAACAAAAGTTTAGATAATAGTCCATTAGTTGCTGAGATAGTCAAACGTATTCGAGCAGCACATTTGACAAAGATGATTAAAGAATCGAATAATATAATATCAGGAAAATAAATTTTAATAAAATAATTTTTTAAATGTTAGTTTAACATTTCTGATAATATTAATAATTCTTTTTAACGCAACATTTTATAGCTTTATATAAATAATTTATTTAATAATAATAAAAGTATTTTGAATTTAAATAAACCTTAAAATATTTTTCATTTATTTTGTAATGGTATATTTTAAATATTTAATTCAACATTATTTTTATATTTACAATTTTTATTTTATATAGTATTTTATTTTCACATATTATATTTTTTTCTTTTCCCAATTATCAATATTGGATTATTTCTTGAACATATTATCCATAATTTTTTTAAATTATATTTAGAACTTTTTTATTATTATACAACAGTAGATTAAAGATAATGCTTATTGTTTATTGGTTATTGAAAATATTATTCACTAATAGTTACACTTAAATGAGCAAAAAAAGTTTATATAGAATGTCACAATTTTTTTTTAACTTTAAAAAAACTTAGTAATAAGATGTTTTAATTAAATATGAAGGAATAATATAAATTATTATAAGTTTTTTTTTGATAGCGAAAAATCGTCGGACGTCTATAGTTATTCAAAATTTAATGATTTTCATATGTAGGCTTATTTTATTACCAAAAAGAATAAATTAAGTTAACAAATTTTTTGGTGTTTTTTTTATCTTGTAGTTTATAAATTCGAAATATAGAATTTATTTAAAATATGGTTTTATTAGGTAAGGTTATGACAAGAAGTTGATTAATTGAATTTGCATTAATAAGATTATATAAAAATTATGACTTCAATGGATTTAGTAATTTAAAGAATTGAAATTCTATAATAGATGCTTAAAAAAGAGAGATAATAAAATTTATATAATAATAAACTTACCCTCATGATTGGGATATGTTAGCCATTCATTTCTTGAATAGATAGGGGAAAAATATTTTTCATCCATCAACAACTCTTTTCTTAACTCCTCTAAATCATATAATAAATAATTTCTACTATTTCTTTTCAGTAAATTATTATTATTCAAAAAATTGTTATTATATAAATCATTCTTCATACAGTAATTATATGATATGTTATCATTTTTATTACTGCACATGTTTAAACTATTTAATTGTTCTCTATATAGGAATGAAAACGGAAGTGAGCTTTGAATATTTAATTTTTTGTTTTCCTTCTTTAATTTTGTTATTTCCAATATTTTTAATATATTTATAATTTAAAGATGGTGAATGATAACCAATTGAAACATCAAATTCTTCCTTCATTTTAGATGTATTTATCATATTGTTTTTATATTGGCAATTTACACTGCCATTTCTTAATACGGAGGAACACCAACTCATTTTTCTAAAATAATTAGATCATTTTTTGTGAAGAATATTCATTTAAAAGCATACTTTTTATCGTTTAATTTTTTCTCAATAATATTATCACAAATTTTTATTTCATTTTCCTTTCTACATGCATATATATCTTCTTTTAATTCTTTCTTATTGATATTTACTATAGAAAACGTGTTAATGTTATTATTATTACATGTTCCATCTTTTTTAATATTTACATTGAAAATTTCTTTGTAAACTCCAACATAAGCACAAAGTTTAGGTTTTACAGTTTGAAGTACATTCAATGTAGTTGCTACATAAAACTATAATTAAAGTTTTTTTCTTTTTATGTAAAAAAGATAAATACTTACAAGTAATTTTTTTACTTCAATTATAAGTAGATACTTAAATTGACAAATATTTGTTAACTCTTTGTAAAAGTGCATTCCTTCAAAATGATAAGGTGCAGGAATTTTCGCACATAAATGACGAACACCGGACCATAATTTCCAATTATGAGCAAATTCCTCACTATACATATCTTCCATTGTTTTGTATGCCATCAGAATATAACCATCAATTATTTTATCATAAGGTCGTTTATCTAAAAGAGGATTTTTGGTAAAGGATAGTAATAAAACTATACCTGAGATAATAGGAGATGTTTCCTGAATAAGTTCATAAATTCCGCAATTCTGATCTATTCTAATTGTAGAAGAGTACTCTTCAACAATATCTGATACATCTTCGACATCATTCAATTTAATAATATCCAAATATCTAAATAATACATCTTTTTCAACCGATTTTAATCTTCTATAATTTTTCTTAATGTTATGTATACTTTTTGAAGGAGATAAATTTTTATCATAGGTCATAAGATTTATGTTATTATTTTCAATAATTTCACTTAAATTATTTTTATGATACTTAACTAATATATAATTTTTTTTAGAAACCATTATAGCCTGGAAATGGTTAAAAGCTTTAATAACCACCTTCGGAAGTTTTTGATATTAATAGAAAAAAAAATATTTATATATGTAGAATTTTTATAAAAAAATGTTTAAAGAAGAAAGTTTAAAATATTAACAAAATTTGTTAATATATCTTTTTATTTATAATTTAATTTTCCTCGTATTACTCATCATCTTTTGTTTATTGATAATCATAACCATGCGAAGAAATGATAAATAATTTTAAAATAAAAATTAGTTCTATTACATACCACCAAATTGCTATTTCTTTTCCTATAGTCTTAATTGTTTCATTGTAAAACTGAGAGTAAAATTTTAACACCATGAAGGTTGGTAAATTTTAAAAATTTTATTATTAATTTTAATATTGTGTGACAACATATGATATATTTATAATTTTTATTTTATTAAACAACATATTCAATAAAAATGGTCATAACTCATCTTTTAATACCTTTTTTGGTGAAGGATAACACTGTGGATCCTAAAATGAGAAATTTTATTTTTTTATAATATTAAATATATATTACCGTGTTACGGACAAAGTTTTTTGCTATATAATCTCCAGGATGATAAGAATTCCATTCATCATTTACTAATATTTCAGGTTTCAAAATAAATTTTTCCTTACTGTTTAAAATATTCTTAAACTCATTAAAGTCTTTAAAAGCTGGATTTCTAATTTTAGCTGATAATGGTCTTTTCTTAACTACTGTAGTTTTTTGACAATCATTACCATTCAAATTTTCATCCTCCAAATGATAATCATTTCCATCAGGGTCCCTTTCTTCTGTGGAGTAATTTGAGGAACACACTAAAAAATATATTATCATATTACTCATTAATTAAAGAAACGTCACTGGAAAAACGATTATACTCTTAATAAATATTTTTATTTTCACTTATTACTATCTTAGCACTTTTATATAATAATATTTGTACGTTATCAAACAAAAATTAAGCTTTTTTTTAATTTACATTATAAATTGTATTAAATGTTTAAATTTTTTAACATTAATAAGATCACATTTGCTTTAACAGAATTTTTAGTGTTAGTCAATTAAACTTCTGTCTTCTAAACTAATCTCTTATAAATATGCTATTATGCTTAATAATAGAAAAGATAATCTTTTTTCCTTTTGAACTAAATTCATGAAAAATGTTTCTTAACAAACTAGTAGTTTAATAAAATTAAACAGTCATCAAAAAATAAACAGTCATCTAGGACATGCTACATATTGCTTTAAGATCTTATTCATATAATTTAAATTTGACCTCTGTTCACTTTAATTGTATTACGAATTTTCAGTATTTTAAACTTGATGAAATATATATTCTTCTATCAATTCCTTTGATTTAATCATGTTCATCCAACTGAACAAATTTTCCTCTTTAAAAAAATTTTTTATTTAAGAATAATGAGAGATATGTATAATAAAACCTCTATGATAAGTTACTATGCAACTTTTTTTAATAAACAATTATTTTTTGTTTTATGGGACACTTCAACATGATCATATATAATAAATGTCTCCTTAAGTAGTCACACTTAAAATTGAAGTCATGTCCACAACAATTCAATTTTCAATATCATTTGTAATATTCTTTTGGAATCCCATGATATATACACTTTACCGATGAGTATTTATTCTTAATATTATGCCATTCTTACACTGACAGCTTCAATATTATTTAATCTCATGGATTAAGTAAAATAGTGAGGAAAAATGAATTTTATAATTCTATTCTGTTCGAAGGTAAAATTTAAGCAATTTTTTCTCTATTTATCATATAATGTAATTTTTTTTGAACAAAATATAAATAGCTTTTATTACTATATTAGTATTGTAAGAAAAATTCCCTCATATTTTTTTGACTTACTCAAACTTCATAATCTATTAAAGACCTAATAAATCTTCAATAAAAATAGCAAATATTTTGTCCAATAAAAATTTTCTTTTTTATATAACGTTACTTTCATCATAAAAAATAAATTAGAAGGATTATATGAATATAACATTAAATATCTTAGAAAATGCATGACATGGTATTTTAAAGTTATTTAATTTTCCATTGAATGATAGCAATGTCATTATCATCAAATATTTTTAATTTAATTTTAGTCTAATATATTACTACTTCTTCCACCAATAATATTAAATCTATCCCATCATAATCTTAAAATTTTTCCTTAAGAAAAGTAATGGTTATGTTTTTAAAAAAAATATTTTTAAAAAGGCAAAATTAAATTTTTGATCTTTATGTATAATAGTAATCTTTTTTTCACAAACAGAAAAATAATTAGAATTTTACTAAATTTTAGCCAACATTTTTGTCTTTAAAAATTATCAGACAATAGCTTTATAATGCCTACGACTTTTACAATTGATACAACTTTAATTATTCCATTATTTGTGCTAGTTATCTATTTTCATCAACAAAGTGTTTTGTCAATTTTTTTACCCATAAACTCTTATAAAAATTAGAAATATTTCAATTTTGATCATATAATTCTTTTATTTTTGCCCATAACTACATAAATTTTAAAGAGTAGGGAATTTATATAATTTGATATAAAAGTTTTTAAAAATTTAGATAGATAAGAAGACTAGTCAAAGAATTACTTAAATTTAAGGGTATTATTAAATGAAAAAATGCTTAAGATGTATTACATCTTGAATTTCTAGAAACTAATTAATTCTACTAAATTTTTATAAGTTTAATAGATTCCCTTTGAATAGTATAATTTCCTAATGAAAATTTTAAAATTGGATAAAAAAATTTATATTTAAAATATTATCTAAACTTACTTTCATTACTTTCATATAAATTATTTTTTTTTAAAATGATATTTGGATCTTCTATGCTACTACTTCCATTATCAACTACTGTAGTTGAATTTATAGAACTTGGCGTTAATAATTCAAATGAGGTATTGGTAAATAAGTTTTTCTTCGAAAATTCTTTATCTTTTAATTGCGTTTTAATATCCTTATCATCATTGGTCTTTGTTGATTCTTTAATTATCTCTAAACTATTCTCATCAACTTTTTTTAGTTCATTCTCTACCGTTGGTCTACAAATAATTACGTTATTTAAGATAATTTTGAAACTTTTTTTACTTTCTACCATTATTTTATAATATAATTAAGGGAAATAAATAATAGTAAGATTTTTGTTACCAGAACATTGTTAAAAACAAATCTGGTTACAAAAAATTTTATTAAAAAATATATGGAATATTGGTCGCACTATGATGGACATTATCGAAGTCGTACGTTGAAAAAAACGCAAGCTGTAAGTTGATTACATAATAAAAAATTTGTTTTAATTTATAAGTTAAGCAATTTCAAAGTTAGCCAAACTTACATTTGTATCAATGATGATGGCTTTTTATGTGATATATTATTACTTGTTGTAGATGTTGGATTTTGTATATAGTAATTTGTTAGTTGTCCACAGGTATTAAAATATATGAATAACATGCACCAACACATAAAAAATAATATTAAACCAGAGGCAAACATTAATATAACAATCCACCAATTGTTTTCATTTAACTTTTTTATATCAATATTCAGGATATTATTAATTTCTATAACTGGTAATCCTAAGAATGCTGATATGTGTGATAACGTTAGCATAGACAAATTTTCTGATATAATCTTAAAATCTCTTCTTATTTTTCTAGTATTTTTATGTAAAACCTACGTCTGAATGGACAGTTCTATTTTTATAATGTACTATAAAGTACAAAAAAGTATTACCCATTTTGATGGCTGTTCCTGTTATCTATAAGAAAAAACATATGCATTTTACGCATAGATCTTGCATCTTAAAATTTTTTAATTCAGCCATATGTTTAACATTTTTTAGCACTATATAAGATTTTTTTTATTATATAAATTAATAATTTCCAAATGGAAGTAATTTTAAAATTATTTAATTTAAATTAACTAATTATAATAACAAAGATTTAATTTTAGAGTTAAATTTTTCCATACATATTTATTCATATTTTGTTTAAATAAAATAATAAAAAAAGATAAAATTAGAAAGTCTATACTAATTAATCAAATATAGAGAAAGGAATATATTGGTTAAATTTTATTTAATATACAGACCATCAATCACCAAGATAGATACATATATGTGTAATATCAAAGCTAAAACTATTGGTATATAAAAATTTGTACATTAATATTGATATATTCAACTTTAGTTATAAATTTTTTTGCTTCAAATTAATTTCCTTTTCTTGTATCACAGGGCAATGATATTCAATATATACTATATTTTTATAACTTTATTTAAATTGATGTATTGATAAATGAGTAAAATGAAATACAATGAAACAATCTAACATTTGAAGAGTAAATGTTATTCTTCAAAATTTCTTTTCCCTTAAAATAGTACTATTTAATGAATTATGGGATATTTTATCATCTCTTTTTTTAAGTATTTACTGTTTACTATTTTATCTTTTAGAATAATTCAGTTTTACAATAATATTTATGAAGAAATTGTTTTAAGAAATACAAAATCCTTAGTAAAGAAAAAATTTTTGCTTAAATACTAGTTTTTAGTAATGTTCTTTCATATTTAACGAATCTTTTGTAATATTTTTAAAGTTATAAGAAAAAAAAAACTTTTGTAGCTAAATTAGCATAATAATTTTTTTTACCTCATTATATATTTTAGCACAAATTTCTCTATATTTCCTAGTCAATCTTTTATACTAATAATTAATTTTTTTATGTTAAAAAACCTTATTATTATAAGGCATCACCTCATTTAGTGGCAATTAAAAGTTTTATGTTATTAATATAAATATTTAAAAAACAACATACTATTTATTAACAGGTTTTTCTAAACATTATTTTGATTTAAAAGAGGTACAATTGTTTTAAAAAAAAACATTTTTAAGAAAAGCATAATGCATTGTATATATTTCCAAAAACAATTTATTTTTTTGAGCATCTTTTTTTACGTGGAAGAAAAGTATTTTGTTGTTATGCTTATTATTATTTTTTTGCAAAAAAGTGTTGTTTTCAACGTTTTTCAAATATGAAGTAATTATCTATACTATATTTTTTTATACCAATATAAGTGAAATAAATTTTATTGTTTGTAGGGGAAAATAAAAAAATTTTTTATAATAATTTAAAACTCCTAATTTGTAGATGTTCTTTTGGTGGAGAGGATAGACATAGCTTATGAGGAAAGATTTTTATGAGCATTACATTTTTAACTTCCATTATCTATCACAATATAATAACTATTGATAACATTTTTTTATTTATATTTATCAATATATACATATTATGCCTAAGATCGTTAGAATGATAGATGTTAAAACTTCTATACTATATGAACCAAACTTTTGATAAGAGTAAATTTGAATAAAATAAATGAGACATGTCTAGATGGGGAGGAGATTACTGTTGATAGATACAAATAATGATACATATTATTTTCTTCAACTTTTACCATATATACATTTTCTTAAAACACATCTTTACGTATTTTATTCCTTTTTTTTCTCACCACATTATTATCACTAGAGGAAAATTAAAAATATCTACTTGACATTTCAAAAATTTTTTAATCATATTTATTTACCACTATTATCACATAAAATGATCCATATTTGAGTAAATTTAAAAATCAAAAATCTTTTCAAAAAAAATAAATATCATATTTATATTATTAATAGTTAAAATAAATAGATAGGATATATGGTTATTTTGATTTAGATTAACTTTTAATAAACAATCACATATATTTTTTTAGATAGAAGTGTCTTATTACATAATGATTAAATTTAAGTAAAATAGAATATGTATATTAATACAATTAAAAATATTTTTATAAATATATTTCCATCTCTTTCTGTTTTTTTTAAACACAAAACTAAAAATGAATTTTGTAATGGTATATTTTCTAATATTTCCGCCAATTTCCAAAAAAAAAATTTTTCCTTGAAAGCATTAAAATAAATATATATACTTCTTGTCTTAGTTTATGTCAAAAATTGTATAAAAAGGCTGTTTCAAGTAGTTTATAGTATCAATCCTTCATATAATCATTTAAAATGGCATTAATTATGAAGTGCCTAAGTAATGAAAAATTCATATTATAACCAAAAATGATGTATATAAATTATTATATTTCAAATTTAAATTCTTTATTTATATGGAAGTAGATATTAATTGTTATTGAAGGAAAACTTTTAAAGTAATATAATAAGTTTTAAATATATTCTTAGTCAAATGTTAAATTGTAATTTAGATTACGTTAATGGCTTTAAATTATTTAAAAAAAACTTACATTAACTTTAATTGTATTCTTTTCTGTTATTAAATTTGTTTGTTCAAAGTTAACTTCATGAAATTTTTCTTTAAGGGGTTCCTTAAAGTCCCAATAAAATTTATTCCTCATAAAATCTATCTCTCCATTTGGAATAGATTTTTTTGATAAATGATTCGATAATGATAATTGAATGGAAATTAAAATTATTTTCTCAAGTTTTTTTTCTATTTCCATATCTTTAAGATTATTTTCATTATATCCACTACCTGCTATAACTAAAAATAATTTGATACATAATATTAGACTATAAAATACTTTCCACTAAAATTTTGAATATTAATATTCATTTCCCTTTAATTAGTTGATAGATATACATATTAAAAAATAAATAATATTATTCGCAACTCATTGCATTCTGAGAAGTGCTTCAAATTATCTCAATATTCCTAAATTTCACATGTGTTTTATCAACGTATATTTATAAGTATTTATCATTTTTAACTACAAATTAATTCTATCTCTTTTACTCTTAACAAAACTAACTTATTCACCCCTTATGTTCGAAAAGTTTAATTTTATAAAGTATATATAGTACAATATATATGGACAAAAGTTTATCAAAACTGAGTTATGTCAAAATGTTGCTTTTAAAGCTTAGATTTAAAATTTTGTAATAGTAAATTATAGTAGAGTATGGATGATGAGGAAAGCAAAATATGCTGATTAAACTTACTCAATTGGTTTATATAAGAAGGATAAATTTTGGAAACATTTTCCATTGTTCCATTTCCAAATGAAGTTGATATCTTTAAGTTTGTATCTGTTTTATTTGCACAAACATTATCTGAAAAATTTATATTTAACACATTAATTTTTTTTTCATTTATTTTATCTATCTATTTACTGATTTGACATTCCTTAACTTAATTTTTTACCCCCTTCAATGAGGAAAATTTTATATATATATAATAAATCGAGATAACACTAAAAATATTCATAATCACTATTTTATAATTAAATATTATATATATATTTTTTTATTCACAATAGTATTAAAAGATATGATCTTTTGTCAATATGATTAGAGCTACTCAAGTATTCCTTGGTTATAATTTATTTACATTATTGTACTTTACCTAATAACTAGTGCTTTCAATTATGGGAAATGCGTTTACCAACCTAAATTTTCATCTTTATAGAATTATTTTATTAAAAGATATAGAATTATTCATTTATAAAAATCTATATTATTAGCTTATATTCTTTTATATATTTTTTTGCTATTTTATTAAAAAAACTAAATTCTTATATTTATCTCATTGCGTATTGTACGAATATTGTGTTATACAAAAATGAATAATTGTCGATTGGATAAAACCATTCCGACGTCAATTTAAAGGAACTTGAGATTAATTTTGTATAATGACAAAACATAACTCTCGTAACAAACTTTACAAAAATTCGGTATTTTTGCCATTTCTATTTGTAAGTTAATTTCTTTTCTTGCTAAACAACTCTAAGTATACCTTATTAACTTTTCTTTCAAAATAACAAATAAACTTTTTTATTCTTTTTCAACACAATGAAATAATATAAAAATATTAAGATAATATTTCTAATTTGAAATCTATATTTGTATATATTTAAGATGTATTGATAATCCCAAGTGTATCATTTTTATAAAACTAATCTACTATATGATCATAAAATGTAAAATTTTTATCTAATTATTGAAAAAGGCAATTTAATAAATGTAAACTGTTAATTTTTGAAGCATACATTTTGAAGTAACTTGTTAATAATAAATTTTAATAATTTTATATCTAGTAATAAAGATATTTTAAGAATGTTAGTGTATTGTAAGCTATATAATCCAATTTATTATAACTATATCCCAATAGATTGTCTTAAGTGGTTGTGAAATTTAATTTATCAAAGTTTTAACTTTAATACAAAATATGATTGTTGAGTTTTATAACAATATTAAACTATATAACTATCTTATTTTCATCAAAAATCTATGAAATCAAACGTTTATTTTTGAATAATCTTTTTAACATTTATCTACATTCTTAAACTTTTTCTAGTTATATATCAATTAAATTTTAAGCTATTTTATATATCACCATTCAATTTTTTCGTAAGAATAAAAAGATCTTTGTGAGAACTAAAGTTGATATTTAATTTAGTAAGTGACAGGATACAATTAAAAGCAAAATATTGCTTTATAAGATATATAGAGTCTTCTGACCAGATAAGACTATAAACTCGAGAAGTAATACATGTAAATAACAGCTTTAATATATTTTTTCACCACGTATGAGAAAATATCTTCATAAAATATACTTTAAATTTTAAATGACATACTGAATAGTTCGGTTGTTAAAAAAATTTTTTTTTAAATCTATTATTAATATTAATTTTTACAGTGTCACATAATTTTGAAAGATTTATTGACATTTTATAATCTTTTTTATGGTAATTTATTTTATATATAAAATAAACATAAACATGTAATATAAACTCTCTTGTTATTTCCAAAAATGGTAGTTATTGTTATAACAAAAAGTGAATAAATAAATGTCATTGGTATATTGGAGAAAAAATTCTTAGTAAACTTATTTTCCAATGAATAAGTTATAAATTTCGTACAATAATGGTTACAATAGCTCTTTTTTTATCATTCATTTCTCCTTACTATCGAATTAATCATTTATAAAACTTATCATAATAAAATATATTGAATAGGTTACATATATTTAATTTTATATTCTATTAATTTTTTTTATTTTCCTTGTTTTAAAAATAAAAATTTCATTGTTATTGCTTACCTCCGAAAAATATAAAAATTAATAGAGTGCCATTGACAAAAATAGATAATAGTAAACATCTTATAGTAATCATTCTAAAAAATGTATATTAATGAATTAAAAATATAAAATTAATATTAAATAAATTTTTAAAATAACATATAAAATTAATAATATTTTAAAAATTACTATATCTTAGATTGTTAAAAGGAACTATATTCAGCACATCTATTTATTATTATGTCATGTACAAATATTTAATTATTTTTACATCTTACAAATAACTAATACTGATTAATATTTAATAAAATTTTTTGATCATTACAAAATTTTACTTTACGTTAAGGAGAATAATCTTTTTTCATAATTATATTATATATATATGCATAAATATTTCTTGCTATACATTAAAATATTTCTATATATTCGTATAAATTTATAATAAAAGGTTATTAAAAATCCTAAAAGATAGTATACAATAGTGATATATGTTAGAAAAAAATAGTAATAATTCTTACTTTATTTAAACTTTAGCGAAGGATTTTTAAATGTAAGAGTTTAAAATAATTACAATCTGTTTTAAACATTTTATATATTTTGCATACTATATTGTTGCTATAGTAGCCAAAAATGATTGTATATTTTGTATATAAAATTCATCATACTTCTTATACCAAAGAACTTTAAGAAATTAAGTTGCCAATTAAAAAAAAAAAGTATAAAAAATGTAATTTTTCTTAATTATGGTTTAAATAAACAAGTAATTACTTATTATTTTTATTTTTTTATATAAAAAATAAAGACAAATTTATTGATATTTTAAAAATATTTTTATATTACTTAATGGATATATGAAAAAAATAGTATTTATAATATTGTATTTATTCTCATATTTTATCAAAATAAGGGAGTAAAAATGACCATTTGAATAAACAAACGTTTATCATATTTTGTATTTTCAATAGTCACTTTCATTGTAACAATACATTTTTGCCTTGAATACTTAATATTTTATATCTTTTATTTTTGTACATTTCAACTTTTTTGATGTCTTTCTTTTCTGTCAAAAGTTCTTGAAACATTCTTGTATTAGGTATTTAAAAGAAGTCATATAATATTTATGACTTTTTAAAATTTATCTATACAAACTTAATGTCTATTTTTTTAGATTATATTAATTATATATTTAAAATGCTACTAATATTTGATAAAATTTATTTATATACAATAATTATAAGGCAATTTCCATAACATTACTTTTTTGTCCAACATTCATAATCTTCATTTTACTTTTCCTGAAAATATTTAAAGCTTCCTTTAGTATTTATAAAAACTTCTATATAAGGTATCAGTTACATATATATAAAATATCAACCAGGTACCATATATATATTATTAAGATTGTTAAAGTCACGCTTATTACTTTTTCATACCTGCTTATTTTAATATAAATTTTAACTTTATTTGTTTTCAATAAACTCTCATTTCATGGACATGAAACGATCCCACACAACTGTTTGCTCTCATTTCATTGGACAACCTAAATATTAGTGCCATAAATATTATTACTCTTGTAGAGTCTTGATAGCCACCACTTAATAGTGACTTTATGTGTGCACTGTTAAATGAAAGACCACATCTTTATACAAAATATTGTTAAAAAGGTTTATATTTTATTTTAAGTTCCTCGTTCTGTTACCTTTTACAAAAATATCATATTTATACACTCGTAAAATATTTTTTTTCCCAAAAAAAATTTTTTTTATCTTATAATAAATTACACTTAAAAAACGTTACTTTTCATTTGTTAAGTATACCAAAAGTGCCTGTTTAAATGTTAAGGACAAAGGAATTAACAATACAATAGGCTTACATTTATTTTCATAATTTTCTTTTTGCCAAAATAATGGCTCAAAGTTTGTTACTAATTCAACATCATCTTTTACAATGTCAAGCTCTTTTTAACTTTGGACTTATTATATATTATTTAAAAGTAGAGAATTACTAATTACCTTCTACTCAATGAATCCCTACTTCATTTATTTAGATTTATGTCAAATTACTACAATTTCTTGTCAAAAATAATTAAATAGAACTACTATATTAATTTCTTTAAAAATATCCTTTTTCGATATTTTAATATTATACCCATTATTAATAAAATTTGTTTTCTTTTTTTATTTACTACTCTTTTATATTTTATAATTAAAAGTTTTGTGTGTTTTTAATAATTTAAACTTTTTTCAATAACATGTTTAATGATAAGAAAGTATCCATTTTGGTAAGGAAAAAAAATTTATTGACGAATCCTTATATGTTATTGTCCCTAAAACAAAATTTATTTGATTGCTTATATTTATGTATATAAGATTTCATAGAAAATAAATTTTATGTAAGAGGTTTATAAATGTTAATGTCAAATATTAAAGCGAATGTTTTTAATAAAGATAAAGTAATAATTATTTTGATCATTAGTTAGAAAGTACGTTAATATTTATTAGATATTACCTAGTGCTTTTTATATTTATTTCTAAGTTAGCATACTAGTAATATATACATTATTATTATTATTATTACATTTTTCTCTTCATGATCTTCTTTTTTATCACCCTCTCTTTATGACATTAGGGACTTCATTTTTCTACATGGTATTGAAAATTTTACAATCTCTTATTAAATTCAATTTTAGTTAAATTTATCATTACAGGATACATAAAAACGTGAAGTACTCTTTCTGTCATACTCATTTGTGTGCCGTCTAACATCTTCTCTCTCATTTTCCTGATAGGTTACTTGGCATTTCGTCCCCATTTTTACTTCATAAACTAAACCCGTTAATGTACAAATATAACTTAAGATGGTGAATTCATTTATTCTTATGCAGCAAATTATTAATGAAAGTACTTTTCTCCGTGAATATGATAAAGTGTTACTTGCGTGTTTAACTCCTTCAAGCTGATTAAACTTTTATGATTCACTTACAATAAACATAAATACTTTGTATTTCTTTTTTTCCTCCTAATTTTAAAGTAAAAGATTTTTGATATCTTTAAATTATTTATAAACACGCAATTTTATAATAACAAATAAGGTAGATTTCTTATCATACAATTTTTTTATAATTCTTATGTATATTATTCATTTTTGGTTATAACAAAATAACATTTATCCTCTTATTACAATGTTTGTCACTTATAAACAATTTTTATAAGCTTATTTGAAACTCATTAACTAACTATTTGATATTTACATTTTTTCTTTTTCATTTTGATTAGTTTGTCCAACCATACATTATCATGCACTTTTCATTATTTATATACTATATATAAATGTATATAAAACTATAAGAAAAATTCTTTAATAATACTAAATCAAAAATTAAATGGTTTTTAGTATGCTTTAACATTGTATAATGGAACCAATTAGTTACTTACTTTTGTGTTCTATAAAAGCTTTACTTAATCAAAGAGGTTAAACATGATGACTTTATAAATATATGCCATATTGTTAAAGTTAAATTTAAGATATTAGACAAATTTATTTCTTTATTATTTCTATTACATATATATAATTTTACTAACTTTTTTAAATTAAAAACTACTGCTATTGAACTAGCAGTTTCTATTTCCTCAAAAATGCTAGGAAGCCCTTCTCTTTAATATTGTTTGAAAAATTAAAATTATATTGAATTGGATAACTTTATTTAATACCACTTTTTCTTAATATCTATTTTAAATCCTTTTATCTCTTCTTTTATAGATATATCACCAGATATATAATTAAGACTTTTTGAATTGTATTTAAATAATCGTTCTTACCAAAATTTTTGCCTTCATTAAACTTCTTCTCATATTTTGTAGGCACTTCTATCTTTTCCAAAAAAAGATACATTAATGGTTATCTTATATAAATATATTTAATCATAATATTTATTTATATAACTATTTATATATATAACATTTAAAGAGACATATTTTGTTAATTTTTTACCATCATGATATATGACACTACTTAAAATATAATTAGAAAAACTTTTTATTTCTCAGATTTTAAATGAGAGTTAAATTTTGCCAATTAAACCTAGTTAATTTTCGTATATCCTTTAAGCGTAACTTCTTCTTAACTATCATTATTTATGTTCATCATTTTTCTAAGTTATCACTATATATCCATTTCCATTACATTAACTTAATACCCTGAAGTGAGAAAATTTTTAATCAGTTTAAACTAATCAAAAGTAGATGTAAACACAGTGATTTCAAAAATAGTAATGCAAATAGTTTCCTAAAAAGCTCTATACATCATCATTTCGTAGATCCTTTTTATCATCAATCTATTTATTTAATCAAATTTGCCTGTTCCCTTTGGAAATTATGAAGATAGTGAGTTTAAAAAAAGTAAAACTGAATTACAAATATGATTATAGGGAATGAAGTAAAACTTTTATTGGTAAATTTATTTCATCAATATACGATTATTGTTATTTCATTTTAAGTTGTCTTTTCTTAAATATGCAATTATTACTGCCATAAAAACCATTATTTACAATGAAGTACCGAAATGACATGTAAATTTGTATGTTTTTATATTTACATCAAAATTTTTTTAATATCTACTAATGTTTTTTTTGACAACTGTTATATACAACTACATAGCAATTGACTCAATATAAGTATCATAATTCCTCAAATTATTATTTATAATTTAAGAGGTACATTACTTTATACCTAATATCTATTTGTTTTGATATGATACCTGGCACAAATTACATCACTTTCTTTATTTATCAATTAACGTATCAATAATTGTGTAGATAATGTATAACATTCAATTATTTTCATTATTTTACCTCATATTCAAAATTTTTTCTTTAATATTACAACAAATTTTAGAGTAACGTAATATTTTACTTAAATTTTAAAGCCATCATTCTACTAAATTGTCAACTCACAAAGCCATTATTATTTTTATTTAAAAAGACTTATCCTTGATACACTAAAATATTAAATTTTAAATAATTATTTACCTTATTAAAAATAAATAAATATTGCAAAAGTTTGATATACTAAAATTGCTTAACTTATCATTTTATCCAATACTTTTATATCTTACTTTAATTTATCAAACAATTATATTATTGTATTGAAATCTTTTAGCATTCAAATTTAAAAAAATGTGAAAAACTGAATCACGTATCAAGGTTTCCAGTACATCCTTCAAGTTCTTCACAACACGATACTAAATTTTCTAAAACATATTTAAATAAAGATAAAAAGGTTCGTTAATTTTCCACAACTACTTCCATTTAAAGGATACTTTTTTTACCTTTTGTCACATTCATAACTATCTCTTCTTCAATTTACATATATATACTCTTTTTCATCTTCTTAGACATTTTAATGATTGTCAAAAACAGCTTTGGGAAATAAAAACATTAACATGTTATGTAAAATTTTTACCAACCACTAGTTAGCCATATTTGTGCTGGTAGTATTTATTTATTTATTTACATATATACCAACTCAAAACTATAGATGCTTTAAGATATTAATGAAAGTTATTAGGAAAAGTTTGTTATGAACTTCTTTTGACCATTGTACATAACTATATATTATTCCACTATAAAACCAGATTATTCTCTATTTTTCATAAATTTCCTAGTTTTAATATATATCTATATATACAAGAGAGATGAATAAAATTAAGAAATTTTTACAAATTAATGGCCCTGTCTGGCAAAATATATTTATACACACATATAAAGATTCTCTCTCTCTATAACTCACTTACTTTTAATTTTAACAATTTTATAGATAACAACAAAAAAAAATAGACGTCCTTGGCTTAACCTCTTAGATAGAGATAAAAGACTGCTTTAAGATAAATGGTATATGACTACTTAGTTTAATAATAAAGTAAGACAATTTTTGACAGCACCTGAGGACATAAATCTTAGTCAAAATGGACTTGTTTATTTAAATTTTTATTATAAAAACTTTATAATAATATGTACCAAGTTTCCAACAAATATATGTATAAATATTAAAAATAATAAACTTATTATATATAAAATATATTATTACTTATATTACCAATAATTATTTTCACCTTTTCTCCAAAAGTGCTAAGGGCAATTAAGTATTCTTAAATACATATGCTATTTCTCATTATCTCAAAAACACTCATACTCGTTATGTACTATTTTACTCTTTTTTTCATTATATGTTAATTAATAAATAACAAAAAAAGTATATTTTAAGATTTATCATTTTTTATTCTGTATATGAAATCTACACGCTATATTTACCCCTGTCAATCTTTTTTCCGATTCATCATTATATTCCATATTTATCATCTTCAACTATATAAAATATATAGGTACTCTCAGCTGGGATGCTGCTGTATTATTTAGCAGCGATATTCAAAGGGTTACACCCTCGAGTAGACGACGACTTCGTTGACAAATTAAATTACCACTATACTTCAGCCATTATTTTTGCCTTTGCAATTATTGTATCAGCTAAGCAATATGTTGGTATGTTTCATAAATATATCATTATTCAAAATTTGTTAATTAATTATTCTTTAAGGTTATCCTATTCAATGTTGGGTTCCAGCACAATTTACAGATGCATGGGAACAATATACAGAAAATTATTGTTGGGTAGAAAATACCTATTATCTTCCATTAACAAGTGCATTTCCATTAGAATATGGTGATCGTAGAGCTCGCCAAATAAGTTATTATCAATGGGTACCATTTGTTTTAGCGTTAGAAGCATTATTATTTTATGTACCATGCATAATGTGGAGAGGTCTTTTACATTGGCATTCTGGTATAAATGTCCAAAGTTTGACACAAATGGCTTGTGATGCTAGGATGATGGATACTGACGCTAGAGCAGCAACAGTCCAAACGATTGCAGGTCACATGGAAGATGCTCTTGAAATACAAAGAGAAGTAACTGATGTTTCAAGTATATGTGTTGGCCAACGTTGGGGGTCATATGTTACATGCTTATATGTATTTATTAAAATACTATATTTAGTAAATGTCGTAGGGCAAATTTTTTTATTAAATGTTTTCTTAGGAACAGATAATCTTTTTTATGGTTTTCATATATTAAAAGATTTATTAAATGGAAGAGAATGGGAGATAAGTGGAAATTTTCCTAGAGTCACAATGTGTGACTTTGAGGTACGTGTTCTAGGAAATGTTCATCACCATACCGTACAATGTGTCTTAATGATAAATATGTTTAATGAAAAAATATTTTTATTTTTATGGTTTTGGTTTTTTATGGTTTCAATTGTGTCCACATTTTCAATGGCACATTGGATGTTAATTTCATTTCTTCCGGGACAGGTTAGTTTATTTAACAAAAGTGCAAGTCTATATAATTAAAATTTTATTATAGCATATGAAATTTGTGCGCAAATATCTTAGAGCAACAGACTTAGCAACAGACCGTCAATCCGTCAAAAAATTTGTCCACAAATTTCTTGGATTTGATGGTGTTTTTTGTATGCGTATGATTAGTGCTCATGCAGGTGATATAATGGCTACAGAATTAATTGTAGCGTTATGGCATAACTTCAATGATCGTGTAAGAAAAAGTCCAATTGAGATGTTTGAGGGAGGTGTAAGTCAAAGTCCTTCAAAATTAGACGCAAACTTTAAAACATGGTTATTGGGGCAGACTAGGTAAGTATGGTATTTCAAGAATGGTACTTCGTCATCAATAACACATATGTTTTAAATTTATTAAATATATTATTAATTTTGTTTATAATTTTATTTTTTTCCTTTTTAGAGGCAAACCTCAATTTGATGGTTCAAATCCTACGAGAGGTAAAAAAAGAAGGAAATCTGATGGATATTTTACATTTGTTTAACAATTTTTGTGTTATCAAGAGATATATTAAATTGGATATTTAAGTTGATGTATACACCAGCGATTGCCAATTTAGTTTGTACTCAGGATTATATAGAATGTCAAAGGATATTTTGAATCGAAAAATTCGTGGTCATTGCCTTTAAAATCACTTTCTAATAAGTGTGCTGATTAAAAACGGTCTATAGCGCAATAAAATAATTCCCTTTCAAATTACTGTATTTTTGAAATCATATGCCTTTATTTGAAGTATGTAGAAGACTAAAAAAATTATGTTAACCAAAAAAATACAGAATTTATTTTTCCAATGATTGTATATTTCTTTTTTTCAACCTTTTTTATGGCACAATATTAATGCAAATTAGTCAATTAATAGTTTAGTAAAATCAATTTTTAATAAAAATATTACTAAAAAAATCTGTCATTCAATAAAATTGTTCTATCAACTATTCATAACAAAGACAAAAACCAAAGTTTCAAAGTTATAATCTTTCAAAAATTTTCAATCTTCATTATATGCATATCAAGATCATTATAATTTTTCCTGCAATAAACATAGATGAAAATTTGGTAGAAAAGATTATCGTGCAGCAAATATGATTGTATTAATTTCTGAATTGACTGAAATTATTTAAAGATATTCAAATATTTACATAAAAAATTTCAACATCAATGATATATTTTGTTATTTACTTCCGATTTGATAATTAAAGTGATAATAAAGTTGAAAAAATGGAACTGAAAATATAGTTTCAATTTTATGAAAAACAACATTTTTACGGGTGAATCATTGAACTTATGTTATGGAGTGTAACTGATAACAAAAAACTCTTTTCATCTATATGTAAAAACTTTTATGATCTAATATACAATTCATTTTTTTGTCTGATATTTATAATGTAAAAAGATTTCATTAGATTAAAAAAGTATATAATATAAAGATTGACATATTAAAGCATCTCCCAATTACAAACTTTGTTATGTTAGATAATATTTTAATAAATTATATAACATTACGCAGTTTTTTTGTTATCGTTTATAATTTTTAAACAAACGGTATTATATTTATAAAAGATTAATTTCTTGAACAAAGCTCACATGCGATAATACATCATTAAAATATTGCAATCTTTCTTTTCTATTTGTTTAAAGATAAATAAATTATAGCTTATAAAAACACATTTTAGCAGTAAATATACTTTAAAATATTACACAGTTAAGAATTCATTAAATATTATTTTTAGATCTTTTTCGAAAATTTTTTAATCAAGATTCTCTTATCATTATTATACTTTATAATTCCTAATTGTGATATAGTGATAAAAAATATGACAGTTCTATAAGTTTATAGTTTTATATCAATTATAACTTTTTTTTCTAATTTAAAGATAAGTATAAAAGATTAAGATTATAAAAAATTATCAAAATTGACTCTTCGATCGTAATAAAATTGCAAGACTTTTCAATCATTAAATATAACAAAATATAAATGAATCATTTATATTTAGTTAAAAAAATCTTTTAATCTTATCAGTTAGATTATAGTTTTACATTTTTTCAAAATATTTAAATAATTTTATAATAATTGTGGTTTTATAAACATTACTTTTCCTTAATTTGAAATTTTTTTAAACATTTATAGAAATTTGAAGTTTAATTGACTAATGATTTTAATAAATTTATTAATAATTATATAAATATCAAACGGTTTTTGTTCAGTAATTTTTATTTAAAAATTTTATACGAATAATTTTATTTTTTATTTCATATTATACTATAAAATCTTTACCATTAATTTGACAAATAAATTGTTTATGTTAAATCTACGTAAAATTTAGGATAAATATTTTAATTTTATTACTTTTAGCTTACAATAAATAATAATAATAATGGTAAACTTTTATTTTTAGGTTAAAATGAAATTTTTAACTTCACTTTTTATAACTGCATTTTTAATAGCCGGATTTTCTCCATTAACTTACTGTCAAGGGAATTCCCAACTCATCTTCATTCAAAGTATCTGGAGGCATGGAGATCGGTCACCAACATCAAGTTACCCCGGAGATTTGTATGATGAAAGTGCATGGCCACAAGGTTTTGGACAACTATCAACACTCGGAATGCAGGAGCATATTTTGTTAGGAAAAAAAATAAAAAATAGATATTATGATCAATTGAAATTTATAAACAAAACATATTATAATTATGATGTAAGTTAAATATTCTAAAATTTTAGTTTCTTTTAAGATTTACGTTCGTAGTACTGATGTAAACAGAACAATTATTAGCGCTATAAGTAATTTCATTGGATTTTATTACAACTCTTATACTAGTGATAGTTTTCCAAATGTTCCAGAATGGCCTAAAAATTATGTTCCAATTCCAATTCACACAATAGACGACGATACTGATAATGTAAGTAAAATACTTTCCCTGTACTTTAAAAAAACTATTTGAAGGTAGCTAATCCAGATTCTATATGTCCACGTAGATACAAACTTTACGATTTATTAAAAGAAACACCAGAATATAAAAATATATCAGCAAAATGTAGTGGTCTTTTAAATTACCTTTCAAATAGTACAAATGCTAGTATTACACTTGAGAATTTATGGCTCTTACGTGATGGTATATTTATTGAGAAGTCAAATAACAAAAAAGTACCAACTTGGTTGAATGATGATAAATTTTAACAAATCGAGGAATGTGATAACTCCATGGATGATATAATAAATGGTTACAATGTTAATGCATACAAAAATTTAGATATTGGACTTGAAATTTCAAAATTAAGAGGTGGTGCTATGATTAGTGAAATCATCAACCGAATGGAAATTAAGAAGAAATGTAATGATGGTGATCCATCTGTCAAGGGAAGTTCTATTTGTAAACTTAAATATTATGCTTACTCTGCTCATGATACAACAGTCGCCTCATTTTTAACGGTTTTAGGTAAAAATGTTAAAGGTCAACTTGTTCCAAAAGGCTTACCACACTACTCAGCTGCAACATTCATTGAATTGTGGTATGATAATACAAGTAAACAATATTATGTAAAAGCACAATATGTCTATCCTCCAAATGGAACATTTGGTATTGATCTTAATGAGAAAAAATTTTGTGATTTCACAGATGAAGATTTAAAAAACCCAGATAAAAATACGTTTTGTGATTTTACAAAAATACTCCCAAATAGTGTTAATGGGACAATAACACTTGATCAATTTGCTAAAAATGCAAAGCCATATGCCATTCAAGATTATGCTGCTTTATGTCTAAATACAGATGTTAAATTTGGAGGAGGTAACGGTGCTGAAAAAACAATTATAATTTCGAATTTTATGTTGTCTGTTTTTATCCTATTGCGATATGTTATTTCATTTTAAGAAAAATATAAATTTTATACTTTATCTAAAATTATGTAGTTTTTTTTAACATAAAAAATTTAATCATTAAAATATCGAATAAATCTTTTATTTTACAAATATTAACCACCGGCGTACAAATAAGGAAGGTAATTTATAAATATGGAAATAAAAAATTAAAGTAACCTTTACTTGTACTTCCTTTATTGTACATAGTTTATATAATGATATAATATATATTTTGTTGCTTAGCAACAATACAATCTACAACTTTAAGTACTATTAACAATGAATTACAAAATAAAAAGATTTTTATGTTAAATTTAATTTATCGTAATTAAATGTATATTATGTCTAAGAAACTTCAAAACCAATCAATTGATGAATTTCTAGGTCTACCACCAAAAGTATCACGAGTCACAAACGTTGATAATATTTATCAAAGACCAACATCAAGAAGAGGCAGAAATTTTGAAGAAACACAAAATATTTTAAGATCTCCATCAATTGATGAAAGAAGTGGAAATAATTCCAGTAATAACACAGCAAGAACACATATTCAACCAAAAAGTAATCTGGAATTTGTTAACTTTGATGAACTACGCCAAAATAGGTAAGAGTATTTTTTTATTTGCAATTTTGTTAAGAAAAATTTTAGCTTTAATTCCAATTCAGTTAACCCCTCAATAAGTAGTGAAGAGTATACATCACCATCCTCTTCTTCCTTTTCTTCGAAAGAAGATACATCTCTGTCATCTGATAGTATAAAAAGTGAAAATAGTACAAAACACTCAAAAATACCCAATATTCCTTTTGGTTTAACGGAAAAAAATGATAATAGTGCATTAAAGATACAATTAGAAAAGAAATTATAATGTTCCGGCAGAACAAGCAAAGCAAACAATTATAAATGAAGAAAAAGAAGACTTAAAATTACCTGCAAAAAATTTGATAAAAAAAGTAATAAAGTCTCAAAGTGCCTCAACAATTGTAAGGAATCCTCGTTTATCACAAGAGAATATAAATACTTTAAAATTGAAAAATTTAAATAACAATATAAAAACTCTGCATAGGGGAACATCTGTTTCTAAATATGATATCTCACAGGAAAATAAAAATGATAATTTACAACGTTCAAAAGTTTGTTACGAGGCTTGGCTAGAAAGAAAAAATCTTGAAATTACAAGAAAAAGAGAAGAGGGAGTTCTTGCTAAAAAGAAAGAGAAAGAAGAGAAACAAATTAAACTACAAACGTCATTAAAAATATATGAAAAGTGGAAAAATGATTATGAGGAAAAAATGAGAGAAGATAAATTAAAAAAGAAACATCAACGTGAGGAAGAGTATAAAAAGAAAGAAGAAGAAGCATTTAAACGTAAAGAAGTAGAAAAAATGTTTTTGGCATGGAAAAATGAGCATGAAGCTAGGTTGAAGGAAAAATTGAAAAAAGATGAAGAAGATAGAATAAGTAATGAAAGGAGAATGGAAGATGAGAAGAGGAACAAATTTAAATGAATCAAAGAAAGCTTTTGAAACATGGAAAAGTCAAAAGGAAAAAGAAATAAAGGAAAACAAAAGAATTAATAAAGATAAATTAGTTTTATTGAAAAAGAAAAAGGACGATGAAAAAGAATTTAAAGATGCAATTGCCAAAGAAGCATTTGAAATTTGGTTAGCTATGAAGGTAACTTTTTTGTTTATTTTTTGTCTCTAAATATTTCATTTTTTAGGAACAAGAAAATGAATATAAAAAATCATTAGCGTATAAGATAGAAAAATTTGAGGAAGAAACAAGAAAGAAATTTAAAATTCCTTGGATTCCGGCAAGTAACACAATTCCTAAATCTATTATTGATAGACTTTCTCGATCATCTCATAGTTTATCAAGGCCAAAAAGTGGTAAGAATGAACGAGGAAATATTAGAAGTGGACCAAAAAGTTCTCATATTAAACCACCAAATAAAAAAACACAAATATCTTTATCTAATATTAAAAGAGCAAAGTCTGTAACTTTTCTCCCATGGAGATAAAAAAAAATATCAAAAAAAGAATGAAGTTGATTGTTAATTGTCGTTATACTTTTAAAATAATATTTTAAGTTAGTTCTTGTACATCATTGTAACAAATGATACTCATTTTCCTTTGCTGCTTAACATTTTTTTTTATTTTTTTAACTCCACTACCAGTTATTAACTTTTAACTTTCTCAGCCATAGAGGAAGAATTTTTTCATTTTATTTTAAAATGAATATTTAATAAAACAAAATATATCTTCCTAAACTTATTTTGCTTCAAAAATTCAGTTAACCAATTCAATTATTATTTATTTTGGAAAAAAAGTTAATTAAAGTTTTTAATACACATTATTAAGCATACTATTTTATTATTGAGAGTTTAATAAATAAAAAGATTGATAATAGGAGGATACTAAATAGCATAATCAAAATGTTATATTATTTGTCAGTATATGTATTTGCTCATAAAGAAAACAATTTCTATCACTAATTTCTGTTATGATGTAACTAAAAATGTTAAATCCACTGAAATTGGCATTGAATATTCTGTAGAATGTTATATAATCATGTCATATTCAAAAAAAAATTTCATCCTCGTTTATTGTATATTATTAAAAAAAAATTAATTTTAAAATGAAAGTCAAAAGCAGTACATATATCGGAATATGATGATTATAAAAGTGGTAGTTAATATTCAAAATACAATGCCAACTACATATGTTTCCAATATTATTTACTATTATTCTTTCACAATTTTTTTATGTAATATATATATATTTCGATTTCTTAGCTATTATTAATCTTCTTTTTTGATGAGACTATATTTTTTAGGCTATTTTCTTAAAATATGTTTTTGAAAAAAGATATGTGTCTTATCATTAAAAATTTAAAATTTTAAGTATAACCATATTTAAACGTTTTTACACTTCATAAGATATTTTTCTATTTAGATATTTACTATTAAATATGAAATATTTTGACATAACTATTCATCAAGTATTTTTCTGGAAGTCAAACATATATTTTTAAGTAATAATATAAAATGTAAAAGCATAATTTAGAACATAATTTTATATGCACTATTTTTGTAATTGTTTTTATTCTCATTTTTTATATTTAGATGGTTATTATTTTCTTTATTGATAATTTAGTTTCCCCGTCTAAAATTGATAAAACTATATTTTTAAAAATGAATATTTTGTTTAGTTTTTAAATAAATTTTTGTTAATTATATATATATATATATATTCCTTTTCATTATTAGGTTAAAAAGAAAAATTCAATATTTTACTTTATAATTAAAATTTCCAAATTATTTTTAAAGACATCTAAAATCATTTAAAATTGTAATTTTCATGGAAACTTTTATAGTAATAAATAGGCAGATGTTTGCCAAAACGAACATAAAAAAGTACAACCACAACTTATTAAGATTTTTTTTACCCAAAATTGAGTCATTTTGAATGCCATACTTTTGTACATTTTTATGCCTCTATTTATTTAAAGATTATGATGTGTATCTTTTTATTATCAAAATAAAAAGCACTTTTGATTTTCTTTAGTCCTTTCTCTTTTCTACCCCTCTCCTAAGAATAGGCATCGTATAAATGATGGAGAAAATAATTTAATCATTTATGATTTTAACTTAAGTTTTCACTCATTACTATATTTTCATATTAGCTAAAAAATTTAAACTATGAATATGTTTATGAAAATTTCAAAATTGCCCTCATAAGATATTACGATTACTTAATGCTATCCATCTTTAACAATATAAATGGAGAGTATTAAATTTTATCTTTGTCTCATCCTATATATATCATAAAAAATTTTATTGTTAATATTAAAGATATACTTATTTGATTATAGCATGTGCCAATAAGACGTAGTAGTGAATAATAGATAAGGTGAATATTTAAAAGGTACACTTTTAGAGGATAACAATTCTACGTTTATTTAAAAGTTGTTCATTTATATTTTTGTTAACATTACTATGGTAGTAACAATAATTTCATGGTTTTTAATTATTTTACACATAACAGATTATGTCATTTAAAAATTAATTGCTTACTTTTAGAACATTTTATTAAAAGGAAATTTATTCTATTAAATAACCAATTCAAAGATTATACGAGGCAAATTGCTTTTTTTAAATTGTTTTACTTATGAGAAGAATAACAAACAGATAAAATCTTCAATAATTACTTAAGAAAGTTTGGTATAAATTTAGTAAATAAAATTATACATTTTCCATTTTCTTATCAAAGCATAACTCACTTCAAAACATTCCACTGTTATTATTTCTTTTTAAATAATTATTTTTATTAATTTCATTTCATTATACTGTTCTTTCTAATTGACTATAATCATAGAAACATCTTTTGAAAGTTTTCATTTTCCTTATTTAAAAATTTAGAATACATATAGTAAATATATATATTATATGACATCTACTTCTTCTTCATTATTTACATACAAAAAAGAAAAGCAAATTTTAAGAAGTTCTGTAATTATAAAATAAATTTTAAGATTTTAAGCATTAAAAGTATTATTATAAAAAGTTTCATGATAAAATAAATAATTATTTAGGAAAAAAATACATATTCTATAAAAGAATATATTTAATTCTACTTATTTATTTTTTATAATAATATTTTATTATTGAGTACAATTTCATTCAAAAATATCTTTTGAAAAAATTACAGATTTAAATTATTTTAGATGTTAATGTACTTCTTTAAATTATATTCACGCAATTGTATTTTTAAGAAAATTATTTAATATATAATATGATTATTCAATTGTACTTTTTACAAATTTCTTATTTCATCTCTATGTAAATTTAACGAAAACTGATATTTTATACGATAAATTCTATTTTTCCTATCAAAAATAATATTTTAATTTATCTTACTGAGATAAAAAAAATTTTCTTAATAATAGTGTTAAAATTACTTCTAAAGATTTATAAGAGTTCTTAGTATTCTGTTGGTACAAATAGTTTTCTAAAGAAGGCACATTAGATGTTGTCATATTATATATCAATATATAATAGATTTCATTAAAAGCTCTGTCAATTTTACTTAAGATTTTTAGAACCATCTACATAAATCTATTATATCTATATATATATCAAAAATAATATTTTCATTATTCTCTTTTATTTATAGATTAACTAATTATGACGGAAGATATTAAAGATTGTCAAGTTATTAGCCTTAATATTGGTGGTACAAAATATATGACTACTGTAAGAACACTAATGAGGGAGGAAAATACTTTTTTTACTGATTTATTGAAATCAGATTGCAATCAACATGAGAATGTTGCCACAAAACTCCCAGATGGTGCATATTTTATTGATCGTGATGGAGAACTTTTCGTTTATATTCTTGATTATATGAGAACTGGAAAATTATTGCTTCCTGATAATTTTAAAGATACTGCAAGATTAAAGGAAGAAGTTATGTTTTATAAACTTGAAAATATGAATGAACTTCTTTTGCCATACTTCAATCTTAAATATCCCGGACGCCTTGGCGGTGGACAGATTAATGGAAATACGGCTTTACAAAACACTTGTGAAACTGGTAAGTATCTTTTTTAACAGACAATAATGTTGTAAATAATTAAAATTCGATTTAACATTATTATTTAAATTAACATGCACTTAATAATTGTTTTTTATTATTTTTACACGACCTTTTTTTGGAAAAAATTTATATGGTAGTTTATAATATATCCATGTATATTATTTATAATACAACTAAAACATTTATGAAAAAAAGATGTTGTTGTAAAGGAATAAAAAAATAATTAAATTTCATTACATTAATATAATTCTATTAGGAGGTTTTATTACTCTTGGATACAGAGGAACATTTGCATTTGGAAGAGACGGACAGGCTGATGTCAAATTTAGAAAATTGCATCGTATACTTGTTTGTGGAAAAGTAGCATTATGCCGTGAAGTGTTTGCTGATACACTCAACGAAAGTAGAGACCCTGATCGAGAAGGAAGTGAAAGATATACATCAAGACTTTACTTAAAGCATCAATGTTTAGAAAGAGTAAATATGATAATTTTAAATTCATTCTATAATATTATATGAAATTTATTTTTAGGCATGTGATAATTTAGCTGAGAAGGGATTTAAACTTGTCGCAACTTGCTCTTCTGGTGCTAATGGATTAGCAACAGCTGGATTTTCTGTTTTGGGAGCCCAAATAAATACAGGGGCTCAAGATTTTGTCAACCAACGTAATAGTGGTGATTTTGAGGAACAAAGATGGGCACATTATACAGAATATGTATTTTATAGAGAACCACAACTGGCTACAAGTGTTATTGGAACTGATAGCAAGTAAAGATATTTTTGCTTTATAAAAAAAACATAAATTTTTTATATATCAATATTTTAATGATTTTTTTTTCTTTTATTAAAAATATATTGTGTGATTTTTCTAGAAACATCAATATTATTTTATGTAATGATTTAATTTTAAGGATTTTTTATAAATAAAAATATTAGTAAATTTAAACCGACTTCCTGTTTTATCTAACATAATTTATTAATATTTTATATACTTTTATTTTACATTTCTATAAGCTAATGTCAACAAAAAATTTTTTATTACGAGTAAATACTTAAATGTAAACTATTCTCCAATTTCGCCATAAAATTGTGTGTCGTTTTATCTCTTATCAAGTTTTTATGAGCTTCAACGTTTGAATTTTATAGTAATTTTATATTTATCTTTGGTATATTTAAAAATTACAAAACTATTTGTACATTTTATACCATTATTTTTTAATATTTTGTTATGTCATCATCCTATAAAAGAAAAATACAAATTTCGGTTACTTTAAGAAATGAAAATGAACCTTCTCACCGTTCATCTGTAAATTCATTACAATACGACAAAAATACAGGCAGATTATTTTCTGCCGGAAGTGACAGTGTTATAAGGATATGGAATGCCTCAAAGCCTGATAGTGGTATAAATGAGATAACACCTAAAAGATATATTCAATCTATGGAGCATCATTGTGATTGGGTAAATGATATTGTTTTATGTTGTAATGGACAAAATCTTATTTCTGCAAGTAGTGATACAACAATAAAAGTATGGAATGCTAAACAAGGCTTTTGTATGAGTACATTACGGACACACCAAGATTATGTTAAAGCCCTTGCTTATGCAAAAGATGTAGAATTAGTTGCTAGTGCTGGTTTTGATCAAGCAATATATTTATGGGATGTTGGAACATTAACAAAATTAACTGCTACAAACAATACAGTAACTACGAGTAGTTTAAATGGAAATAAAAATAGTATATATTCATTGGCGATGTCTTCTAATGCTAATGTGATTTGTAGTGGGAGTACCGAAAAAATTATTCGTGTTTGGGATGCTAGATGTTGTCAAAAAATAGGAAAACTTAAAGGACACACAGATAATGTAAAAAGCCTTCTTGTATCAGATGATGGTAGTCAAATAATTAGTGCTTCTAGTGATGGAAGTGTTAAAGTGTGGAGTGTTGGACAACAAAGATGTATTGGGACAATACAATTACATAATGAAGGAGTATGGGCTTTGGCAGCTAATGATAATTGGACAGAATTATATAGTGGGGGAAAAGATAAGATGATATGGAGGACAAATTTAAGGGATTTTTCTGATTCACTACTAGTATTAGAAGAAGATAATTGCATTCATAAAATACTTTGTATTGAAGATGATGGAAATAAATACTTATGGACTTGTGGACAGAGTGAAAATATTAAAAGATTTAAAATTAGTACGAGTAAAGCATCACAACTAGTTGTTAAAAATGCAAGTGACAATGATGATGATGAAATACTAGTAGAATCAAAAATAATCACAACATCATTAATGCAAACGAAAAATTCACTAGGTATTTTTGATACCCTAGATCTTGGAAAGAAAGATAGTTTCCATCTATCACCTGATATCATTATTTATGGAGCTCCATCAATTAGACAATATGTTGTTCTTAATGATAAAAGACATATAGTTACAAAAGATACTGAAAATAATGTTGATGTGTGGGATATATTGCAAGGACGTAAAATTGGTCAATATGGTAAGGTTTTGATTGATGAGGTAGTTAAGAAGTATAATAAACGGGTTTACGTACCTTCATGGTTTAGTGTTGACCTAAAATTAGGGATGCTTCAAATTGTTTTAGATGAAACGGACGTTTTTGCATCATGGGTAACTGCAAGAGAAGCTGGTTTAGCAGACAAGACACAAGAAACAAAACTTAATTACGGTGGTATATTTTTAAAAAGCTTATTTGATAGATGGGCAAAAAGTATGATAGTTTATAACGATAATGAAGATGATACTGATGAATCAAATAATCACACAATTTTTCCATTACCACTCCATACAACGATAATTTTAAGTGAATCATCAGGAAGGCCAATTTTAAGATCATGCGTCAAGGATGTAGGAAATGAAACTGAATCATCAATATTGGAAGATTTAATGCCTACATGGGCAAGGGAAGTAATTGAAAAACAGGTTCCCCCTAAATTCAATAAGATTCCATTTGCTTTAATTCCTTATTCAGCGAATTCAAATTCAACAAACAATAACAAAAATCCAAAGCGTGAACGTTTATCAGCAACAGAGATGCTTCAAGTACGTAAAATAATGGAACATGTTTTAACAAAATTGATTGGTGGCAATGATGGTACAGTGAATAACAGTAATAATTATAATTCAAATACCTATAATCCGGGTACAAATTCTTATTCTATTAATAGTGGTTATAATACAACTCCTCAAGCAAATAAAATTACAACAAATCCTATATTTATAAATATTGAAAATAAGATAGAACTCTATTGTAATGAGCAAAAACTAGATCCTGATATGGATTTAAGATCTGTTAAACATTTTATTTGGCGACAGGGTGGTGATGTTGTCATTGTTTACAAGCAAATACGTTAAGATATACATAAAACGGTTTAAAATGTATAGTAATTTTAATTTTAGTTGCAAACAGATATACAATTTATTGGATAAATATATTTATATATATAATATATACTGTACATACATCAGTTACATAATTATTGTAACGTCGTTTCAAATAAAAATTTAATTTTTTTATGCATCTATGTTAAATTTTAATTTCTAATTTTTTTGTTTATGATTTCAAACAACGTCTGATCCACTGTTAGTTGTTGAAAAGTCAGAACTTGAAATAGAGTGTCTAATTTTGCGTTTTGATAAATTATTTGATATGATTGTGTTTAATACAGAACATAAAAATATTACAGCAATTAGTAAGTGGAAACCACAGTAAACTATATATTGAGAACGAACATCCATTCCAAGTCCGCGTTTATCACTTACAACTGCAGCAATAATTGATTGCATAATCAGAGCAATGAATGAATTAACACCAAATACAAGACCATAACTTTCACATACCATTTTTTTAGCTATATTCCATTGTGCAATTGTTATCATAACCTGATAAAAACATCTATATCCTATATAACATCCATACATTACAAAGATGTTTGAAGTTATTGCATTAATAAGAAGAAGACCGGCATCAATACTTGATATAACAACTAATACAATTTCACCATATTTATCCCAATTTAGGTTTATTTTATTCATTAACAATATTGAAATTCCAGCTGTAAACGTATATGTAGCTTCAGCAAATCCATTTAAAGGATTATCTTTTTCACTAGCTTCACCCCATAACGTTTGAGCATAAAGTGCTACTTGTAATGACATACATGTAGTCATTGAATACCAAAAGGACCATTTTCTAATATACCCAATACTATAAATTTTAATAAAATCAATTTTAAGTTGCTTAAATCTAAAGGCAAGATATTTCGAATAACAGTCTGGTTTTTCATCATTATGAACTATTTTTCCATTACACTCTTCACCAGGTCCAAACAATCGTTCTACCATATGTTTCCAATGAACACGAGGAAGACATATACAAATTAATAATACTAGTGAAGGAATTACTAAAGCTATTTTGTTTAATGTCAAATAATCACCCATTCCCGTGAGAATAATAATCTGTGCCACAATATATCCTGTTGTTCTACCACCCATTGTACCAGCTCTTGTCCATGATGTTAATTTTTGAAATTGTTCTTTGTCAAGAATAGCATAAATATAGGCAAAAAATGCTACTTCTGATGCAGAAGCTATTCCATAAAAGACATATGCTATTTGTTGTTCAAATAATGTTAGTCCATAAATAAACAGGTAACGTAATGAAACTTGGCCAACCATCTCAATTATCATTGTTGGTTTGTAAAGAAAGATGTCTGTTAATAAAAATATTGGTACTAAGAAAATTAAATAACTATAAGCTGACAATGGGTATACTTGTCCTGATAAAACAGTACTTGTAAAATTTAAAACTGTTGTTTGATATTTAAAAACAAATGGTTCTCCAACTTTAATTTCTTTTAGAAATGCATAGATGCATAGTATTATTGGAAGCAATGATGCCTTATTTCTTTTAAAAAATTCAATAATCATCTTTTTTCAGCAGTTGAAAAAAGTCTGTAAGAAAAAAAATTTTGGTATTTGTAATAACGATGCTACAAAAATTGACAAACAATAAATAGTGTAAAAATGTTGTCATTTTAAACTTTAAATTGACAAAAATTTATGAAAAACAAAAAGTTTATTCGATTAGACGAGACATAAAGTGTAAGCTTCTTAGTATCAAATTATTAAATAAAAAAAAACAATGATTAAAGTATTAAAATTGTAA
Organism: Strongyloides venezuelensis; assembly: GCA_963280985.1. Taxonomy (NCBI): domain Eukaryota; kingdom Metazoa; phylum Nematoda; class Chromadorea; order Rhabditida; family Strongyloididae; genus Strongyloides; species Strongyloides venezuelensis. Next base: position 18,274,900 of record CAUJLX010000001.1, read on the forward strand.
TAGCAATTTACTACTATGTAGTGTTTCTTCCTTGTCACAAAGATTTTTTTATTATTTTTTTAAATGGACGAAAAACAAACTAGATGGAATGTGATCTTGATAAAAATTCCTTATATATATTATATACTTTACCAAAGTTCAACCCCTAAATATTTACCAACAGTTCAGTAGATGATATAATAATTATAAAATAATATGTAAAATTTGTCGTATAAATAACGTTATTTTAAACATTTAAATAAACAAATTTTATTATATATCTTTACTTTAAATTTTTAAACTGGAACCATGTAAATTGAAATTAGATCTACAATAATTCGAACAATTTATAATTTTTACTTGATATAATAAATATCATATAAATATTTCTAACCCATGACCGATTATTGTAATATATATACATACTTTTTTCGCTGAATTGTTGTAATACAATATTAATTAAGCGATAAATAAGTAAAAAAAGAAAAAAATAATTTAATTTAATTTAATATAGCATTCTATTGTACGAAACCATTTAATCTATAACATAAATTAACCGGAATGAGGCACAAATGATTAATAGTTTTTACAATTGCTGATTGGACAGTTATTTTATATTTCTTTTATTTCAAAAAAAAAAACCAGAAATAAATTTTCATTTATTGTTACAATTATTTTTAAATTTTGGCAGTGGTTGTTACATTTTGTCAGCTGATAGTTATATAAAACATATTTCAAATAAAAAGTTTTAAGATCATTGAGATTTTACATCAAGGTTATTATAATACATCGTCATATTTATTTTAATTTTCAAAACACAAAACAATAACATTATTTAACCAAATTAAGTAATTTAAAAAATTTATTAGTTAAAAATTTTTTAATTACGTATGTCAACTTTTTGTGGAACCATGTAAACGTCATTCTTAAATGTAATGCTAATAACTAAAACGATTAATTTTAATAATTAATTTTATTAAAATAAATAACTTTAATAAATTAATTATTTATTATAGTCAAATTTAAAATAACATTTGATCAACAAAATCGATTAGTATGATTATATTAGTCAAAAATTAAAGATTATAAAAAAATTTTTATTGTACCAATCAAATATTGAAAAAACTTTTAAAAGATTTTATATATGATTTCATTAATGAAATTATGATGTTATATAAATTTTGGGAATAGTTTTAATAGTATGATGATGATGGACCCTCATTATTCTTAGAAGCAGCTTCACAAATATCCGGATATAAAATACAAAATACGTTTTGACTTGGACTAGAAAAATGTTTGAAACCTACTCCAGGAGCAAAATTAATGCAAAATATTATAGTAAAATATAGAAGAAATATCTTGTAAACGATTATATACATCATCTTCTTTATCTGAAAACGGTAATTATAAAATGGTTAAATGAAATGAGTACGTTAGTTATTTAAAAATTGTACTTTTGATTCCTTTAAAAAAATATTAATATATAACGATATTGTAATTTTCTTTTAATATAAATTCTTAGGATAGAAGACCAATGAAAATAGAGTACATTAAAATGACATTTATATATAAAGTTAATAATAAGCAATGAAAAAAATAAATCTTTTAACAAAATATTGTTGAATGATAATAAATTTTAAAAATATTTATTTCTTTTTATCATTGTTCCAAGAGAATATAAACCTGTACATAAAATAATGCCTATTTATAACACAAATTTGTTAAAATAATGTAACTTATTTGAATAGAAATTGTTAGTTTATGAAATTACCTCAAACTACGATTATATCCATATAATTGAACGTAAACACTATATTTTTAAATATCAAGCAAATTGGGACTCAAGAAATTATTATTGTTTACAAACGACAATTAAAAATAATTGGAAATTTATAAAGTCATATTAACTTATCTCCCTTTTCTTTTTTAAAATTGTAAAAAGAATAATTCAATGATAATTAAAAAAAATAATTTTATAAATAATTCTTTTAAGATGAAATTAATTGTATGAATGAATAACACTGAGTAAATGTTTTATTGTAAAATGACTGAAGTGCATTAAATTAAAATATAAATTTCTAGATCATATTTTGCTAAGTGATTTGATGGGTTTCCATATATGGCATTTATATTATTATTAAATATACACAATATTATTAAAAGCTTTTATCCTACACTTTTTTATAAGCGTTTCAAAACATTCGGCTTATGATATGTTAATAAATTTTAATTTGTTTTATTCCGAAAATATAAAAATATCATCAATTTCTTAATATAAAACATATTGTAAAATTGCTATGAGCATTAAAAGACCGTAGGTATCTAATTCAATGATAATTTTTATTTTGATGCTAATTAATCTACAACAAAAATTTTATCTCCCACTTAAATATAATCGTCTTTATATTTTTATTATAGTAAATTCATAATTGAATGATACAAAGAAATACCAAAAGTATATTATTTTAGATTACGTGACGCCATTAGTGGCTTATACAAATGAATTTTTTACAATTATATTATTAAATTTTATATTATTTTTACAAATAAAATGTATAACGTTTTTAAAGTACATATTTATATAAAAAATGTCTTTTAAACCTTTGAAAAATCATATTTATGAATTATAACATTTTATTATAATTATTCTACCAAAAGCTCCCTTGATAATTTTATATAGAAAGAAATTTTTTTTATATTATAATAATATTTTTCCCAGCAATGAGTTATTAAAAAAAATATTTATTTCACAGATATATTATTTGAATCAAATGATGTCATTATTCTTATCCATTTCAAGTATATTTTATGACACATATCATCATATGAATAAATAAACAGTGCAATTTATATTTTTATGAAATAAAAATTACAAGTTAATTTAAAAATATTTGGATAGTTAATCGAAATATGTATAGGACAGCTTTCAAGTAAACTTGTAGGAATACTTAACAAATATGAAATTGACAATTCAATTAAAATCTTCAAGCTTTTGATAACTTTTTAATTGAAAATGGGTGTGATTTTAAAATAACTAAGAATGGGAAAGGATTATATCATTTAAATTTATTTTAAAATCTTATTATGTCTTTTGATCATAACACTTCTTTATCCGGTGTTTTTAATAGTATTAATAGCTATTGTCAAGATAAAACAGCAAAAATAAAAAGTTCATTAATATCAAAAGGTTTTATTATAATTTATCTATATATTATCATTATAATTAACAATTTTATAGGTAATACTGTTTTGTCATCAGGTCCTACACCAAAATATACCACAATGGATGGTAATGTTCCCTACAAACCTTCTCCTCCAATACCACCACCAAGACCCATGTCAAGGCCACCACTACCAAGTTCTCATTTTCAAAGCGGCGAAAATATGGTTGACCAAAATCAAGTAACATCAATGCCCAAATTACATCCTGGAATGAGTGAGGAAGAATTTAGAGTTAATGGAAGGAAGATGGTTGATTATCTTGTTAACTATATTAAAAATATTGAACAACGTCGTGTTGTACCTGATATAGAACCAGGATATTTACGTGATCTTATTCCAAAACAACCACCCCAAATAGCAGAAAGTTACGAGCATGTAATGAAAGATTTTGAAAACTTTATAATGCCTGGAGTAACACATTGGCAACACCCTCGTTTCCATGCTTACTTTCCTGCTGGTAATTCATGGCCATCGGTTTTGGCAGGAATGTTATCAGATGCTCTTGGTTGTGTTGGATTTTCATGGGCTGCCTGTCCAGCAATGACTGAATTGGAGATGATAATGTTAGATTGGTTTGGTAATATGATGGGCTTACCAAAGGAATTTTTACCATTTACACCAAACGGAAATGGTGGCGGTGTTATTCAGGTACGTGTTTAAAAAACTATTTTTTTTATCATTTCTTCTTTTATTAGGGTTCAGCAAGTGAGTGTAATTTTGTTGCTTTATTAGCTGCTCGCTTTGAAATATTAAAAAAACTTAAAGAACGTTTTCCATTTGTTGAAGAAGGTCTTCTTATGTCTAAACTTGTTGCATATTGTTCAAAGGAGTCTCACTCATCTGTTGAGAAAGCCTGTATGATTGCTATGGTTAAATTAAGGATAATGGAAACGGATTCGTTATATCGTTTAAGAGGTGATACCTTATATGCAGCTATTCAAGAAGATAGAAATCTTGGTTTAATTCCATTTTTTGTTTCAACAACTTTAGGAACAACTTCTGTTTGTAGTTTTGACGTCCTTGCAGAGGTTGGACCTGTTTGTTCTGAAAATGATATTTGGCTTCATGTTGATGGAGCATATGCAGGGTCAGCAATGATATGTCCAGAATTTAGATATTTAATGAAAGGAATTGAACATGCAATGTCTTTTAACACTAATCCAAATAAGTGGATGCTTGTTAATTTTGATTGTTCTACGATGTGGTGTAGAGATAGATTTAAATTAACACAAGCATTAGTTGTTGATCCATTATACCTACAACACTCCTGGACAGGTAGGTATATAATTTTCATATTAAATACAAATGAATTTTAGACAAAGCAATTGATTATAGACATTGGGGAATACCACTTAGTCGTCGATTTAGAGCATTAAAGCTTTGGTTTGTCATAAGAATGTATGGTGTAGAAGGTCTTCAAAAATATATAAGAGAACATGTTCGATTGGCAAAAAAATTTGAATCACTATTACGTAATGACGATAGATTTGAAATTATTGGTGAAGTTATCTTAGGTTTAGTATGTTTCCGTTTAAAAGGAAGTGATGAGATAAATCGTTCATTGTTAACACAATTGAATAGTAGTGGTAAGATACATATGGTACCAGCTTCTCTGTCATCAAGATTTGTAATCCGTTTCTGTGTTTGTCAAGAACATGCTACTGATAAGGATATACAAGTAGCTTATGATATTATTACACAAACAGCACAAGAAATACTTTATGAACCATCGGAACCACCATTGGTGGAGGAAGATGAAAATGAATATGTTTATGAGGAAACAAGAACATCTTTATATGATGTCTCAAATAGTGGAATGGATCGTTCTGAAAGTTATAGACTTATAAATTCCAGTGAGTCTATTCCATCAGGGAGAGAAAAAAGTATAGATTCTGATTCTCGTTCTCAAAACATTCCTCGTCAACCGTCCATTAATGATGAGTTATTTGACAGGAAAAAAATAAAAACACTTTCAGAGAAAAGATCATTCCTTGTACGTATGGTTAGTGATCCAAAATGCTACAATCCAAAAATTGTCAGACACCTTAATCGTAGTTCTCATAGGAAGATGTCGCAAGATATACATCGTGATCATGTAATGAGAAAAACAATTGAAGAGAGTAAAAAAATTAAGCCTAAAATAGGAAAAGATTCATCTTATATGGATAAATCATTTACTGATACACAAGAAGCAAGTGATATGGTAATTGCAATGGAGCAAACAGGAATACAACCACCTATATAATATAAGGAAATTTTTAAGAACAAGTATTATAAAAATGTTATAAAATTATGCCTCTATTACCTTTGAAGACTATTTTTTTTGTACTTTGTATTCTTTATATTATGTTTTTTACCTAATTCATTATCTGCATTTATTTTACTTTTTTAAAATGAAACTATAAAAACAGTTTTAAAATTTTATTGCTTGAAAAAATTTCAATTATATGCTAAAATTCTCTCGTTTAATTTAAAATCGTCGTATTTTTTTCAATAAACACTTTTTCTAGAACCACAAAAAAGTTGTCATAATTCTTGAAGATAAAAATTACATAAATTTTAAGGGTATCAATCACTTCTGAATGTATGACAAGTGCTATAGGTATTATAAATGAGTTTTAACTAGTTTCTTATTAATGTATTTACGCCGCGGCCTCAATGAGTTAATAATAGTATCAATAACAGTCATCTTCACAATAAATTACATTTTATAATTTAATTTTTTTCCAATTTAGTTCTACATTTTTGTTTCATTTTTATTGTCTTTTTCTTTTAAAAAATAAAATGAATTAAATTTCAATAAAATCTGTAGCTATTTTTTGTTATATGAAGAAGATTGATTAAACTATCAATATGTTGCATTCTTCTCACCATCATACGATACGGCTAAAACATTATATCAAAATGTAACATTGAAAGAATATAAATTCATTTATATTTACTGATAATTTAAAATAAATAGATACTTTTTAAATTGATCTAATCAATAAAAAATTGTATCTTTTCACTTTAAAATAATGTATTATTTTTAAAAAGAAATATGTATTAATTTTAAAATTGTTATCATTATATACTTTCAGGGAATATGATTACGAAGTAGTTGTAACTATTCTAATAAATTCTTATCAAATATCATTAACAGATAGTTTTAAAAAGGTATTGCTTAATGGTGAGATAGTTAAAATTCTTAAGTGGCTTATGTTGGGGGAATTGTATGGTTTTTTTACACTACGTTTTTGTTTCTCTTATCAACTTTTTACCAGTTAATCAAATTTGTTAGCATAGAAAATTATTAATAGAAATTACTTTATCACGTGAAAAATATTTAAATAAAGTTGTTTAATTAAATAGTACATTTATTAAGTTTTTTATCGTAAACAAACTTTAAATTAATATCAGCTCAAATAGTATATAATAAATGTTTTAAATGTAGATAAAAACATCGAAGTCATTTTAAACACAAAATAATTAAAAATATCAATATTTTTTAAAATATACCATTATATTTGTTTTCTTTTTAATCTATTCTGTATCCCTAAATTATACCTTATTTTAAAGTTACTCTTTGTTTTATAAAAAAAAGATTTTTTATATTGTTTTAAATAATCATAGAGTTCTATTTTTTTTAATTGATAAAAATAAAAACGTGTCAGGTTTATGATATTTAAATTCAAAGGTTATTCAACTTTTGCTCTGTACTTTTAACCAAGTAATGTGTATATATATTTTCATGTGATAATTTTATTATATTTTACCAAAAATATAATATATTTTTGATTCCCTGCTATATTTTTGTCACAATAAAATTTTAGACATTTAATTTGCGACACTTTTTTTTCAATCGTTTAATTACATTATAATGATTCATGATACAAATCTATGACATTAATATAAAAAAATTCAAATGTTCATATTATAAAAATGATATTGTTTTAAAATATCATATAAACGCTCGTTTTTAGTATTTGAATGCTTCCATTAAGTTTATTCTTTTTATAGATACGACAAAATGACTTCAAGAAATCCTACAAAAACAAAAGAACATAAATCCGATTCTGAGGATGATTATTTTTCGCCTTACATTAATGATGCATTAAATGAAGCTAGAGAAATAGTCACAAAAGGAAAAGCAACTGAAAAAATTGGAGAACATATTCTTCAAGATACCACTTCAATTAAAGTAGATAAAACAAGAGCTAAAGGAAAACCTGTTGAGGTTATTGTTAAGAGAAGTACAATTGCTACCCATTATAGTGATGAGGAAGAAGATTATCTAAGTTCAGGTAGTGATGGGGAAGGCTTATTTGATTTTATTGGTGGTAAAGTAAGAAGTCGTGCAAACAGTTGTGAAGACATTGATAAACTTCTTGCAAGTGGAGAAGAACGCCATACCAAAGCACGTTATCATAAAAAGAAAGGTTCATTTTGGACTAAACAAGATAACAAAAGTAGTGAAAAGGATAATAAAAATGAAGGAGCGAATTTAGAGATTGATGTTTTTGAACAAACTTGTGATTATGTTGATGGCGGTATCGTTATAAAAAAGACATGGGAAGCTGTTTGGACAGTACAAAACTTTGAAGATTTACCAGATTGGTTGAAAGATAATGAATATCTTTTAACTGGTCATAGACCGCCCTTACCAAGTTTTGTTGAATGTTTTAAGAGTATCCTATCTCTTCACACTGAAACTGGCAATATTTGGACACATTTAATTGGATGTGTAGCATTTTTTGTTCTTGCATTATGGTTCCTTACAAGACCTGATACTCATATACAATTTCAAGAAAAATTAGTCTTTTCATTTTTCTTCCTATCTGCTATTTTATGTCTTGGTGCCTCATTTGTATTCCATACTGTTTCATGTCACTCAATTCCTGTTGTTAAACTTTTCAGTAAATTGGATTATGTTGGTATTTCATTACTTATTATTGGATCATTTATTCCATGGATTTACTATGGATTTTATTGTCGTTCGATTCCAAAGGTTACATATATTGCAATGATTGCTGTATTAGGTATAATTGCTGTTATTGTCTCTCTATGGGATAAATTTAGTGAACCAAAATTCAGACCATATCGAGCATTAGTATTTGTATTAATGGGTTTATCAGGAGTTTTTCCAGCAATTCATTTTATCATGACGGATGGAATATCTAAAATGATTGATGAAAATGGTTTTTACTATCTCATTGTCATGGCTTTATTATACTTAATTGGGGCTGGGTTATATGCTACAAGAACACCGGAAAGGTTTTTCCCTGGAAAATGTGATATTTGGGTAAATTTTTTTAACATTTATAATTTTTATAATTTTTTATAGTTCCAAAGTCACCAATTATTTCACTTATGTGTTGTTTGTGCAGCTTTTACTCATTATTATGGTGTCTATAATATGGCAATGAATCGTCTTACAAATGTCTGCCCAAGTGATGCAAATACAACTTTACATGAAAAACATTATCGACATGAAGAATTATAAAATGCTTAAAATATTAAAGTATGCCTATGTAGAAATAATTGTTTTTAATTATGCAAATCAAATACGCTTCTTAATTCACTTTATTAAGTCAAAAAAAACATCATATAAAATAATATTACGTTTAATGTTATTCGCAATGATTTTTTTGTTTAATATTACAGGTGCTTTTTTTAAAGGTAACGTGTTCATACATCTCTGCCAAAACATTGTGTAAAATGGCGTAATAAATTGTTTGTTTTTTTAACTATAATTTTTAAAGCATTATTGATAATTTGTTTTTATATTTTTATACACATCATAAATGGACGTTCTATATTTCAACGTTAAAAAATTCAATTAATTTATAACTAAAGCATCAAATTCCTCATCAGGTGTTTGTGGTAATATACGACGTTGTCTATTATAATTATCACCTTTATATGTTGATTTTGTTCTACTTATTTTAGGACTATAAGCCGATGTATTTGTGGGTGAAATTTCAGTAGATGTGTTGTCAAAGTCAATATTAAAACTACTTGATATAGATGATATTTCTTCAATAAATGGATTCTCTGCTTCCCTAGGAAATATTCCTTTTGTTTTCATGTAACTTGTTAATTGCTCTGGTACCTCCTCTAATACCTCACGTGCTAATGCTTCCTTCGCAATTGATCTCTCTTCCTCAGTTAATACTCTATGGGGTGGTAAAAAATTTCTAAGTTGCACGAATTGTACGATATCCCTTTTTGCATATTTACCATGTAAATTTAACATCACTTTATCAGAGTCAAGTACTTTCATTTCCTCAAATGAATCATATCCCACACCAACAATAATGATAGACAATGGTAAAGAGGAAGCCTTTATTATTTCTTCTTTTGTTTTTTCCATATCAGAGATGACACCGTCGGTGATAATTAAAACCACGCAGTATCTACTACCATCATTTGGTATCATTGATGCTTGCCTAGCGGCAAATCTTACAGTTGGAGCAAAATTAGTTGGACCACTCAATTCAACTTTACTTTGTGCTATCATATATGCTTCTAAGAGTCCTTCAATTCCATAGCAACGTGGATTATTAGTCTCTAAGTTCTATAAAAAATATTAAATATGAGATATAATGAAAAAGAAATTTTACCAGAGGGAAATTATAATGAACTTTTGAATCATTTGGTAGTTTGGCTCCAAACCCGTAAGCATAAAATATTTTTGAGCGATTATAATGTTGGCATGTTTCGGCAATTGCTGCTATAGCAATTTCATATTGATTTGGTTCATCGGGATCAATTCTATGAAGCGAGGAATGATCTTCCATTGGAAGATTTGAATGTGTAAAATCTATAACTACATGAAAGTCAAGTTGTGTACCTCCTGTTATAAAATCAAGGAACGTATAATCCATCCAACAATAAACTTTATGTAAATGCAGTATCCCGGAATCAACATATTTTTTGTTTTTCTTAACTTTTTTTGGATGAATTAAAGGTAGTAATTTATCTTTACCTAACACCATACGATTTACTGTTGTTTTACATTGACCAACCAAATCATGATTACCATCTTGGTCCCAATCATAACATTCAATGAGGAACTCTCTATCCTTATCACCGTAACAAAGTTGATTAATATGTATTTCAAATGGTTTCCATTTTGGATTTAAATTTTGCTCATGATATCGAGAACGATATGCTAGATGTAATCTTTAAAAAAATAATATTTAAGGAAAAAGGTACAAATTATTTTTTGTTAACATACGTATTGTCATAATTAATACGAGAAATTTTAAGGAAAGGGTCACATTTTCCAAGAAAATCTTTGCGATCAAGTTTTGTTGCACTAACTATAAAATATACAGACTCTTGGCGACCTTTACTAAGCTCCTCTGCAATAACAGTAATCTCACCATAATGTCTACCTTCTTCCCTGTAAATATTATAATAAATAAACAAACAAAAAATATTTACAAAACACATATATAGATATATAAACAAACATTAATGGTGTATTTATTCTATTATATTTTGCTCCTACAATTTCATGTAATAATAATTGACAGCAACCAAGCCTTTTTTTTGGTCTTGTTTTATCGTAAATTTCAAACATTAAACGTTGGCGTTCAGAAAATTTGTAATCTAATTTAATTTTAGTTGACCACTCAGGATTCAGACAATTCCAAATAACTTCAGTTCTTCCAATTTCTTGATAACCTCTTTTACATGAGCCACTCTCAGATAGAGATACGATACAGAATGGATCTGGTACAGCATCAGACGCATCATCACGTATATTTTTAGCGGAAATTGTAACTAAAACCTGTGATGGTTGCAATAATTCATTAAATGATTGTTTTGGACGCAATAAAGGCTCTCGTTTTTGCATCTTCTATGAATATCTTTAGATGTAATATATTATAAAAGTGGATTTAAAGATAGGAGCAGAAACACGATATAAAAATAAGTGAAAATAAAAAGAATTTTTGAATGGTTTAGTAGTAAGAGGAACTAAGATAAGAAAAAAAATTGCATTTTTAAAATTTAATAACAATCACGATATATGACATGATACTTAAAAAATTACAGATTATGTTGTCTAAAATAATAAATGGGTAATGTCAGGAAGGCAATTTTAATATAAAATTGATAAATATTTGTAACAAAATATTAATTTGGTTAAACTTTAGCTGAGTAAATGTTTAATACTTATATACAGAGTATTTTAAAAATAATATATTATTGCTTAGAACTATCAAGTCAAATAGTTTTAAATTTATTAAAAGAAGGAGGATAAAAAAGGATTTATAAAAAAAAGTATTTTTAACAAATTAATTGAAAATTATAAATCTTGTTTATATTGATAACAAACTAACAAAATGACTATCACATAGTCAAGAAGTTTATGAAGCGTTCAAATTAAGTCAACATTTACAATTGTTTATCAACAGCTTTTTTTTAGTTATTTAAAAACAGCATGAAATATCATTTTTTAGTATCTCAAACAGTAAAGTTTTCTTTTTTACTCTAAACACTATTATAAACATCTAAATTTTGGCAATTTTGATGTTTAATTAATTCATTAATAGAAGAGAAATAATCATAGATAAATGTGGTGCAAAATATTAGTTAAATTTCATTTTCAGTAATATACACTTAAAAGAAGTTATAAGCTCATGGAAGTGCATATTTAAATGTAAAGTATTTGTAGAAAAGAAAAAACATCAAGATAAAATAACATTTTTGGTAAATTGCTAAAAGAGAAATATATTTTTACTTTCAATTCACAACTGGCTAAACTTATTTATTATTACAATGACATATACATATAAATGATATTATAAGTAAGATAATCAGAATATTTTAAGTGTTAATTATACAAATTTTTAATTTTGAATTCATTAAAAAATTTATAAACACATTATTCAACACAAAATTCTATATTAATTTTATAGACAGGATAGAAATTAATACTGATTATCCCTACAATACAATCATTTTTAGCCTTAAATTATAATGCTAAATTAAATTAGTTTTGTATTAAAGTAGTTTTAAATTATAATTTTAAAATAGATAATTAAATATTGTGAACCATACAGACACTAAAAAGCAATTTTTTTCACATTCTCAAAACATTTATAGTGTTTCAGTTGTAACAGATGTTTTTGAATAAATTTTAATGGAATGTTTCCTGATCAAAATTTAATCTAGACTCCATACAAATTGATAGCATTTAAAAGGATATATCAATTTTGTTAATGTTAGATCATAAAAATTAAAAACAATAACAAAGTCTTATAGTTTTTTGTTACAAATTCATATGATATCTAAAATCTATACATTTTCAATATGCAATCTTTCATTAGTAAAAGAATATTTTGTTTTTTCTTCTCGTTATGATAAGAAGTTTACAATGTCTATATCCTTTATATTTTTAAAAAAATTATTATAATTTGAAATGGTAAATTGTGAATAGATGTAAAAAGTTTAAGATGTCAATAGATATTATAAAATAAAGGATAATAATATTAATCATGTATATTACATATTTTACATAATAAATAAAAAGGTTATTATTAAAATCCTTTGCAACTAACAAGAAATAAACTATTGGGGAAAAAATAAAATATAATTGTCAGTCTAAGTTTTTTCTCAAAATAAATATGTTAATGTTTTTAAAAATTTAATTTCCACAATTAATTAAGTATTCTCACAATTTATGAGTTCTCCAAGAGTGAAAGAATAATAAGATGTATAAATAGAATAGTAACAAGTTCCTTCTAAATATTTATTACAATATTCCTATATAATAATAAAAGATTTTAAAAAAATTTAATAATAAAATATTTATTACTTCACAAAGATCACATGTTATAAAAGTTTACGTTATAGCGAAAAGGTGAGAAATACTATGCTTTTTAGAATATTTGACTCGTAAATTTAAAATATGGGAAAATGAAATTTAAGTAGATTAGGTTTATAAAATACACTATATTTTTATTACTACTTTTATATTTTGATGAATTTTTTTCCAAAAGTCTTTAAAATTATCAATTAATATCGTGTCCTTCGAGAATTTTTTTTTCAATTAAAGGTTTTTATAAAATTACTTAATTTTATGCATTCTCATAACTTATCATATTTTAATAAATTCTTATTTTCATTAACGTTCCAGCAAACAATTTTTATGGTTGCCATGCAGGAATAATAAAATTAAAGTTTGAAGATAAAAAAGTAATCCTATTGTCTTTTTTGTACATTTGAAAGAAAACGAAAAGTTATTAATGAATAAATAAAGAAAAAATTTGAACTTATTTTTATATATTAGCTTTATCTTATTTTTTGAAACTAAAATTAGCGATAATACATTTATACTTTCTTTATTTGATTATGATAAATATCTTTAAAATTGATGTTGAAAATAGGATGTGAATAAAAAATCCGGGAAAATTGTTGACGTATATACTTATTGAATTGATATTACATCTATAAACAAAAGATTACTTTTAATATCAGTAAATAGATAATTTAGCAATATTCCCCTGATAACTGTCATTTAAACAAAAAAATGAAATATTTATAAATCATAAAGAATATTTTTATACAAAAAGCTTATAATGACGAAGAAAAAAATAAAGACCTTACAACTGTCATTTTTAGTGAATAAATTATTAATAAGAAACCAAAATATTATCATTTATACATAAATATAGATGGATGCTTCCGTAAGGACATAATCATTAAAAATGATAAAATTACATTTTAATTAAAGGAATCAAATAAAAAATTAAAATATTAATAAAGTTTTTATTATTGAAACATCTAAGGGATTAAAAAACAATATTGAGAAATGTTTTTTCATTGGTAAGTGTAGTAATTTTATTACAATATATATGATCTTAAAATCATTAATATTACTTTCAATTGCAAGATTTTAAACATATTTTTAAAATATTTTATTAAAACATTAATCTATGATAATAAACTTAATTTTCGATAAAAAAATCATAAAAAAGGAAGTAAGATGTTTTTTTTTTGTAAATATAGTAATTAGATTGTGTTATATATGTTAATATATAATTAAAATCAGTTAATTTTTTACTGAAATAAAATACATCTGTAAAAGATAATTAAAGAATATATTTAAGAATACAATTTATTGGTGTATACACTAGGTTGCATATGTTAAATGATAACATAATTCTAATATTTATTTTGTTGTAACAAAAAATTAGTGCTTTAAATAACCTGTCCACATATTCTAATATATTACTAAATTGTGTATGTATGTCAGATATTTTTTATGTAATTTATGAAATTACTTTTATGATAATATTAATTTCTAAGATTTATGAAAAAAATCATAAATATAATAATTTATTAATAAATAATTTACTTTCCAACTATCACAACAGTTAGTAATTTTTATAGCAAATTTTTAATATTTCCTTTAAAATCAAAGTTAAAAAATGTTTTTTAAAAAAATTAATAGTTAAGAAGTTTTGAAGAAAGTGAATTTTTATCCGCACAAAAGAAAAAAATAATTTTTCAAGAAATATTAATTATATAGAAAAAATTATTTAAAAAAGTAACCTTCCAAAAATTAAAAGATAAATTTACTACAAAAACACTTTATCATTTTTTAAACGTTGTTTGACTTGTCAATGTCATTATCAACATTACTTTTATAGACAAAGTTAGTTATTGTAATTTATATTAAAAATATTTAAGAACGTGGTGTTGAAAAACGGATAAAGTAAATATTTTTTATTTCAGTATGCAAAAAAAAATCTGCATATAAATAGTTATTAAAATTATTATAATTTAAAATTAGAAAAAAATTTTTGAAAGTAAATTGTACTATTTCAATTGGCACACTAAAAATTATTTTATTGTAAAAATAATATTCCATTTCTATAAATGAATAAAAATACGTGTAAAAGTTAACATTTTACAAGTTCATAGCATTTCTAACCTTTTTTGATAATAAGAATTGATGAATTCTAAATTCTAACGATGATTAAGTGTTATTTCTAAGTAAAATTTGAAAGTTTTCAATTTACTTTTATAAAAATAGAAAATAAAAACGTTATGTAATTTTAAAGCAGTTTATAAAATCATGAAAAAAACAGATTACGTTTAAAAAAATAACTTTATTCAAAATATACTTTTTCTTTTTAATATATTGAAGGTGATTTTAGACTTATATTTTTACATAAAAAAAGGAAAAAATTTTAATTTTTACTATACAAATTGCATTGCATATTTATTTAGCTATATGAATTTGTAATAAAATATTGTAATAATTAAATAACTTTGTAGAAATAAAACTGTATTTAAAATTAGTTTCCACATATTGAGAATAAAATGATTTATGAAATAGCAATTATAAAGATACTTTTACAATAAAATATGATAAATAGCTATATAATATATATGCTCATAAAAATGTTCGTTACAACTCATCAAAAAATTTCATAGAGTTGGTTATTTTAAAGAAAAATCACAAATTATACTAATTGTTAGTAGATAATTGAATTTATATAATTTATTAATTATCTTATTTCTTACAAACAAATATACATATATACCATATTTACATTCGTTCATTATCTAGAAAACTTACAAATGAATTAGATAAAGAAAAATAAACCGTTAAGTTAAAAATGAAAAAAACTATATATAAAATAATACTGTATCATTTTTTAAATTTATGTATAAAAGTTCATTGTTAAGCAAGACAACGTAATTGAAATATATTACTTTTACATAAATTCTCATATTTAAATATCGAATTTATAAATTATTAAATAATGTTAATCTCATAAAATAATTAACTATGTTATTTTGCCAAAGTAATTTTATAATACACTTTAATTACCAGTTTATAATCATTAAATTTCTTTAAATAATATTATATGTAAAGATATACATACGATAACGTAAGAAAAAAACAATAAATTTCATGATTATGAGCATTATTAGCTTTATAATATATATATATATATCTGCTTTCACAAATTTGAAGAAATAATTCAAGCGAAAACAAATGAATAGTTTTGACAAGGCTACAGATAAGATTTTTAAACAAATTTTATTTCCTCCTTTAATTATCTATATTGACAAATGATTTAAATTGCTTTTTTTATAATCATTAGTTCATTTTCTGTCTTTTTTAATTACATCATTTTGAAAATGTTGATTATCTTGACAATAAAAACCATTTGTAAGACAGGAAATAGTGTTACGTAAACATGCCATAGTGAGAATATTTTACTCTTTCTATTGACTTTGGAAATGGTAATATTTTTCGATCGGAAAAAAGGTCTTATCAAAT
Organism: Strongyloides venezuelensis; assembly: GCA_963280985.1. Taxonomy (NCBI): domain Eukaryota; kingdom Metazoa; phylum Nematoda; class Chromadorea; order Rhabditida; family Strongyloididae; genus Strongyloides; species Strongyloides venezuelensis. The sequence goes on from CAUJLX010000001.1 coordinate 18,291,392, forward strand.
GGAGTTGTATCATCATCTTATATCTGAGTATGTATATGATGAATTAGATACAATTATAATAAAAAGAAAATTTAAATATATATTTGTTAAATTTCATCAACATAATCCATCCATATAACGATAAATTAAGAAAAGTTTGAGGAGGAAATTAAATTTAAATTTATAAAAGTAGTTTTTTTTGAATTTTAAAACCCATCTTAATACTAACAGATTTTATAAACCACTTTTTATTATACTTTTTTACTCAATTTCCTATATTTCATCAATTCTTTCCTGAAAAATGAATGTGTATTGTCTTTTATCTTTAAAATATTTATAAAATTTAAATATTTTTATATTATTTGTTTAAAAGAAAAATTTTAATTTTTTGTTTTATTCAAAAATATGAAGCTCATTATTTTAATTTCTATTTGAAAATATAATTTTTTTTTAAAAAAGCTTCTTAATAATTGTGGAAATATTTATTTATATTTGATCGTAATGTTATAATGATTTTGTAAAATCTTACCAGGAGAATTAAAAATATATGTTGTTAGTATAAATATTTTAAAGTATAATGAATTTTTATACTAATAAAAGTTAGGGCTTTGTACATAGACATTAACAACATATATGGCAAACTACTCCATTTTGTCCAATAGTTAAGACTATTAAACAACCTTTATACTATCAGAAGTTGGATGGTTGTTTAAAAGCAAATGGTTGAATGGAAAAGAGGGAACATTAATGCTTATTTAATAATCGCTTCTGAATGGTATGCAATTAGATATCTTGATGTTTAAGGTCATTTATGGGAAGTCTTGGCAATTACGCATCTACTTCAAATATCTTTAAGCCATTTGATATATGTTTAGATTATTGAGAAATAACAAGGAAACAGCCGTTCCATTATCCTAAAGTTTATCATGGACATTAAAATCTTGTATATATATACCAAATTCAAATTATGTTACTATTTATTTAATTTTTTTAAATTATAACAAAATTATATATAAAAAGATATATACATATAATTTTATGATAAAATAAAACCTAAAAGTAAGCTTTCATTTTATTTCCTTAACTTAAAGTAAAAAAAGTGTTTATTGTAATTTTGAAATATATTTAGCGAGAGTATGAACCAATATATTAAATCACTCCCATGATAAAATAAGTATTACTTTCCCAGTGGAGTTTTATTATATTTACTCAAAAGATGAAGAATATTATTTTGAAGAATTACTTAATATTACTTTGTACTTATTACATCATTCCAACATATATAAGCCCTATACATATAAAATTTAAATAATCTTCAATAACATAACTTTTTCAATGTATATTTTATACATATTTCTTTATGAGATGTTTTACAAAACAATGTTTAATTATTTAGTCATACCTTTTCTCATTATCTTTTTATACATATCATATTAATGTAAATTATTTGGACAACTAACAATTGTATCATTCATATACATTTTATGATATATGAATACATTAACAACATATTTTTATTTATTCACATATATCCTTTTTATTAACACATTTTTAATTTATTTTTTATAAACATCTGTTAGTAGAAGTACAAATAAACACATAAAACATTTTTCTTATTTTTTTAGATTATTTCCATTTTACAAAATTATATACATTACTTTATAGATTGTTAAATTTTAATAATATTGTTATTAATTTTTTTCTATTCCTCAATTATTACAAATAGGAGAGGTATAAATATCGCTTTAAATGTATCTTTTTTTCAAAAAGAATATTTATTTGTGATAATAAAAATTTTGACTTTTAAAATGTCTTATTTTTGGTATTTTTAATGGTCATGAAAATGGTGTAATAATAATAAAATAAAATTTGTTAAGAAAAATTTAGTGAATCAAGTGAAAAAATTTAATATAAAATTTTTACTAGAAAATGTATATTGTATCATTTTTAAATAACTTTCTATTTCACATAGTAATATTTTTATTTTACTTATTATAGTTAGTATCTATTTTAGTTGTTATAGGAGAATCTTAAATTATATTTACCATTATTTTTATTGTTTGAAAAAAAAGGTATAAGTAGATGTGGTAGATTTTGTAATGATGAACTTGTTACCTTGTTAAGGATGTTATAATTGTTAAGATACTTTTCTAATTTAAAAGGAAGCAAAAAATATCAAATTGATTGTTAACTTTTAATATACCATTAAATATGTTTTTTTAATTACTTCTACACAGTACTTCTTTGTCTATATTAAATAATGGCAAAAAGGAAAAAAATTAAACTTATATTATAATAAAGTATACCTATTTCTAAATGGATCATTTAGAATTGAAATTATTAATAAAACACTAACATTTCTACTATATTTATTTATATCAAAATGTTTTACATAGAAATAACGATATATTAGTTAACATTTTTAATATCCTAAAATATTTTAAAAATCATCCATAGTAATTTAATGAAGTATGAAATTTGAATCTCTACCGATAGGAGAATGAGTGTAGCTAGTGTATATCAAGATAACTAAGGTAAAGATAATAGTATTAAAAACCTTTTAAAGATTATCAATACAAAACTTGTCTTATTTATAGCATTTGTCATTTTAACACTTTTAAATAATTATAATTTTTATTGTTAAATCTAGGATTATGATTATAATTGTCATCATTGTTTATATGTATATATTCATTAGTGTATTTTCAATTATCAACCATTCTTAATGCTACCAATTGGGAAAAGGACAGCTGTTACCAATTTTGTGAATATCTTTTTAAGTCTTGAATCTCAAAATATACATACATGGGAATATATTAGTTGGAAAAGTTTATTATAATGTTAATTTCAACTTTTAAATGTTCGCTTTGTTTATTTATTTATTCAATAATTTTCTTTTTCTAATCAACATATATACATCATGTTATTTAATATCATTCTAACTATACGTATGTGTAGATGGTTGATAAGAGGTGGTAGATGAAAATGATTTTATCGTTGATAAAGTTTATTATGACACTTACATTATTAGTATTTGAGTTGGTTTTGAGACTTTGTCTGTTAAGGAAATAAATTATAAAAGTAATTGAAATTTAGTAATTAGAAATCTATCAAAAGTAATAAGTGTTTTTAAGTTAGCGATAAGGATTTAAGAGTTTAACAGTCAATAATAATTTCTAATAAATGAATAAGATTATACTTTCCTTCTAAGCTACACTATAAAAACTACAAATATCAAAATTGTCCTTTCTTCAAATTACAAAAGAAAGACATAAAAGATTATCCTTTAAATGATATTTGGAAGGATGCTTTTATTTTTATTATATTCGTATTATTTGAAAGTTCTATCATGAATTATTCTTTTTGAGAATAATGTAATACTCAGGAGACAGGAATATATTTTTCTTACACATCTTAGGATAAATCATTATATTACATATATTTTATGTATATGTTTCTTTAAAACAAAAAGACAACTTATCATCTCGAACATTTTTTTGTTTAAACATTGTTATGATAAAATAAACATTTTGTGTTCTTACAACAAATTTTGTTATATGTAATTTTTTCTATGACAAGATTAAGAATGTTGAATTGCATTAAGTTATAACTTTATATCTTCTACTTTTTGTACAATGTCTCTTTTCATTACTTATTTATTGTCACTAAAAGTAATTATCATTTTACTAAAATTTTGGTGGACTTTAGGATAAACTAAAATTTTAAAAATAAAATAGGAGTATTTTGGAAAATTTATTCTTATTATTATGTTGTTTTGCAGTAATAATATTGTTTATTGTAATTTTTATTTCTGCATCATTTTTATGCTATATTTATTTAAACATCAAATATGATAAACAAATCAAAATTGACATATTTTAATTGTTATATTTTTTAAGAGAATAATTATTCATATAAATTTTTTGTTTAATATACTTTTTTTTTGTTGTTAATAAGTTTAATATTACAAAATTTGTCGATGTTATTTAAATAATTAAATACATATATTTTAAAACGTAATTAAATTCATCCTATAACTATTATTCTTTTTAAATTTTATAAATGATTATATATCTTTTCAACTTTAAAGATAGTAAATTTCCCTTTTTAACAGATATTATTATTGTAGTAAACAATTATTTATCATTTAATTATATGGACTTTTAATTATGTTACTTATTATAAATTATATTTTCTTACCATATTCTCATGTATAACATTAAATTTCTTTTTCTAAAAGCTAATAAAATTGTTATATCAAACAAACAATGATATCAATTACATAAAATGTATCATTTTATAAAGGTATTATTTAAATTAAAATGTAAAATTGAATAAAAATATATTCTATATATATAACATTCTATAATTTTTGACATTCTCAATGCACTCAATTTATTAATAAACTTAAAAAATTTTTTTATGATTTATTATATATATATATATATATATCACTTTCCTCAATTTATGGTCTTCATATTTTTATACTTATGTAATTTATCACAAATCAAATATTTAATAATAGTATATATATAATTTTAGTCGTAAAGGTAGTGTATCTAGCTTCTTATTAGAAATTTTTTTAATATATTAATTAAAAAGAAATTGAAAATATGATGGAACCAATTCCAGAAGAAGATCATGAAGCTTTAGCTTCAGGTTCACCACATCATACTATTTATTCCACTTCATCAACCCCATTTACATCAAATTCAAAAAGAGTTGTTGAAGAAAAACAAAGAATGCGTGAAATTTATAAATCCGAAAAAATCAACACTGTTGTTAGGTATGTTTTTTTTGTATAATGTAAATAGTTCTCAAGTGTCTTACTCATACACTTATTACGACCTCCAACAGAATTTAATCATTAGAAAAGAGTGATATTGTTTGCTAATTTTATTATAAATTTAAATAATTTTTTGTAAATATTATCGTGAAAGTAATTTTAAAGAATCATTCTCTATTCCCTTTTTTGTCAGTTTAAACCTGAATGCATTTACACTTAATATTACATGATTATGTGTTTCCTCCTATTACTATACGAAAAATGTTATGTGAATAACTAAATTTTGTTAGTTAATTCTCATCATAAAAGTTTTTTTTCCTAATTATAATTTAGATGTTGTACATATACAAAAGGTATAACATTATGATACCTAAATACATGTTATTTTATTGGTCATTAGAGTTAATATTAAAACAAATTTGTATAAACATAAAAAAAAGATTGCTTTGATACTTTAAAAATTATATGACAAACGTACTTGATTAATTAGAAGATTGTTAGATATTCATTACCACAAAAATACTTTTAAAATTTAAATTTGTCATCGTTTTGTTTTTGCTTTATAAAAATTAAAATATATAGCTAATTGTTAACATATTGTACTAATATACTAAATATTCACTTTACTTGTCAGTTCCTAACCAAGATATATGGCTTTATAATTTAAATATATACGTATTATAATATCTAACAGGTTATAATAATGTAAATTTACATAGTTTTATTTTTAAATAATATGTATTCTTTTTTATAATTAATTGGTTAACCGTCTTATAATTCTATATTTCCAGTACAATACCTAAAACAGATTTACCCGTTAGTTGGAATATGTCACCAACAGAGAAAGTAACAACTGTAACAACAACTGATGAAAATATATTAGTATCTCCAACATCACAATATATTTCATTTCCAACACACTCTCATAATTTAAATCAAAATAATGAGGTAATAATTGATAACTCAACAAATAACGGCATAGGTGCCACTTATAATTATACATATGAATGCCATTATGACGATCCAGTGACGTCAGAAATTGAAAGTGCCGATTTTAGTGAAACTAATGATCAAGATATAGAAAGACATTATAAACAAACACAAAAGGTATTATTTATTAAGATGTTTAGAAAATTTAATGAACAATTCATTGTAGGTTACCAGAGTCACAAAAGTTACTACAACGAGGTCAGTTAGACAAATAGATTTATCTAAAGGGGATATCCATTTTGATGCTGAAGGTAGTCCAATTGTTGATGAATTACCATCTAATGTTGATAAAGATTCTCAAATTGATGAAATAAATCGTGACCTTTCAAGAACATACATTACAGAAAAGGAGGAATATTTAAATGATTCTAACTCAAGATTGCCATTAAATTTATCACTAACAAATAATTTTGAGTTAGGTAGTGGAAAGATAACGAATACTTCAATGAATGACAAATTACCCGGTTGTCCCGGAATACCGCAAGTAACAGATATTAATTCAACAGAAGTATCATTAATATGGCTTCGTCCCTCTTTTGAGTCCCCAAATGCACCAATAATTGGATATAAAGTTGAGTATCGAAGAGGTGAAGATGATCCATGGGAAGCAGCGCATGATGACTTGTTGGTACAAAACGAGTGTCGAAGTAAGTTGATAATATCTTTTATTTTAATCTAACTTTATAATATGTTTTTATTCAATGTTTTAAAAAAGTTTTAATCAAATGATTAAACAAAAATGTAGTTTTTCCTTAATATATAGAGATTATTTTTTACAGAGTTTTAGTAACACTTTTTATGTTAATAATGTTTAACAAAACATTTTAAATAATATATATTTATTTGATTCTGATCGTATAATTTTAGAAGAATCATATATACCAATTAAAAAACCATTAATGATTTTATATTAAAATGATCCTTAACATACCACTTTTAATTCTCCACAAAACATCCTTGTCATTTAATGACAACTTTTCTTTTTGTAAAACAAAACTGTATTAAGGAATGTTTACTAACATGTTCAAATATGAATATGTGTATATATGTGTTATATCGGTTCCTTTATAAGTCATTCAATGTGGACCAATTCAATTCCCTCATCCACTTATAGACATTTATATAGTAAAGCATAATGACAAACAAAAACTTTTTTTTTCCTATTCACACACTTTTACATTATCAATTTTTTAGTTACAAATTTAGAACCTATGGCTGATTATCAGTTTCGTGTATTAGCAGCAAATATACATGGTTTTGGATTACCATCACATGAAACACCTCCAATTTTATTAAGACCAAAATTTGATTCATCAAACAGACATTTTGATCATTATCAACATTTTAATACTATTAGTGATAACATGGGTGAGAGAAATAATATAATAGGTATGTTTGCTAATAATGCAAATAAATTTTTTTCCTATAACTACTATCGATATTAAAATTTCACTTTTTTTCTTTCAATTAATGATATAAATTTTTTTTTTAAAGAATGTCAACAACCAGGTCCTCCAATACCAATAGAAGTCAACGGAGATACTATTTCATTAGAATGGAGGCCTTCAGTTAGTAATAATATATCAACACCAATATCAGGATACATTATTGAATATAAAGCAAAAGGGCTAGGGACGTGGATGCAAGCAAATGATTTCCTAATACCAACACATTATTATACAGTCTCTAATTTACGACCAAATGGTGAATATGAATTTAGAGTAATTGCTAGATGTGTAGATGTTTATTCAAAACCAAGTTTATCATCAGGATTGATAAAGATCAAACCAACCATACCAACAAGAAGTGGTATTACTACATATAATAAAAGTCTTCCCGTACCTGATCAACCATATGTTGTTGAGGCATATCATGATTCAGTATTACTGAATGTACCGATACCTTCATTAGAAACTCAAATTCCGGTTTCTCAAACAATAGAATATCGTGAGATAGGGGATCCAAATTGGTATGTTGCGAAAACTCAACAATCACCACCTAATGTACTAGTAACAAATTTACGACCAAATAATTCTTATGAATTTCGTGCATTCACTGTTTCATTATATGATGGTTCAAGATCTCCATCCTCTAATAAATCAGATGCTATACAATTATTGTGGAGTAACAATTCTTTAAATAATAATCTACGAAACGTACCAAAAAAACCATATCCTCCTGAATATGTTGGAGCAGAGTCGGCTGATAGTTTGATTATATGTTGGTTACCAGCTGAGAGTTCTCTTCCAATACAGGTAAGATTATATGTTAATAATCATATTATCTATATTTAATTACTATGATAATATATCCATTTTCAAATAATTATCATGTAGTTCTCACTAAATGCAATAATTAATATTTTCATATAAAGAAGTTTATTCCAAATTGCCATCCCATTTCACTTAAATGTTACATTCCTATTTCATTTAAAATTTTATTGCACTCACATCATTAGAGATAGTAACAAATAGTAGGTGTTATATGAATCATATCTTGATAAATGTTACCATTGAACTTTAAACCTTTTATATATCTATTAAAACTTTTAATATCACTTTATTGTTCATTTTTCAGGGTTACGAAGTAGAGTTTAGAGATTATCAACAAGATTCACATAATTGGTACAAAGTCACAGATACACTGATTACTGGATGCAAGACTACAGGTAAGTGTAAAGTAATAATTTATTTACACACTTATATATAATATATTCTATTATTATTATAATTTATTATTTTCCAGTTGGTTATCTACTTAAACATCATCAATATCAATTTAGAATTATTGCTAAAAACGCTATGGGCTTTTCAGAACCATCAGAACCTTCAGAAACTATAACAATTACCGAAAACGGTCCAACAACAAGGACAGACAAATGGATATCATTTGACGGTGAAAGATCTTTATCACCGATAAAATCACCAAAATATGTTGAGGCTGAAAGATATGGAACTATTCCGTTGTTGCAAGATGAGATTATAAGAGAATCACCTCCATTACCAGAGAGAGATGACTCACCACCACCAATAAATAGACAAGCAAATGTTCAATGGAGAGATCCCACATTAAAAGAAGTTATTGATTACTTATCAAATAATGATTCAAATATTGTTATTAATGCTTCAGGTTTATTGCAACATCTTACTTATAATGATAATGTGGTAAAAGAGGATTTAAGAAATTTAGGTGGAATTCCAATCTTAATAAGATTACTTGGTAATGAAAACTTTGAAATTGTCCGTAACTCAGCTGGATGTCTTCGTAATCTATCATATGGAAAGGAGAATGATATAAATAAGAAAGTTATAGCAGAGTATGACGGCATAAGATGGTTAACTGCGGCAATAAAAAATTTTACAAATACTCACGTTCGTGAAGAAGCAACAGGTGCTTTATGGAATATATCATCATGTGATGAGTTAAAAGTATCTATTTATAATCAATGTGCTGAGGTTATTGTCGATACATTAATTATTCCATTATCAGGATACAAACAAATGCTTAATAAGCAATTTATAACAATTGGTGGAAATACCAATCATTTGGAGGAGAATCATGGAAGGAGTGGTAATGTTTTTAGAAATGGTGTAGGTGTATTGAGAAATATTTCTGCAATAAACTCAAATTCAAGAAAACAACTAAGGAATTCACCATTACTAATTGAATCATTATTATTTTACTTACAAAATTCATTTAATCAAAATTCGATTGATAACAGATCAGTCGAAAATATTGTATGTATTTTAAGAAATTTAAGTTATCGCGTTCATGAAGAATATGATGGAAAGAAGCATCCATTTGTTCAGGAATATCGAGAATCTGGAAGAAGTTCAGGTAAAAGAAATAGAGAAAGAAGTAAAAGTGCTCCATCAGGGTCTCCAAAAGAGAAAAAGAAATCCGTTGGGCTATTTAAAAAAGGTGGAAAAAATAAAAAAGATGGTGGTGATAATAAAGAAAATACTGGATCAGGTGTAGAATTATTATGGCACATTACAATAATTCAATTATATTTAAGAATACTACAAGAAACATCTAATAGTGAAACACTAGAGGCTGTTTCAGCAGCAATACAAAATCTTTCTGCATCAGAACATCCTAATAGCCAATATGTAAGGACATTAGTAAGAACAGAAAAAGGACTACCTATTTTAGTAGAATTACTAAAAGTTGAATATGAAAAAGTGGTATGCTCTGTAACAACGGCTCTTAGAAACTTATCAATGGACCAAAGGAATAGAGAATTAATTGGCAAATATGCTATAAAAGATTTATTACAAAAGATACCTCGTGAAGATGCTATACAGTCATTAAATATGAATGAAAATAAAATTGCTGAAGCAACCATTGCTGCTGTTTTAGGCATTTTATTTGAAATAGTAAAATATAGTACTGAATTTACAAAAAATTTACATGATATTGGGGGTACAGAAAGATTAATGGTATTAGCAAAAGGATATCCAAGAGTTAGTGCAAAAATATGTAAATACACCTCGCAACTTCTTTATACAATGTGGCAACACAAAGATCTTCATGAAATGTTTAAACGCGGAGGTTATAAGGAAGGTGATTTTTATTCAGGTCCCTCCACTTCTCGTAATACTGCTCGAGAAGCAAGAACATTAGCAAGGCCAATTATTTCATATGGAGGAAATAAAAAGCCGCACAATGATAATTATGAGAGTGATAATTACGCAATTTATGATAAACAAAATAACACACCACAAAGTGCACGTTATGACTATGAAAGTAGTAGTAAATATGAAAATTGTGTGAATGATATAAATAGTGTACGTTCAGATTCTAAGATATTACCAAAAGGAGGAAAATTTAAAAAAGTTTCAGGAAAAGAGCCATTGTATACAGCAGTTCAAAAAAAAGATCATTATTATGCAAATTCACCGGCTGGTGATAGTTGGGTTTAGTTTTCAAAAAAAAAATAAAAATATAATCTTTCATTTTTTTAAAATAAACAAACTATAGACCTGGAAAATAAATATATTTTGTAAATATAAGAATTATAAAAATAATAATGAAAATTATTGTTATATTTTAATAAATGATTCACTTTTATTTATTTTTAAAATGTTTTTTATTTTTATTAATGTGTGACAGATATTGGTTAATTATAAAAAATTATTTTATTTTCGGTATCATATTACCATCATCGTTGTTGTCATGTTCATCCCAGTCTTCAATAACATTTTGCATTGCAAGGGTAAGATAACTAGCTGGTAAATCACCAACATTTGTTGTAATCTGTTGCATAACAAATAATCCATCTTTACCGAGTAATTTAAAGAACCTTTCTTGTTTTCCATGCTTTCCATGAGCAAAGAAAAATCTCGTTATATTCGATCGTGCTCTTGATGTTATACAAAGTGACAAGCACCAAGCTACAGCATTAGCTGTTGAGTAGATAGCTACAAAAAGTAACCAAAACCATAGGAATATCATTAATTTTTCATAGTAAATGTTAAGAGTTAATACACATAATACTGTATCCAATTGAACGGATGCTGGACGTCGCCGTGTAAAGTCACAATGTGTTATCCTTGGAAAATGTCCAGTTACTTGCCAATCATTTCCAGAAAATAGATCTATAACAATTCCTGGACCCCAAAATGTGTAGGTCGATGATTGGAGGAGAGAATTTAACCAAAGCCATTGTATCCATGCATTTCCAGCTTGGAATACAGCATAAAACATATAATGAAATGACATTTGTTCACCTTTTTTTCTTCTAGCTAATCTAATACCATCCCATATATAGGCTGCTGCCCGGCTCTCAAATTGTTTAACTCTTCCTTCCAATGAACTTTCATTATCTCTAACTTGGTGCCAAAAGCGATCAACATATTTTATGGCGCCAGTAAGATCAAAACCTGTCGATTTTGACATCATTGTCCAAATAAAACGAGGGAGGTAAAAAGATAGAGCTTGACAGGCTAGGACATACGGTACCCATTGGTAATAATTAATTGGAACTTTTTGTCTGTCTTCTTCATCGAAGCTTAATTGTTCCTCCAATGGAACAAAGTATGTTCCATGTACATAGCAATACCTCTCAACAAAATCGGTCCATGATTTTGTGAATTGTGCTGGTGTCCAACAAGTTATTGGTTCTCCCCAAAAATGAGAACTTAGTAATAATCCAGCACTAACAGCAAGTAAACTTACTGTATATCTTGAATTTAAACTATCAGCCTATGAAACAATTAATAATTTTAAACATTGGGATAAACTTACAAAGTTACCTTTGGGTTGTTGGAAAGCTTTTCCAATTAAAGCATTAATAGAGGAAATGGCACCTATTTGCGAACTCATTATAGTATTTATTAACTAATCCTTCTCACTTTTCAGGAAATATTGTAAAAAAATATTGTCAAAAATGAAATATGATGTTAATAAATTCGTTGTAATATTTGTTATCGTAATTTACATAAAAAGATCTCTTCAAGTAGCAATTGACAAATAATGATATATAAAGTGAAAAGATCAAATACTTGTTGTAAGTACAAGATGAAATTGACTGTAAAAAAGTTCCTGTGTAAAGTTAAGAAAGCTTCATCAGACACTATCTATAAAATGAATATTCAGAAGAAGGTTGGATGTACAATTATCTTATTTGCTGACAAAAGGAAAGTAGATCAAAAGCTTAAAATATTGGTAGTTCATCGTATAACAACCATTTAACAATGTATATTATGTTGAAAGATTTTGTAAGACTCTTGTAAACAAACTATCGTATTGAGCATCTCCAATCCTCATTTACGAATTGCATTTTCTTTCACGCACTTATCAATTTTTAATACACATAGTATTATCATCTTCAATACACTTATTTTACAAATATATATAACAATTTTAAAGAAATTTTAAATGCATCTAATTTCATTATTTTGATATATATACATATATTTTAAAAATTTATTAAATAAACTTTATTGATAATAAAATTGCGTAATACTGTAGGTTCTCTTTTTGTTATTACATATTTTAACGTTATTATTAAAATATACACATAAAAAGTTACCTTTTCTTCCATTTTAATCTACCATATAATCTTTAATTAATCAAGTTGTATCAACATTAAGAAGATTTTATGAATTATATTCTTTCTACAAACAAACTACGTTTTTATAAAAGAAAAATTAATTTTAAAAAAGACAAATGTATTAGCATAAAGTAAAAGTAACAAATTTTACAACCACAACAAAAATTTTCTTAACAATTTGTTAATTGTTTATAAATTTTGAAATATCAAAACTGGCATCTGAAAGTAAACTATTAAAAGTGTTAAAATTTCTATTTATTAGTATGTTTTGGAGAATTAAAAAATATATGAAGTATTACACTTTTACATACGTATATATGTTAATAAAATGTTTAAATACATATATTTTTTTATTATAATATGAAAACTTTTTCATTCATAATAAAATGTCAAATTATTCGTATTATTTTTTTGTTGTGATTACAATAAGAGTGTTAAGAAATTGTAATAGTGTAAGAAAATTTTTCATAAAACTTCTTCATTATTTATATGATCTTCTTTTATATAAATAAATGTTTAATATTAAATTTCAGAATGAGAATACTATTCTTTATAAGAATTAACGAAGAAAGTACAAGTATTTTTGGATGTCATATGTCAAATCGTTTTCTTTGTGCTTTCTTTGGGTTAGCTCAACTTACAATTATTATTATATCATTTTATCAACATATCTTCTCATATATAAAATTTAAACAAATATTTCGTTGTCATTCAAATATCTCATCAAACGCTACTATAGAAGAAAAGTTTATGGCATATGATGTCATTATTTTTGATTTTGGATTAATGCATCGAATTTTAGGGACAAGCGAATGTGTTGCAAATTACTTAGATGGTGGGTACATGAGAGCAATGTGGTGTTTGGAACAAGGGACAGCATTATTAATAATGTTAATTAATATAACTTACTTTCAAAAATTTGTATGGTTAATGTGGCCAGGTATATTAATTTTCAATATACAGTCACTATGTCGTTCTCCAATTGTTATTCTTATTGTTACCATTTTTCTAACAAAAATTGTGATTTTACCATCTCTATTGTTTTTTCTTGTTTGATATCAAACCATTATAAAATGATATAGGTTGTTTTTAACAACCTTTTACATATATTAGCATGAATTTTCAATTTTTTGATATAAGTACATTGTCAAAAAAAGAAGATATATGGATATATTTCTTACCTATGATAATTATCTATTTCTAGCATTATTAATGGAAAGTTCATATGCATTAGGAATGTCTATATTAACAATGGCTACGGCACCAAAAATCCTTGAGGCTTTAGGTGGAATTGTTGATAAGGAATTGGCATTGTTATTATTATATTATTTATTAGGTTTCATTCTAAATTGGTTTTTTACATTGGTTATGTGGCATTATTATTGGCATATTGAAATGAAATATTCTCCACCACCTCCAATTCAAACACGCCCAAAGGTAAATCGGCGTTCAAGAGCTTCAATGTCTAGTCATGTGGCAGCAGTATTAAGAAGGACATCCAAATCAAACATCTTTTTAAACCATCCACCCAGAAAAAAGGATGGTAAGATTAATATTGACAATATAAAAAATGACAATGAATGTAACCCTACAATTAAATATCGTAAAAGCAAGTACATGAATTACTATAATAATAATGTTGGTACACATGTGTAGAATGTTAATGTTATCTCTAAATATTTAAGCAATTAAATCTCTTTTTTACATAAAAACACCACTGTGGAAATTTTTTTTATATCTTAGAAACATGAAAAAATGTAAGAGTAAACAATTTAATTGTCATAAAATCTCATAAAAATTGAAATAATATTTATGATATAACGTCATTGATACAATGTTTATATTATGTATAATGTTTATACTATTTCAAATAAAATTTCTATTCCAAAGTGGTAAAAAGAATTATGAGTATAATAAATTTTTAGTATTCTGTTGTTTTTAATCCACCAACAAGAACAAAAAACCGGAAATATTTCATTAATGTTAAAGTTTTCTATAAAAATCGTTTGTAATTATTGAGTATATGATAATTTGGCATATTTTAAACAAAATTTAGAGCATAAATAGGAAATGTATTTCCTCTCTACACCTTCTTTCTGTTTATAATATATTTTTCCCAAATTTTTAAAGTAACTATCACATTAAATAAACCATAATATTTATATATAAAAAAAATAATTTCTTCTTGATTTTGTCCAAAAGTATAAATTGGATTATTACGTAGGAATAATAATATTTGTGGGTTGATAAATTTACGTTTAAATATTGTTATTTAAAGTTGTTATGTGCAAAAAAAGAATGTTTTTATGATTACGAAATTTAAAATAATAAAGCCAACATCCGACATTTATTTTATTTGACTAAGGATAAAATTAACAATTATGATTTCTTTTTTTTTAATTTATAAAAAATACATATTTTGTATATATATTTGCATTTTGAGATCATAATTTAAAAATTGTACTTAACTTTTTTTCTGTAAAAGATGTTGTGTAGTAATTAATCTGAATGTGTTGACCAAATGATAATAATATATAAGTGCTTATATTTCGAAACAACAAAATGTTAAAGTTGCTAAATGCAGATAATTTAAAAACATTAAGAGAGAATATATTGGCAATGGTGCAGATAATATTGTTTTTATAGTAAATGAAATTTATGCTTTTTTCTTAAATAAGATTCTTATCCAATTGTAGCAATAAAAATTGATTTTATGATTGAAGTTATTTATAAAATGATCTCAATATACTTGTTTTAGCTTGTAAATTATCCTAATGTTCCCCCGGTTGCCATAAGTTTGCAATTTCTATATGCATTTACAGTATTTTGGTAATTCTTCCATGCTTTTGGAGAGTGAATTTTAATTTTTTTTAATAGAAGGACAATTGTCTCATGGTCCAAATCTGAGTCTTAACAAATTGAATACATTTATTTTTATTAAAACTTCAGTTCTTACCTTCTTCTTTAAGTTTATCTATAATTGCTTGCATAGGATGAACACCACAAACTGGATGAACGTCATTAAAAGAAACAACATTCCCAGTTGTTACGTGTGATGGAATTAGCAAAGTAATAAAAATTAAAGATAAAGTAAGCAATAAAAAAATAAATTTTTGCTGCATTCTAAAAGACAAAAAAAATTATTAGTCATTATAACAATATACATAAAAATGAACAAAAATAGTAAAGTTAAATCAGCTATCGCATTGATGAATAATAAATAATTATCTTTCTTATGTTGATAACAAAGTGAAACAAAGAATTTTTTGTATTAAGATAATATAAAAATATTGTGCAATATAAAGAAATTAATTTTTTTCTAGAAATTTTTTCCATTTTATGGAAAGAAGATTAAAAATTAAAATAATTGTTTAAAAATATTTTTTGATAATGAAAATGTAAAAAAAATTTACCCATGTTTATTTATAAAATATATATAAACCAATTAATGAAATTATACTAGAAAGAAATAAAAAAGATAAAGTTAATATGTATTTTATAAAAATATTTAAACAGTTATATAATATTTCATAATAATGACAAATTGCGATTTAAAATTTTGGAAATTTAAATGAAGACAATTTTAGAGTATGTCCAAAGGAGGGGTTAATTTTGGCTTGTTTGCTAAAACAATTTAAAGGATACTATTAATTATCTATAGAAATTTGTATAATGGACTAATAGAAAGATAAAAAAGTTATAAAAAATGAATCATATTTTAATAGCATAAATAATTGATGTATTTTTTGGCATTAAAATTATCTGTTTTAGAAAGATAATAAAAATTTTAAATTATATAGTCCTTATAAATTATAATAAAATTGTAATTGTTAAAATAGAGAATTTCATATTTAAAATATGGAAGATAAAATTATTTATAAGATCTTCCAAAATATATCGTTATTTATAAGAACTAATAAAAAAGAATTTGTTTTAAATAGAAAAAAGTAAAAAAAACCCACAATACATTTATTAGATTTATAAAAAATTTTATATATAATAATAAAATAATGATGTCTATAATGGTTCATTATTTATGTAATATCTTTACAAATAACAATGTGTTTTGAATAACCTTTCAATGATGTTTTCTTTAAAAATTACCAGTTTGCAAATTTCCGATTAGAAATTTTGTCGTAAATTTAATCGAAAAAATAAAAAGTCTTTTCTATCATTTAATGTACATGCTATCGTTAAAGAAAATGAATAACAATATTAAAGATTCAGGAAATAAGAGAATGAAATTATTATAAAATGAAAAAAATAATTTAGAGGCAATAATCTAAAGGTATAATATATTTCATTTATTTTTTTATAGAATAAAAATTTTTCTTTTATTTTTGCAATCTTTCTTTGGCAAAACTAATTTTTATAAAAACAAAAATTTTACGATGTAGGTAAAAATTTACGGTTTAAAAAATCAAAAATTATTTAATTTAAAGCTATTGAATTTACTACCCAATGTACCTATTGAATTTTTTATATATATTATAAATAGAAAGTTGAGAAACTGACGTCAAAATAAAATCATGAGGGTTTTCTAACATAAAATTTGTTAAATATTATGTAACAATTTAATTATGAAATAGATTTAATATTTTGGATAACAAAATTGTGAGAATATCTATATATTCCTTTGTATAGAGAAAAACTACTTAAAAAGGTATAAAAAATTTAATTATAGCATAAAATTGATCAAATGATTTTTAATTCTTTATTTTTTATCGAGTAATTAATTTTTAAACGCTTGTATACTTGAAAACAATAAATTCACAAGGAAGAAAACTTTAAAAAAGAATTTATAATATAAACATTGTACGAGTTCACATTACAGAAATAAAAAATGTTATGGTTGAAACTACAATAAATATTGATGAAATCACTAAACATGCACGGTCAATCACAATACCCATAAATTCATAGTCCTTCTCAACTAAATGATCTTCATGATTCTCATCAAATATTTTTTTATATTCCTAAAAAATATAATAAAAGTACAATGGCCAACTTACTTTAATATCAGCAAGAATCTTTTCTAATATTAACACTTGTGATAGTATCTCTTTATCACTATCATTTCCATTGGAATATTTTTTAATGCTTTCCATAATTTGAAAGCATTCAATTTTCTCCATTTTTTCTTTTATAATCTCACCATCATCTTTCATGTCACAGAACCGAGTACGTGGTCGTTTTAACAAGCAAAAATAGGGCAACCATTTAGAAAATATTTTAATTATCTAAAAATTTTTAATTTTTTTCTTATACTAAAGTTTAAAAATTAAAATTTTAATTAAAACTTTTAGTATGAGAAAAAAGTATATAACGATTATAACTTAAATTAAAAAAATGTATTACCATGTAAGAGAGATAATGACTTTTTGAGGAACGATTATGAACAGCCAAGGTTATTGTAGTTGCGACAATTGACCCACTAAGATATAATAAACAGTATATAAAAAACATCCCTAAAAGTATGACATAGTATTTTATAAAAGTATAAATAGAAAGTTGTTTTCTTTTCTATATATGCTAAAAATAAATATTTTATACCTAAAAATGGAACTGAGTCAGATGAAGGTGGTGACATATCAGATACGTAATTTTGAAATATGCAAATGGACAGCATAATTGATATTTCTAAAAATTATTGAAGCTTGAAAATACAAAGCATAATAAACTTACGTAAACTTGTTTTTTCTCCAGCTTCTGAAGGAAATATGAAACCAATTAACGTCATCAGTGTTATAATTAAACATGGTATTATAAGATTGATTCCTAAAATTAATAATTTAATTGTTAAAGTAAGATTTCTAAATGAAAATATCACCTACCGTAATAGATTGTTTTCCTTTTTAATGTAAATTTAAAAACCACATCATAATATGGTTCGGGACAACATTTATAATACTAAAATTTAAATGTTTATAAATAGAATTTATAAATAAATAATATTGTTAGTGTCTGTTTTTGCCTACCTGAATATTTTGAATAGCGTATTTATCAATAAGGGACCATTCTGTATTTTCAATCAATTTTGAGATATCAAAGATTTCAGGATATGTTGTTAATTCAACTTTGCTTCCATCATATGTCCATGAACCAAATTTCATTTCACAGTATTGTGAATCAAATGGAAAAAAAACAATGTTCATTGTACAACTAAATTTTAAAATCGCTGGTGGTTGCCATATAATAGTTCCATCATAGTTGACCAATATGTTAACAGGATATGAAGTATCAAATTCTTCAGCAACACTATTATAAAGTAATAAATCAGGAGTCCAAAGAACATTTTTTGGAAACCTTAATTTTTTTATTCCATCATAATTATTGTAGTTCCAGGATAATCTTTTATCGACCCATGTCTGTAAGGAAAGGAAATTTTTAACACTTTAAATATATTGTACATAAAAATTTTTAACACATTTATATATAAAAAAATGGTTTTGGACATTTTACATTTATATTAAGCAATTAAATTTATATACATTTTTTTTTTTATTTATCATAAATAAAAATAAAATGTTTGAAAAAATAGAATAATGATGTAATAAATATTCCCACGCATATTTTTATTTATTTAACGTTAATTTATTTATAGAACTTATAAAAAGGTTTAAGTATATATGTTTAATAGAATGGTAATAAGCTTAGAAATGTACTTACTATATTTAATTGAGCATGTAGTTCGATTTGTTGATTTTTTTCATCAACATCAATTATTTGGTGTAGTAGGAGACCAACACCAACAACAACAGTTGAATTTCCTTTCTCAACTGGGCGAGTAAAATGATTATAATCTTGGAGTAATATTGAGTACAATATATTTTCTGCTCTTGAAGTAAATACTGGGACGAGAAAAAAATATATTAAATAGTATATAAAAGTAGTATTATTTAGGATATCTTTAAACATATTAATATTTATAGATGCTTATATTGTTACCACAAAATATAATTTTATTTTAGATTAAAATTAATAACATTCTTTAAGTAAAAGAAAATATGTAGAGATTTAATAAGAAATTTGTGATCAAATTCTTGAAAGATTTAATTTTATATACTATAATAATGATAGACTCATCAAATGTTCTTCTTTTACATTAGTACAAATTATGTAATCATTCAACTTTTTGTTTACATAAGACGAATGATTTTTTCTTTGCTTACAACAGAAAATTATTAAAAATTTTGACAAACACAATAGTTTTATTAAAAATAAAATAACTTGAAATTTATGATTAAAACAATGAAATATTTTAAAAAAAAATACTAAATTTATTATTTTTAAAAAAATATAATATTAGTAAGTTAATATTTTTACTTGATAATTAACTTTTAAGAATAATTTTTTCTTATAAGAAAATTTTTATAAAGATAGTTTTTTTATATTTGAGACACATCAATAGTACCATTTGTATCTTGAAAATCTTTCCAATTTGTACTGATGTTATCAATTTTAATTAAAGTTAGACTAATAAAAGCATTTCCGCTAGATGCTTGAAGAATCTAAAAGAATTTTTTTAATTTGTATTTAAAATAAAGTTTAGTTACCTCAAATTCAGCACTTTCAGGTGAAATTCTTGAAGGAAATTGTTTTATTTCACAAGTATAACTTCCTAATTGAGTTTCTATTCTCTGATTTCTTCTTTTCTTTTTTTTAAATACATTGACAACAAAATGAAGTGATAAATTATCTAATGAATATTCTGTAAATCGTGCATTTGCACACAATTTTGATGGATCCGATGGTTTTTTTATAATTCCAATAATACTTCTAAAAATTTTTCTACGTTTTTTTAATTGTGGTACTTTAACTACAAGTTCTACTTTGTTTCCACTATCTTTTACTACAGAAATAGCAGCGGGGCCTTTATCTATAGAAATTGGTGGTGTGGAAGTTCCGTCAGTCATAATTTATTATCTAGAAATATAAATTTCACAATAAAAATTTTAGTGAAATAAAAAATGTTAAACGGCATTTTTCAATACAATAAAAAAAAAGTGAATTTTCTTAATTGATAGAAATGGATTTAAATTAAGTATATTGATAAAAATTCATATGTATGGACATTTTAAAATATGTAGTAAAAAGCAATTTAATGATTTTTAAAAATAATTATTTTAACATCAATCACATATAATGGTACAATGATTACATTATTTTAACGAAATAGAAGACTCCTACCTACAAAAGACATTTTTCATGTATTTACCTCATTCAAATTACACAAACGGTATAATAAAATCTATTGCGACAAAAAAGAAATTAGCAATAAAATGATAATATGATTTTCTCTTTTCAATGTACACGTTAAACAATCATGTTAATACACAAATATAGATAGGTTATATATATCAAATGGTGGTTAATTTTTAAATAATTATAAATTATGGTGACTGAATTTTTGTATCACTTTGAATGATTAAACCAAGGACATGGTAATATATTATTATAAGGAAATTTTAGTCTAATTATCAATATATTGAATGAGAAATAATCTTATTTTGATGAATAATAATTTATTAGTAATCATAAATGTTCAAATATGAAGTTTACAAAAAGGATATTGCTTCTAAAATTTGTCAACCCTCGAAAGATAAATTAATATTTAAAAGATTATTGTAAAAATTTGTTAAAATTTTTTTTTAAATAGTAATATATTTAATTACAAATAAACTTTTAACATAATGTAATGTAACAAATTTTTATCAAAAAGAATTTTTTTGTAACAGAAATGTAAATAATTTATGAATTACAAATATCATTCCATTATACTTAAAAACACTAAAATATAACATATATATATATAGAAATGTTATATAATAACAAAAGAAGATATTAATAAAGAATAAATATGCAAGAGATCATACAATAGAGGTGTTTTAACATAAAATAATCATTAAATTTTTCTAATATTTGTAATAATATATTTACAAAATTCAAAACTATAAAAATAAAATATGCTATCTTCTTTAATAATATAATTAAAAATTGTGCCACAAATATATTAACTTAACTTATCTTTTACATAAACATTAAATTTAGAGAACCTATGCTATTAAGTTTACGTAAAAAGCTTAACTGATAAACATTGTATGGTTATCCTAAATGATGAATGTATAAATTGGACTTAAAGTAATGTCAATTTGATGTCACAAGAAGAATTACTAATCATAAATATTATGGTGTTTAAATTTATATAAAACAAAAATTTTATGTTACCAGATATATTTTTCAGCACTATTTTCAAGTAAATTATTTATGAATGACAATTTTAGTTTATTAAACAGGATCTATAGCGATAATTAAAATAATTAACCCAATTTGTCCTTCACACATCAATTAAAGTCTATATTTTGAGAAGTTTAATATTATAAATTAGCTAAGGTGATTGAATGATTAATGTTTATTTAAAACATTGAAATTAAATTGAAAATTTTCAATACTGTCATTCGAAATTGTTTTGATTTTTCTTTATATCAAAAGTTACATTTTTTATAATTGGTCTTGTTATTTATAAAAAATTCTAAATAAAGTTTTGCAAATATATTAAAGTAGTAAATATATAGATTTTGAGATTAAATATGGTAGTTGTGTTTGCCTAACTTTCTAAAAGTAAAGTAATAGTATAGTATAAAAATAAACATAAACATTAGTAGTTTTTCCTTATGAACTCTCATTACGTATTTAAATGTGATATTAAAAGAGGTTTCCTCTTTACCAAAATAGATACAGAGTTTATGATAAACTGTAATATAAATGTGTAGGATATTCATGAAAAAATGGGTAAGAATAAAGGAAATGAGATTACGCAACTTTAAATTGAAAAAAAATAATATTTTATAATTGATTCAATTTGTTTGGATAGAAAAAGAGAAAATTATAATTTAATAGGAATAAAATAAAAATAATACATATTATTATTAAAATTATACACATTATTTTTGGAAAAAGTACATAGAAATATATATTATTTTCTTTTTTCTTTCAAATATGTATACATTAATGAAATAACATCTTGAAATTTTATGTCGGAATATGATAATTTATTCAAAACTATGATGGAGTTACTATAATAAAACATTACTTAATTGAGTCAAAAAGTCAACAAATTTAGAGATATGGTATTTGCTTTAAGCAACTACTCATAAATGATAATGCTTTTTAAATAATCATTCTCTAAATAGTACCATAATATTACTAAATGAAATAAGGTTTTTATTAGCATTTTTATTAAATTTACCCTTTCTAGTTAATAAAACATTTGAAAATGATCATTACTTTGTAAATATAAAAAATTTTCTCAATACTTTTATACTATTTAAAATAAATATATGTATTCTAGATAATATAAGTACAACTGAATATTTTAATATATTGTCTAAATGAATATAATAAGATAGAAAATTTAATGTAAAAAAATATTTCTTTAATTTATGCTATTCTTCTAACTGATAACGAAACATTTTTTAAATTATTCGCTTCCGTTCCAGATTTTTTTAAGTTCTCTGATAAGTTAGATGAAATTTTATCAATTGAATTTTTTGATTTACTTTTGTAATTGCATATTTTTAAATTTATAATAACATTCGCGACAGACAGCTTTATACATATCATCTCCACCAATAATCTCCAAATCAGAGCATGATATTGTTCGGAAGGTAAAAGAAGCAAGATATCCACAAGAACGACATATAGCATTAATTTTTTTAATTTTCTCTGCTAATGGATATAAATTTGTGATACTCTCAAAAGGACGTCTCTGAAAATCTCCATCAAGAGCAGCAATAATAACAAGTTTTCCCATTGAAGCTAATTCCTCAGCTACATAAGCAATATCATCAAACTAAATAAATATTAAATTTTAAAAAAATTAACTTACAAATTGAGCCTCATCAATACCAACAACATCATTTTTTTTAATTTCATCAAAAACATCCTTTAAATATAAAGCACTTATTGCCTCCATTTTTTTTTCATCGTGAGTTGATGCAAATTTGCTATCATAACGATTATCTTTTTCATATTTAACAAGAATGACTTTTTTATTTGCAAGAATATGCATATTAGCTAATCGAAAAAGTTCTGTCCTAAAAATACCATTAAATTTTTGTATTTTTAAAAACATACGTTTTACCACTAAACATTGGACCAATAATCATATGAATCATTCCATGTTTTTTTTTATTCTTAATGTCATAATAATTGAATCCCATTATTAAAACTGCAGAATATTTATATAATGACATATTGAAAATATAAGAGTGAAAAAATAAGTTTATGCTTAACGGTGCAAATAAAATATTTGTATCATAAGGTCAATTTTTTGATAAACAAAAATTAAAATTTAAAAATAAAAGAAATTTTTACTTATATCTTAAATACTTTATGAATTTCATAATTTGATTTTTAATTTCGTTACAAATTTTTGTAACACAATAATAAGTTGTTATATTTTTATTTGTATATAACCTTCATTTTTTAAAATACCTAAAATAAACTCTAATGAGATATATATGTTTTCATTTTATTATTCACTAGGCAATTTTTAAAATCAACTTAATTATTATTTTATAAGACCTTATTTAATAAAATTAAAAATAATATGTATTATAATTAAATTAAGAAATCACAAAAAGAAATATAATTTTTTTATACTAAATCAGAGTGCTAATTTTATTGTAATGTATTATTAACTAAATGTTTAAATATCAAATGTAAAAAAAAACTAATCATTCAATTTTTGACCGTATTTTATCTAATATATTTACATTTTATGTTGATATGTATTATAATAAGATAACCATCAATAATTGACATGTAATATAAATAATATTGTACCTATATAGTGGAATATCTGTAAGCAATAAAAAAGTATTATATAACAAAAATCAAGAAATTTTCAGAATAAAAAAATTTCAAGTGTACATATCGGTAAGTAATAAAAATAATAATATTCAGTATAGATATTCATGGTATTTAAATTAAAGTTGGTTAAAAGAGGTTGTTTAAAGAATGCACATCATGGGAGAGATTACAGAAATCAAAAGGTAAATGTAAATTTTACTTGAAAATAAATTTAAATCCTTAAGTAGGTCATCTTGAGAAAATGTTAATTACTTATTATAATTATTTATCAAAACTTTCAATTTCATTTAATTAAACAAAATGTCACATTGATCTTTATGTAAAAATTTGAATATCCATACTTCAAACATATGAAATAGAAATATATATATATATAAAATCAATAAGATATTATTGATTAAAATTAATTCGAATTTAACATTTATCTTTTAAATATTTCTTTTTGTTACTGTTAAAGCTTAAAATATATAATCAAAATGCAGAAATTTTATTAATAGTTTTTTTCAAATATAATAAATTTCTTTAAAACTAATCTTGATCTCAAAAATCTATACATTCAAAATTTTGTTAAAAAATTTTTTTACACAAAAATAAAATTCATAAATTTTACGATAAACATATTATGTTATAACTTCTTGTGATGATAATAAATTATTATACATTTTGCCACGTCAAACTATATTATGACATTGCAGAGTTAAACTGATAAAATAGTTTAATGATTTATTAAACGATTTAATTTATAAATCGTCTACACAATGATTACCATATTGATAAATAGAATAAAATTGCAAAATTGTATCAATTAATGATCACCGACAGATATTCTACTCTATGCACCAGCCGAAAAACATTGTAAACAACATTCTCCTAGCATTTCACTAATACCACCATTAATTTCATTAACGGGATCATTAATATCAGTGTTTGATGCAGCTTTTGTTACCCATGAATTAGACCTTCTTCTTTTTAAAAATGTCACAACACTCTTTAAATATGTATAACATTAAAAATATTGTATAGTATTTTTACCTGAACTAATAACATTGTCCCTACAGCACTTAGCATTCTACCAACCCAATTTATAAGGCCAATTAAAAATTTTGATGGTGTACCTTGCAATGCTTTTTTTAATTTTAATTGTAAATTGCCAAACTTTGAATTTTGACTTGCAACAACTGCTTCAATAATTTCATTGTTTAGATGTGCTGAATAAACACTCGCGAGGTACGCTAAGCCGTTAAATATTAAGCCTAACGCAAGAAATACACAAATACCAACACATTGATTCTCTAAAAATAAACTCTATATATGTATTTTACATCATTTAATCCTCACGTCTCAATTTTCTTATACGAGCCCTTAAACGATCTCTTTTCCTAATAACACTTGCTGTTTCAGCTTGTTCTCCTCTAAGATCAACTGTCAAAAAATGTATCTCTTCATGATTTAATATTTTCTTTTGAAAAGAAGGAGAGGTGACAATAAAGTTATCAACTTTCTTCTCTTGTGGTAGCATAGCTTCAGTTCCATCCATTTTTAAGATGACATTCAATCTTCAATTTCCTTAGACTATTCAAATATTACTATAGTATTTTTGTGTTATTAAAAATAGTTTTTAAATATTATTATTTAATAATTGTTGAAAAAATATCTTCAAAAATAGTACAACTTTAAAAAGTTATGAAATGTCAGCAGAGAAAATGAATATTTTTATGCCAACTGGTATGTCTATATATGTTATTTTACATTTACTATTCAACGGCATAGTAAAAATTTCAAGAAAAATACATAGTTGCTATGCTTTCTAAAAACTTTAACATGCGTACATTTTTGAGGGTAACATAAAATTCACTTAAACTGCTTCGTACTTACAAACACTATTTCATTAAAATGAGAAAAAATTTCTTTTTTTTATCATTATACTAGAAAGAGTCAAATTGCTTTTTGGGTATCATTTTCTGATTAAATATGGTAACGGAAAATATTTAAAACAATTTATTTTTTTAAGAAATTGTTAGCACTTTGTTTTTTAGAAATTTTTAATGTAGTTTAAGTAAACAAAATTAATATTTTATATCATTATGATGGTTATAGTTAATTTTAATATTTTATAATATAAAGCTCTCAATATTATAAGACATTTATTTTATCAAAAATATATATTTTCTTTGTTTAAAGGTTAATTTTAAGTAAAATATAAAATAATGCAACAAAATATGTATATCTCTATCTTATTGCCATGTAATTCCTAATCAAACAGTTTAATTATACAAATGAATCATAGAGTTTTCAATCAACTGATAAATATTTTGGTTTTTGATATATCTGTCAAACCGAACTCAATACAATCACCAGATACTACTTTTGAGACACCGCTTGGTGTTCCAGTAAGTAAAATATCTCCTTCTTCTAAAGTAATAAATTGACTAATATAACTAATTAAAATTGGAATGTTAAATATCATAACATTCGTCATACACTTTTGTTGAACTCTTCCGTTAATATGGCAGAATAACTCGACATTATGTGGATCAGGAATCTTCTCTTTCGGAATAAAATCAGATATTGGGCAGGAAGTGTCAAATGATTTTGCCAAAAACCATGGTGCACCAGCTTTCTTGGCTTCATTCTAAATTATTTTATCGTTAAATTTTTAAATGATAATAGAAAACATACTTGAAAGTCTCTTGCAGTCATATCTAAAGCAACTGCATACCCTCCAACATATTTCATAGCATCAACTTCCAAAACCTTTGAGACTGTTCCATTAAATATAACTGCTAATTCAACCTCTTGGTGTAAATCATTACATCCAATTGGTGTGATAATCTTATTACCCTCGCTTACTAAAGAATTTGATGTTTTAACAAAAATCATTGGTTTTTCTGGAATCTTATTTCCTAATTCAGCAGCATGATCAGCGTAATTTCTTCCGACACAAACTATTTTCTTAGCTATACTCTTAAAATTTTGTAACTTGTGCATATTTTTTAAAAAATAAGACACTCAATAGCAGTAATTATAATTGTCAAAAAAATTTTTGCCAAATGTAAGAGTCTTTGTACCAAATATTTCCAAGAAAGAAACACTATTTTAGTTAAAATTTAAAATTGACAATTTTAGTGGGTGAAATTGTGACACTCTATATCATTATCATGTAAAATCCTTAAATAGCCCTATCAAAGACATTATAAATTTAATACACATAACTTCTGATGAATTCACATTCTATATTACATTACTCTTATATTATAAAGCAACTAAAAAGTAATTATTAAATAAAATATCTTTAAATAGAAAATCAAATGCATTCATTAGTTTTTTTTGTTAAACAACAAATATTTAGTATATTATTTTATCTTTTTTATTTCCAAATCTTTCAATAAAATTTACTTTTCCTGTACATTATAATAAATTTTTTGTTGTTAAAAAACTTTTTTTTAATAGATGAATCAATATATACAGCTATCAATAAGCATTTTTTTAATATAAATTACTAAAGTAAGTCTTAATTAAATTTTTCGCTTCTTGTCTTTTGAGTTTTACTGTCTAACAACATTTTAATAATTTCATTTTATTTATTTTATAACCCTCCTTTTATGATTGCTTTAAAATTTTATCTGTTCTGAACAAAGATAACCTTTGGTTCATAGAAAATAAGCACTTAATGATAATGAAAATATATAGTAGATTAATCATATCACCTATGAAGATATATTTTAATAATATAAATTGTGATAATATTTAAAAATCTTTCTATGTATAAATATATCTAAATAAATGTTATAATAGAGTTTTAGCAAACAATAAATATTTTTTATATCAATATATTAAAACGTGAGATAAAGTTTTACTTTTTAATAATAAAAACCATTGAATAAGCTGTCACAAAAATTTTATTATATTTTAAAGAAATACGCATTATGCCATCATAATACGATTTCATTATCTTTTCAATTTTTTTTATTAATCTAACTAGTTGCTTTAATTTTTTTTTTGTTAAATTAGTTAAAATTCTAATTATTTTATATTACATACCGTTAATATCATACAAGCGAATACGAAGATTTGTTGTATATTTCTCATTAATTAAAGCTTTATAGACATTCTTTTAATAGAAATACCACTCGTAATAATATTATTAGACTGTAAAGCTTCTTCAAATTAAATCAACCATACCATTAGGTGTTAAGTCTTTTCACATTTTTAATAGTCTCTTCTTTGATCTTTCCATTTATCTATTAATCTTTTTCAATGCATCTTTCTTAAAACATTTGTTGGCATGTGCATAACTACTGTTTTAAACATTTAGATCTTTGATTATGATATTGTCGTTAAATAATTGTATTGTTTATTTTCAAAATATATTTACTGCATTATTCTATTTATTAATAAAAATCACTCTGATTGAAATAAGGTTTAATTTTTAAAAATCTACTTCTACTGATATCAACTTTTATAGACAACCAGTTAAAATAAAGTTATTCCTGTTCAATTATATTTATTTTTTAAGATGTATACAAACAGTTAAAATAATTTTCTTTAAAATTCCTTTTTTAAAAGATCGAATTTAAAAAATTTATCTTTTAAAAATGATAAAAGTTCCATTTATACATTGACGATATAACTTTTTCATTTTCTGTTTAACAAATCATTAATATAACGAAATTTTTAATAGGTTTTATAAGTCAATTCTATATACTTTAATTTCTGATATTTTTACAGAAGTATATTATTAATATATCTTTCTTTTGTCTTTTTTACATTTCTAACAATATTCTTTCATATCTCTATCATTATCTTATTGTTTAAAAATCATACATATATTTTAATAAAAATAATACCTCTGTAAAATTGTATCTAAATAAATAATTTTTGACAATATTTAACTATCTCACGACAAATATACTGACGATATATTATTGATTAAATATAGCCATAAATTTTTACAATACTCAAATCAACTTTTATATATTATCGCTTTCCTAGGATGATTGTAAATTGGCATTTTATTTGTAAAATACAATATGTTAAGTGGTTCTTTACGCATCAATTAAAGTTTTTATTTTTACCATGAAACGGAGATAAGAGAGAATGACAAGCGCATTTTTAATTATATTAAAACTGATTACTGTCACCTTACTGTTAAAACTTTACAATTTCAATCTTTTTTCTCCATTATTTCTGTCCACTCGATAAATGAACAACCACTGAGTTAATGATATTTATATATAGTCATGTACATTTATTCCCTTTTGGCTCCATTTGCTTCAATGTCATCTGTATCATTTTATTGTTATTTATTATGTCAATACAATAATATAAAAATTTTAGATTTCTATTTTATCCGTTTATGTGTATTATTAATTTTTCTTATCAGTTATTTAACTTTAACAACTTTATCATGGATTATGCTAGTAGCTTATAATCCACAAACCATAAAATGTCTGTTTTTTAATTACCACGATATTTAAAAGATCTTTTTTCGTTTAAAATATTGTCTTGTAGAAGTAGTAGATTTCACTAAATTTAGATTATCTAATTATTAATCATATATATGATAGCCATCATATCATTAAAATGATACTACCATTAATTAGTAACTATAAAACATTTATTAATTCAAAATGATGCTCGTATACTATTTATCTAATCATCTTTTCTTCATTTTGTCTTAGTGTTAAGAAAAAAAATTTTTATCATTATCTGTTTTTATTTTTTATTTCTTTTATAAATTATAAATATATAGCTCATCAGATTATACACATAAATGTTTAAAATGTTTACCTATTAATACTGATATAAATCTAGCAATAAAATAAAATTCTCTTACTTTTATCAAATACAGCCTTATTGATAGTAAATAATATTAATATTTTTTACCAAAAATGATAGAATTTATTTTTTCTCATTTATTTTATTAGACAATGATTAATATAATATTTTAGTTATATTTCTATAGTATAAAATATAAAGATTTATACTTTTATTATTATTTTTATTTAAACAGAGGTTTAAAAACGTATATATACATAAAATTTATTGAACTTCTTTTTACTTTGTTCTTTCATTAAAACAACAAGCTTTACCATAAAGATAGATATATTTATTGTTCTTTATACCATCTTTCTATGAATAGTAAAACCACTATCATGGACTTTAGAAAGGATAATAATAAAAATAATGTGCCAATGTCCATTTCTATCTTAAAGTTTAATATATTTCAAAAGTAAATTCTCTTTTTAGTTCACTACAATTCTTTAATTTTAACTCTAATATTAATCTTTATTTTTTTATTTGTTTAACAAAAAATCACTTAATAATTTAAATAGAATTTAAAATAAACTTTAAACATGTTAATATATAGGTATCTAAAAATAGAAATTCTTTGTCAAATACATCATGCTGAGACTGCGCTCTCTTTATTTTAAATGTAAAAAATAACGTAAAATGTTAAAGGTGCGAAAGAAATATTTAGAACCTTTAATCTTCTTTTCTTTTGAAATAGTGATTAAATTCTGTTTTATTGTTAAAATGAATTTGTTATGAACGAGTTACTTTCACCATATAAAATATAATAAAAAAATTATTCATATGTTAATTTGTTCATATCCCTCCATTGTCATAATATTCCAAATAAACATTTTAATATTCAATAAAAAATATATTTATTCTAGGAATTTAATGAAAAAAATTATTTTATTCCATAGTTATATAATTTAGAATATTATAAAAATTTTTTTTAATTTCTTTAATGTAATGTAACCTTCTCGTGATATAGAATGTGATTTTATCTGATTGTATGTTCTACATGTCCCAATATAGGTGAAATAAAAATATTTTTCATATAGATAATAAGATTAATATTTATGTATAAATTAACTAAATCAATTTGTTATTATATATATCCGCAAGTTTATATAAATCATTAAATTTAATATTCTTAAAGCTATTTCGTCTCGTCCATTTATTGATGTATTAAATTGCTTTAATCTGGTTTTAGTACTTATTTTTAGCTTTCCCCCTACAAATGACTGACATTTTGCCGTCTCCACATTCTACTCAAACGCCTCTTCAAGTTTTAAATTCTTCCATTATTGATAAGTCAAGCCCCTCCCAAAATACTAATAAAAGTAATTCGTTTTCAACAACAAATGATAATGTTATCTCCCAATCAGATGATTCATGTATCCTTCATACACCAAAGTACGAATCTTTTGTAATGACTGGTGATAAGATTTTAAAATTAAATTCTAATACAACTTTAGGACTTCCAAAAGTATGTATATATTTTTTTTACCCTTATCAATAATACATTTTTTCTAGGCTGGAACAAGTCGCATACCCAGAAAAGATAAACAAAATTCTCTTTCTGGAAGACAAATTTCTGCACCAACATTTTCGAAAACTGTTGATAAGGAACAGGAGAATAGTTATTTAAACAATAGTGATGTAGGCTCCTACGTATTAACAGGTAATGATAAGGTATTAGGAGATAACAACCAAGAAAATGTAATACAAGATAAGATGAAACATGATAGTGATATGAACACATTTGATAAGGAGGAACCAAAGACTGTGTTTACAAACGAAAAAATAATTGAAGAGGATACCTCAATAAGTGAATGTATAACAGCACCAGTTTTAACAACAAAGATTGATACTTCTATAAATAATAAAGGTCCCCTCGATATAAAGACAAAGTACCCGAGTTTCATTATTCCACAAAATGATTTAATTGACTATGACTCTCCATCACATGATAATAATTCTACTGACGTGCGATCACACTCTTCATATGCATTTAATAGAACAGACAGTCAAAAATTAGGATCAACACAATCTGAACCATTTTCAGCAATGACTGTTGGTGATATAATTATTGATAAAGATTATGATAGAGGTAAGTATAAAATTTTGTCATCTAATTAATTTAAATTATACAATTAAGGACAAATAAGAGAAAAAGCTCTTAATTTATATAATTTAAATGGTTATACTGGAAAAGAAGTTATGAATGAAATTCTTAAACTAGATAATCAACATGCAAAAATAACGCATGAATTTTTAAATTTATTTTATCTTACTGGTGTACGTATTGATGCAGCTTTAAGAGAATTTTTAAAACATGTTACATTACATGGTGAACCAACTGCAGTTTCTGATGTTATTATGTTACTTGCATCAAGATATTTTATAACCAATCCAACATTATATAAAAATGTTGATGATGTTCATTATTTAATTTGTTCGTTATTATTATTGAATACTGACTTACACAATCCAAATATATCAAATAAAATGAGTTGTAGAGAATTTATTAATAATGTTACACATATGAAAAATGATTATGATAGAAATTTATTAAAAGTGTTGTATAGTTCAGTTAGTAAAGAACCATTAAGCAACATTTCATCAGTTGGTGAAATTAAAAAATCTAATTTTGATAAACCATTAAAAAGACAAACTTCATTTAGAAAAAGTTTATTACGCAAGAAATCAGAAAAAATGGCTTTAATTATGCCACAAAAAGAACAAGTTGATTATAAACATGGTTATATTTATAGGAAGTGTATATTTGATTCTGAAGAAAAGAGAACACCTTTTGGGAGAAGGAAATGGGAACTATTATATGGTACTGTTAAAGGTTTAACATTATATCTACATAAAGATGAGGATGGATTTAAAAAAAATAATTGTGAGGTATTTAAAAATTGTATTCTTTTACATCATTCAATTGCTGAGGTAGCAAATGATTATAAAAAGAAGAATAATGTATTTAGAATAAAGACAGCTCGTGGAGGCGAGTATCTTTTACAAACAACATCTGTTGATGAAATGACAAGTTGGATTAATGCCATTAATTATGTTGCTGCTGCCTTTTCTGCTCCTACAATGCCAGCACCTGTCTCCTCATTATCAGCTCCATTTCAAAAACCTAGAATGCCTAATAATGTAACAATCCATAGTATACCTGATCAATTAAAATTGCATAAAGAAAAAGTTAGAGAGATGAGTGATTGTGTAACTCGAATAAGACAAGATGCACCATCTACAAGAGCGAGAAAAAATGATGTAATAAAATATTTTTACAAAGAACGTTATTTTGAGAACGAGGTAAGTTAATAATAAATTAAGTTTAAAGGTTAAATTTGGAAATTTTCAGAGACAACGTTATGCAACATACGTTACGATTTTAGAAGATAAATTATCCACTCTACAATCATCCGATTTACTATCTCTTGGATCTCGTAGAAATTTAAATTCCGTCATTCGCCAATCTTTTCCAACAAATTCCTCAGTTTTACCAATAGATACTCCGTCACGTTCAACAACCTATATACCATATACAAATAATATACCTACTGAATCCGTAACATCAAAACAAAGTATCTATTGATAAAATAAATTTGATAATTTGGCGCAAAACTGCTTCTATCATCAACAAGATTAACAAAAAAAATACATGCATCTATTTACTTATATACGAGTAGTTTTATTATTTATAGAAAAATTCCCTTTAGGGTCGAGAAACATTATTATGTAAAAGTATGCTGTCAAGTATTAAATTAAAAAATAAAAAAAGATAATTAATGAAATATTTTTGAAATTTAATTGTCGTTATTATTAAAATAAAAAGAGATCATAAAAAATTGGTTACACTGTTGTATTGTCAATATTGAAGATACCATATATACATATTTTATAATTTCCATTTCTTAAATCTATTTTTCATTTTTTGAAATGCACTCATCTCGTTTCTTTCACTACCATTACCAATTTCTTCATTATTATTTTCAAGGAAAGCTGTAATATTATCGTAACTTAAACTTTTTCTTCTCCCATTTAATTCAATAACACTTGGTATTATTTTTTCATTATGAGAAGGACAAATTAATTTAGTAACAAAATTTGTATCTAAACGTTGGCATAAACATTCACTGACAGACTGTTTATGTGAACTTAATGATTTATAATCATTATTTTGTAGTGAAAAAGTTTTTTTAAATTGTTTGTTGTCATTGTCTTCAATATAATTAGGAGATGAAACTGGTGGAACAGAAATTTTGCGATTATTTGATTTATCTTTAATTGTTTTTGTCTGTTCTTGATAAGAGGATTTCTTTGAACTACTATAATTTTATTAAAATACGTATTATTACTATATAGAATATTAATACAAAAACAAACCTTCCGGTTGACTTTTTGTTACTTCTGTTCTTCGAATGTTTACGACAACATTTTAAGTCATCTCGAGAGCTTCTACTACAATTTCGAGATGATGAACTTGTACTAATACGTTCTCTTACTTTCTGATAACCAATTTTTCCCAGTGGATGTTCTCTACAAACGGAAATACTTCTTCTGCATCCGTTATCTTTTGATTTACATACAATGATCATCTCTTCAGCTGAACGTTTTTTCTTACTACTGTTAATGAAGTAATTAATTTGATTATCATCCAAATCTTCACAAGTAAATTGATGGTGTTCAAGACTACATTTTTTCTTGTTATTTTTACTACCGTGAGAATGACTATTATTTCCGCTATTTTTTGATAGTCCACTACTTCCAATACGCTTGTTAACTGCTGATGCATATATCAAAGCCATCTTTCTAGAAATATGATGAAATGTTTTTAGACAAATTAAATGTTTTAAAAAAACTGCTATACATATTCATTAAAAGGAAAAATTAATTTTCTCTCTTTAGAAGCCGTAAAGTGTGTGATAAAATTGTAAAAAAAAAGATGTTTTAAGATATATTAATTCTAATAATGATAAATAAATAAAAACTAAATAGGTGGGTAAATGTTTTAACTGAAAAGAGTGTTTATATAAAAACTTAGTATCATATAAATCTTGTACATTATTTTAAACGTTACAAGTAAAAGATAAAAAAATATTACCAGAAGATGATAATATTTTTGAGTAATTTACTAAAAAAATAAATTAGTGAAAATTATCATAATTTAAGTTGATTGATGTGTGTATGAACATAAAATGATAATCACTAATATTTTTAATTTTTTCGAAAATGTCTATGGTTATGTAAAAGTAAAAGGTTGTAGGAAATAAAAAAATGACTACTTTAATAAATATTATGTGTTATATAATATAATTTATCTTTTATAACAGATGAAAAGATGTAGATTATTTTTAGTAATAAAAGTTCAGAAAAAGGGTAAAAGAGTAATAATAATGCTTTGATTAGATTACAATTTCTAATGACATGGGAAACGATTAGAAAAAATAAAATTAAAAATAATAATCAAATAGATGAAAAAGAAATTCATTAAATTTAAAAACAAAAATTTATATATCAAATATTATTTTATAAAAAAATGTAGTCAAATTCACATAATACAAATTTAATCTGTTCCAATTTTACAATTTTTTTGTTATTAAGCAAAAAGTATTCCATTTCTATTATCTACATATAATTTAAAATATTTTTAGTTTAATGGTAAGCATTCTGAATGAGGAAAAAAAGAAGACTATTAAAAAGCATAAATTATAAAAATTTACTAAATGTTAAAGATTTTAAACAATCAAATATAAATTTTCTTTTAATAGTTGTTAAGATAATGTTACATATTTTACAAAGTTACTAATTTTCTTTTATTCAAAATAATGAAAAGAACAAAAGATGGTGCAGATAATGATTAAAGACATTTTTATATTATAAAAAGTATTCAAGTAGAGTAGATTTACATTTTTATTAACAAATGCTTTTAATAAAAAAAATAAAATACAGTAAATTACAAATCACTCTTTAGTGCCTATGCTTAACAAAAAAGTTTTATGTAATTTGTTAGAAGCACAGTATTTGGAACTTTTTTCCTTATCAAATAATTATCTTGAATTCCTTTAATTTTTAAGAAAAATATTTATGTACCTTGTTAAGAGCACACTTTAAAATGTAATTTGGCGAAGATGATTAACATATTTCTTATCAAAACATAAAATATCATTAAATAAAAAATTTTTTTAGTAAGTAAATTCAAACATACTTTGTATTCACAAAATGTGATATGGTAGAGAAGACAAAAGAGCAATTCGGTATACAAAAGATTAAAAAGAATTATAATTTGGATGAATAAAATAAAATTAAGCTAAAAATGATTAAAAAATGTGAACAGTTTACTAGTAAGGCATCATTTAGACATTTCCAATAAAATATGTGTAATTCTTTGATAAAGTTTTCTTCTCAATTCACTATAATTTGATGTTTCTATCTATTCTACTATTCTCATTAATAACATAAAAAAGAATAAAATATCAAGATGACAATTATATACCAAAAATAAAAACG
This sequence comes from Strongyloides venezuelensis, assembly GCA_963280985.1. Classification (NCBI taxonomy): domain Eukaryota; kingdom Metazoa; phylum Nematoda; class Chromadorea; order Rhabditida; family Strongyloididae; genus Strongyloides; species Strongyloides venezuelensis. The sequence goes on from CAUJLX010000001.1 coordinate 18,328,396, forward strand.
AGGAAATAAATATTACTATATATTAATTTGTCAATTGAAATTCCTTTTTTAACAATTTAATAAATGCATACATGAATAGTAAAGTTTTAAAAATTATATTATAATAATAAATTATTTAATAATAATTGGACGTAAAATTTAATATATTTAACAAAATATAATTTTTATCAATTTGTTAAATTATTTTTCCATCTCAATTTAAATTTATAAACAATTTATAAATAGCGGTATGCTGTTTTTCAGAGTTCATTATGTTTAAAAGAAGAAAATATAATATAAAAAAATGAAGAATATTCGAAAAGCATCATGTTATAAACATGGTTTTTTATATAATTACATTTTTTTCACTTTTAAATTGCGTTTATTAGTACAATAAACGGTTATAAACCCACTGCCTTGAATAAACATTGCATTTTTTTATTTAAACAAATTGTGATAACATCTGGGTAATTGACACATCTGATAACTTGTATTTTGCTAATGAGATTTCCAAAGGATTTCTCATTTATTATAGTGACATAATTGTACTATTTTCAAATAGATTTAAAAAAGAATAAATAAGGATGAATGACAAAATAAAATTATTTATTTTTATCATATTACTATATTTAAAAAATAACCTCATCAATCGACTACATTTCATAACATTATGATTTTTTGTTTATTAAGATTAAATTATTATATGTATTGTTATTAGCCAAAGGACACGTTTTTGACATAATCACAACTCAACGGTTTCCGTGATGACCTAGAAACGAGATATAATTTATGTTGATTAGAAATTATTCATGGTAAAGGAACATCGGCTTTGGTTTATATAATTTTATATAAAAAGGTGGTTAGAGGTGTGGAGGCATATTATTGTATATATATGAATGGGTGTAGGCCAAGGAAAATATTTGTTACTATCCCTTTGATACATGTATTATAAATGTTTAAAAGAATGATGTGGCGACGTCAGTTAAGTGACCTTCTTCTTCATTACTATCAAAATGCATCATTTCTTTTAAAGAGAAGAAAGAGAAGACATTGTTCATGATCATAATGGCATGACATATCAAGGATACCTCCTTAAATTTCTTTTATGACTCTTAACTTTTATTTTATTTAAAATAAAAATGAATGTTAAAGTACCTAAATTAAGTTAAAAAATTTAATCAAACTACAATTTGACCGAAAACAATCGAGATATTCTTATTTTACTACTATTTCAAAGGCATACTTTTACATAATGACGCGCTATCTGACAATTAACACATTATTACCTTTAACTTAAATCATAACTCAACTTTATTCCGTTGTAGATTTAGATCAAGATAAAAATCATTTAATAAAATGTCATTATAACGCAATTTCCTTTTTCTAAATTTATGAAACTTATTCTTTTAATTGACTATGTTTATAAAAAGTTTTTGTATTATAATATACCTTACAAATGTATTTAAAAATTTATCATTTCAGATTTGTTACATTAATTTTCTACAATTTTTATAATCAGAAAATTGTATAATTAGTATGCTAAATAATTAATTATATTAATATATCCTATTAAAACATAAATTAAGGAAAACATTATTTTCCAAAGAAATTTTTAATAAATAATTAAATATTTTTATATTTTAATAAAAATGATTAAAATATCACACTACATATTAAAAATTACCTATGTCATTGCCTTTTTAGCATTTTTGACATATCAATGTCCTGATATATTAGAAAATGTTTGTGAATGTGTTGATACACCAATTGGTTTAGAATTAAATTGTTCAGATAATGATGGTAATCTCGTCGTTGAGTTACTCAAAACAAATAAAAGAAATCTGGGACTTATAAAGAAATTAATTTTAAGAAATGGAAGATTAAAACATATCGATGATATATTTTTTGAAAATTTATACATAAAAGAATTAGATCTTTCAAATAATGAGATAACAAAAATTGAAAAGAATGCTTTCAAAAATATGACGTCGTTGTTGGAGGAATTGTTGTTAGATAATAACAAACTTGAAATTATACCGTCTCTACCATTAGCTCCTTTAGGAAATTCACTAAAAAAATTATCCCTTAGCAATAATTCAATTTCAAAAATTGATGAAGGGGATATGCTGCCATTGTTAACAAAAGTAAGTTACGTATAGTACTGCTTAATTATTCTCTTTATTTTCTAGTTAGTTGACTTAAATTTAGCAAACAACAACATAGGAAATGTTCATAAAAGTTTTTTTGATAATGTAAAGGATACTATTCAAACTATTAATTTTGGTTATAATAATTTTAAATCTATTCCTGCATCTGCAATTAGAGGGTTTAAACAACTAGTTTCATTACATTTCCATAAAAATCAAATTATCCAATTAGAACCATTATCATTTATGAATCTTCCAACAATGAATCTATTAAATCTTGCTTCAAATCAAATTAAAACGATTCACAAGCAAACATTTTTAAATGTTCCTGCATTAAGATATCTTTATTTATCAAATAATTATATTGAACAAATTCCTCCATATCTCTTCTCTTCATTCACCGAATTAGAAATGATTGATTTAAGTAGTAATAAAATTAGCATATTAACAAAAAAACAGTTTTTCAAATCTACAAAATTTGCATCAATTATATTTGGGTGAAAATGAGATAACAAATATTGAGAATGGTGCATTCACAAATAGTAGTCTTATAATATTAATTTTGGAATCCAATAAATTAAGTGATATCAAGGCAGATATGTTTGAGGGTGCTGTAAAATTACAACAATTGTCGTTAAAAAATAATAAAATTAATAATATTGAATCAAATGCTTTTCAAACAACCCCAAGTTTAGTAATGATAGATTTAAGTCGCAACAACTTAATTGATATCCCACCAACAACATTCCAAAATCAAAATAATGTTTTGTTGATAGATCTTTCAAATAACCAAATCATAAGAACTCCATATGGAGCATTTAGTAAAAAAGTTGTAACAGTTTTGTTACAAGAAAATCCACTAGTTTGTTCGGAAAAAATTCATATGCTACAAGTTGGTGTTGGAGTTTACATACCAAATAGTGATGACAAGATTTGTAAAAAAGAAGAACCAATTATTAAACCAATATCTGAATATCCAATAACAATTGAACCAACAACAGGTAAGAATATAGTACTTGATGAACAAAAGAAAACATCACCACAAGAAAAGCTTAACATTAAAAATAATAATCACTTTGAGAAAGAGCAAGATGTTATTCCTGTTATTGAAATTGAACGTGGAAATTCTGAGAGTGATGAGAGATTTAAAAATTTAGAAGATTCATTGGAATTGGCAAATCTTCCTTTGATGAATAATGATGAAGAGGTAGAAACGAGTAATGACAGAACAATAAATAATTCTGACTCACTATCAAAAATAGTCACGGTTGATAATTTCATGACCGGAAATAATCGTAATCACTTTAATCCTTTACAATACAGACCAGCAATTTTACCTTCAACAACGCGACGACCATTGGTAACAATACATTCAGATAATTTAACACCTTCTAATACTATTTCAACACCACCAACAAATTTAAATTTTACAGATAAACCAAATGTTATTTATCCATTCCCCGTACCTTATCTTAAAGCAGGCCCAAAAATGAGTCAATCTCACATATCTGGTAATCTTCCAATTCCAACTTATACACTTCCACCCAATATTAAGATTACAGATGAGGAGAATGAAATTAAAAAAACTGCTAGTGATAATAAGGCCACTAAATTTGAACGAGTTGAATTGGATACAAGGAAAGGTTTTAATATTAAATTGAAGTCAAATCAAGAAGAGGAACAACTTAATTTGTCAGGTTATAATAGTGGGCAATTTTTCAGTCATATAACGATTATCACAATTTGCCTCACGACAGTTGTATTGGTTATGTTGTCCGTATTTGTTGGATTGTGTATTGCAAAATATCATCAGAAAGCAAAAAATAATTACTTTTCGCATGCTGATGATGGAACTATTTCTGATTCTACAAGAAGTGCAGTTTGTCATCCAGCAATTCAATCATCAAATTTAGAAGCTATATATGGAACATTATCTATGAATAGGTAAATTTATACTTGCAAATTTAATTGTAATACTTTTTTTAGAAATGCTTTTACAACATTAAATCGCAGAGAATTACAACAGTCAAATGAGATGGCATGGATGTATAGCTCGGGTAGTTATGGAAGATATTACAAATAAGCATATTTAATGTTTTTTATATCGTATATATTTTATTATTAGAAATTTATCATATATATTTAAATACTTTTTTTATATATATCCCAAAATCAAAGTACAATAAACAAATAAAATTTGTGTTAAAAAGTGTATTTATTTATGTGTCAGTAAAAATATTAATAATAATAACTTTTCTCAATGATATTTTATCCCTTCATTTATAGTTTTATGTGGCCTTCTAACAAACGTAATACAATCTTTTTATTATACCATTTTAGAATAAAACTACTTCTTTAAACAGCATTATAATTATAATTAATGTCTGTTTTTTTTCTCTAAGAATCTTATATTAATAGAGTATGTAATACATTATGTCATGATTGAAAAATGCCCTTGACCTACCGACTTCATTTTTGATTCGAAATTAATATGATGCGTTTTGATGATATTAAAGTTATCATTTCTCAATTGACTCAAGATATTTCAAAAGAATTAATGATATAAACGCATAACAGTAAATTGATGTTGATTTTATTGTAAGCATATATGTAATAAAAGGGCACCGACCTCGAAGCAATAAATAATAGGGCAATGATTAGTAAATGATGACAATAAACACGCAGTAGATAAGAAAGTATTATGGGAGTGTAGGAGATGTATGTATAAATTTCTCGTAGAAGGTCTTACATTATGACATTTTTTTATAATTCAAGCCAACAAATATTGTGATCATCTTTTATATTTAACTAACATCACTAAATAGAATAAAAATTCGTTGTCCATTTCATGGTGCTAGGATATTTTATGTAACGGCCTTTTAAATATTTTTACAAAGAATGGGTACGCCTCTTTTAAATTAACTTCTATATGTACTTATATCTACTAAAGACAGATAACATTAAATGAATCTTATTTTTAAATATAAGAAAAACCTTCAACTATTAGTCTTTTTAAACAGTCACAATTTGCTTATATGAAATACTAACCTGATTAATTTTCTTAATTTTTTTTTCATTTTTAGATTAATAATTTAGTTGTGGTTGGTGCCATTATTCTTTAAATAAGTATAAATTATTTTGTGAAACCCAATATACATTATTAAATTATTTTTTTAGTCATGCTGTTAAAATTTATTTTTGTAATATTATGTATTACAATACATTTATCATCTATCAATGGAATTTGTCCAGACTTTATGAAAAATCAAACAGTCTGTACATGTACTAATTTTATTGATGGTCCAATTATAAAATGTTTTGGTCCAGAAGGACCAACAATTGTTGATAAACTGAAAAAAAAACCAATGGAAATTAGGGAGCTAGCTATTGAAAAAGCAAATATCATTGAAATTGGAGCTCGGGCTTTTAAAAATTTAAAGATTAAAAAACTTGTTCTTGACAACAACAAAATTAAATTAATTCACCCAGATGCGTTCAAAGGATTAGAAAATGCTCTGGTTGATCTTTCGATAAATATGAATAAACTTTCTTATATCCCAACAAGTGCATTGGAACATCTTAAAGTTTTGTCAATATTGTCAATTCGTTGTAACATGATCTCAGACATCAAAGACATCGCCTTTAAATCAAAATTAAATTTAATTGATCTAAATCTCAGTTGTAATCAGATTTGTAGTATTCATGATGACGCTTTTGTTAATATTAAACATTCTATTCAAAATCTTGTCCTTGACCAAAATTGTTTGAAAAAAGTTCCAGGCAAATCAATAAATAATATGACCAATCTTATTGGATTACATATGAAATATAACAACATTAAGAAGATTGAAGAAGGAGATTTAACAGACCTTCAATCATTGAATATAATAACGGCAACAGGAAACAAAATTGAATTGATTGAGCAAGGAGCTGTTGGAAAAAATAATAGTATTAAATACATTTATCTCGGGGACAATGCTTTTACTAAACTTGAAAATTGTAATTTGTCAAACTTTAAAGAAGTTGAGGTCATTGATTTAAGTTATAATAAGATCACTGAGGTCCCTGCAAACGTTTTTACACAATTAGAGCACCTTCAACATCTTAATCTTGAGGCCAATGCTATCAGAGATATCTCAAATGGAGCATTTGATGGAATTCCACTACTGCTTCTATGGCTTCCACATAATTGTCTTTCAATGATTTCAGCATCAATGTTTAAGGGGGCCTTATTCTTAAGACAAGTATCGTTAGCCCATAACAATATTCATATCGTTCAACCACTCTCATTTGCTCATTTAGCTAATTTGCATACGCTTGATTTATCATTTAACAAAATTAAAAACCTTCAACCAGGCGCAATTGACGGATCAGATTATCTAACAGTTAGACTTCAAGAAAATCCAATGGTTTGTTCACAAGATGGTTTCCATGTTATGAATGGTCATGATGCTATTAATCTTACAACAGAACCAAATAATATTTGTAAAACTGAGTATAATCACGATTTCATTGATATTTGTCCAAAAAAAATATCGGCACCAGGAACACAACCATGTTGTACGCAAAAAGTATCTAAGCCAACAACAACAACACCAATTCCCATAAAAAAGAAAACTAAACTTATTTTATCAACACCTAAACCAAAAGTAAAGATACTTGATATGCATCCACCACAAGTAGTTCCAGATAGTGCTGGTTCTAACATGCATATCAAAAGAAGAAAGTTTAACATGGAACGTTTTTGGAGATTATCAAAGAGACCAACAGAACCATTATCTGGTATGACAAAGAGTACTGAAACAACACCGGAACCAAAATCAGTTGATGAGGAAAAGTTTGGTTCTGTCCCTGGAGGAAGCATAATGAACTTAAATCTACATCATTGGCGGATACTAAACGTAAATCGGATGATTCAAATTTCAATCTTGATGCTCCAGTAGCTACAATTGAAAAAGATGCTCATGTCGCACTAACAGCTTAACTCATTCTGTACAATAATAATAAACAAAATAAATATTAAAAGCCATAAAAACATACATCAATAGTTCTGTGTTAAACTAAACATTCCATCAATAAAATAACATCTTAAAAAATATATTAGTAATAATATCATTTATCTATATAATAATAATATTAATAAAATTGTTTAAAACCTTCCGTATCCTTCATTAACTTGTTGCTTTTCAATATTTATTTTATTAATATGTGGAAAAAAATATACATAAAGTCCTATCATTATGTATTTTCTCAATCTACAACACAATTTTTTTTATATTTATTTAAATAGTTGACATATGTTATTACAAAACTTTACCTTAAAGTTTTATCTTCGTGATAAATAAAGCATCTAATCTTTATCTAATGTTAATTTTTATTTCGTCATATAAAATATGACATATTTTTTTAAATAAATTCTTTTTTCACATAATCACAAATCAAATTTTTTAACTTCTATCTTCTAAATTCTTACTTGCTATCAAAAAACTATTTAAAATTGATTTTTTCTTCCATTTTCTCAAAATTAAAAAAAGGAAATGAGAATATATTTTCAAATATAATAGCACTTTAAAAGTTATATATATCGTTAAAAAAATTTTTTTTACATATCCATAAAATGTTTTATAAATTTCTATAATATTCTTTTTTAATAGTTTTAAACTTTTTTAGAGATAATTAACCATAAAATTTGATTTTATAAAATACATGTTCAAAAAAAATATAAAATTATCAATGTTATTTATATATAAACATTTCATAAATGTTTTTATCTACAATATATATGCGTATATAAATTTTTTCTTGGTGTAACCAAATATTAATTAATTCTAGAAATTTCAAAATATAAATAATTTTTTAATTTTGTGAAACCATTAAAAATATTATAAATATATATTTTACTTTTAATAAAAGAGCTGAAAATATATATAACTGTATACTTATATGAATATTAATATTTCATTTATTAATTTCTTTATGTTGATTTTAAAATACTTTCATGTTCAAATCTTTGTATTTTTCTAATATTTCCTCCATTAAACTTTAATTAAATTTTTATTTTTGAAAAAAAAAATATTTATATCCTCTAAAGCGTTATTGTAAAATGATGACTAATTGAGACTTTTAAATCTATTTTTTATCCATAAAAGTATTTTGCCTCTAATAAATTACAATGTTATATTTTACTTTCTAGGATTTCGTTTATTATTACTATATAAAAAAATGATTTTTAACAAGCCCAACTTCCCAAATCTTGGAATAAGTAACGATTTTACTGGTGAAGATTTCACAAATATTGAGTATAATGAAGAAAAGACATCTTCCTCCTTCTCATCTATAGTTAATCCTAATAATATTCTTTTTGTTGTAATTTTTATTTTTGTAATTTTTCTTTTATTTTTATCACTGAGTAAGTTTATCACATCATTATATGGAATGTAAGACTTTTCAATTATTTTTAAGCACTATGCATATTATGTTGCTGTAAGCTGTCTAAAGCAAAAAGAAAATATATGCCTTCTGGACCAATGTCAAGAGTACAAGGAGCAACTATTCATGAAAATAATTGTTCTGAAACTGATAATAGTTATCATAGTCTTTGTCTAGAACGACCAATAACACCAAGAGCGGAAAGTTTTCGTAGAAATTCAGCCCAAGCACACTATCGTTTATTAATTCAGTCTAAATTTGACGAAGAATATGGCCCCTATAGAAGACAATATTACGATAATAACGACACGGATGATATTGAAAATTGCAGTAGTAACTGTAAAAATATTTTTAAAAAATTTTCCTTTTCAAAAGGATTATAGTGTATTATTTCATAAAAACGTCATTTTCTTAGACACCTTTTATGCAAGAGAAAGGAATTTTCTATATTTTTTAATTAATTTAATTACTCATAGCATTTGCAAAATAGAAATAATAATAACACAAAGTTCATAATAATAAAAGTATCTAATTTGTATAGATATTGTTTAATTATACAATCTTATTTCAAATTTTGTTTTGAGATCAATGAGGCGTATAATCCATCTAGAGCTAATAACTCTTGATGGTTTCCTTTCTCGATTACTTTACCATCTTTTATAACAACAATAATATCATAATTACAGATACTTGAAAGACGATGACTAACAGAAATTGTTGTTCTACCAATTTGTACATTATCCAATGCTTGTTGAACAATTTTTTCACTTTCAGTATCCAACGCACTTGTTGCCTCATCTAATAATAAGATTTTTGGTTTTCTTATAATAGCTCTTGCAATAGCAATTCTTTGCTTCTGTCCACCTGATAATGTTGATGACTTTATTGGTGTTTCATATTGAAGTGGTAATTTAACAATAAAATTATGAGCATTTGCAAGTTTAGCTGCATCAATAACATCATTTATTGTACAATTATCCAATCCATAAGAAATATTATCTTTTATTGAAAGATTAAAAAGTATTGGTTCTTGACCGACTAATGCTATTTCATTACGAAGATGTCTAAGATTAATATCCTTTTGATTGTCACCATCGAAAATAAGGCAACCTGAATCTGGATCATAAAATCTTTCAATTAATTGAATTGTTGTAGATTTACCACATCCACTAGGTCCAACTAAGGCAACGGATTTTCCACTTGGAATATCTAATGTTATATCATTAAGAACTATGTTTGCTTTTGCATTAGGATATTTAAATATCACATTTTTTAACTTTATATCACCGGTAATATTTACACGTTTTCCAGTATCGGAAAGTGAATCAATTTTTGGTTTTACAGATAACATATTAAATATTAACCCAGCACTAAGACGTGCCCTTACATATTCAGGGAAGTAAGTTGCAAAAGATAATAATGACATTGTGGCGCAATTCAATGATTCTATTACTTGGAAAACTGTATAAGGTGTAGAATGTCCGGCATCAATTAGCCAAATACCAAATCTATATGCAATAGCAAAATTAAGCATGACATAACTAGAATTTAGACCATAGGTCAATGCAGCAATTATACTCCTAATGAGGTTCCGTCTATGTGGCTTTTCCATTAAATTATTAAATGTATCAATAAAATATCTTTCTCTACATAAATATTGAACAGTTCTATATTTATCAATGACTTCTGCTGCTAATTTAGCTGGATGCTCAGCGACAATTGAATCTTTTAAACCTCTCCTTTTAAGGTATTGTGACACAAGAGTTTGTAAACCAATTAATGATACAGCAGTAAGTACTCCAATGGGTGCCATGTTTGGTCCATAACAAAATGCAATTACAATACTACCAACAATTGCAGCAACACTTTGAAGAACATCAGCTAAACGTTGATCAACAGCAGCTCTAACGTTTGGTGCATCTGTTGCTAATCTATTTGTTAATTTTCCAGGAGCGTGTTTTATATCATCAAAATATGCACCATCTTGACTAAGAATATTTTTAAATAATGAAACTCTTAATCGATAAGTTAATTGTTCACCTGCTTTACTTATTAAGAATCCTGAGATTGCAGTTGAAATTGCAGAAAATACACCAATTAATGTAAAATAAACAGCATCTGTTCCAGCTGCGTGGAGTTTTTTAGCATTATCTGACATGGTTAGTGTTTTAAACATTTTACCATAAACAATCGAAAATACCGGAAATGTCATTCCTCTCAAACATGAAAAAATTGTTGATATAATGAAATACACGTGTTCCTCTTTTGCAAATCTAAGAATATCTAATAATGATGATTGCATAACTTGTTCTTCCTCACATTTGTCTTTTAATTCCTCAATTTCAACTTGATCTTCAGAAGCCAATGATATTGATAAACTCAATCTCCTACTTCTTCTATTTATATTGTGTTTATCAAAATTAACTGATAAATTATTATATCCACCTAATTCTCCTACTTTATCTACTTTATTTTCTTCATTTAATTCTTCTATTTGTTGCGCATTAACTAGACCTGTATAAACTCCTTCAGGGTTTCTTAAAAGTTCATGATGTGTACCACATTCAACAATATTTCCATTGTCAAATACAATAATGTTATCACACATTTTTATTGTTGATAATTTATGTGCAATAATAATTGTTGTCCTATTACTACTAGCATTTTCTAATGCTTTTTGAACTAAATACTCGGATTCTGAGTCTAAAGCACTTGTTGCTTCATCGAGTAATAATACTTTAGGATTTCTAACTAAAGCTCTAGCAATTGCAACTCTTTGTTTCATACCACCAGAAAGTTGTACACCACCGTCACCGATTAGTGTATTATATTTATTAGGTAATTTCATTATAAAATCATGAGCATTTGCCATTTTACACGCATTAATAATTTCATCTTGTGTTACATTTAATTTACCAAACTTAATGTTCATAGTTATTGTGTCTGAAAATAAGACGGGTTCCTGTGAAACAATACCAATTGTTTCTCTTAACCAATTGATATTGAGATCTTGAATAGGTGTTCCATCAAAAGTTACTCTTCCACTTTCGATATCATAATAACGTAGTAATAAACCAACTGTTGTTGATTTCCCGCATCCACTATGTCCAACTAAAGCTACACTTTGACCTTCTTTAACTTCAAATGATATTCCTTTTAATACTTCAACATCTGGTCTAGTAGGATATCTAAATTTAATATTGCTAAAATTTATATTTCCTTTTGGATTAACTAGAATTTTTCCTTCCTCAGTCATTGCGTCAATTTCTGGTTTCCTATCAATAATTTCAAAGATCTCACCACCAGCTTGTCGTGCAGCCATTATAACAGCTATTTGGGGAGCTGCTTGGCCTAATGAAAATACCCCACCAATAAAAGCCCAAAATACAGAAAATACCATTCCTGATTCTATTTCATTATTGACTAACAGATGTGTACCATAATAAAATGATACAGCCATTGCAACAAACATAAATAACATCATCAAACCCATATTACTTGCTACAATTCCACCTTTAATTGCCCCACTTTTTGCTGCTATATTTAAAAAATTAGAATACCTTTTAACTTCATTAGTTTGTCCATTAAATGCTATAACAGTTCTTATACCATTAACAACTTCATCTGCTACGGCACCAGCCTCACTATATGCTTCTGACTCCGTTTTGACAAATCTTTTAGATAAAAATGATATTGCTGAAAGACATGCAAATATTATGGGAACAAAAGCAACCATAACAAGAGACATTTTCCAACTGTATGAAAAAGCTACTGACATTCCAGCAATAAAATTCGCTGTATATGTAACTAATATACCAACTTTATCACCAATACCGTCTTTTATACGATCTAATCCATCAGACATTTTTGTAGTCAAGCTACCAGTATTATTAACATCAAACCAAGCAACATTTTGACGCAAAATTGATGCTAAATATTTTTTTCTTATCTGATGCACCTGTCTTTCTGATATTATATGCCAACATGCTGTCTACAATATTTGTTATTTTTATAAGTTAATTAAAAAAACTAACAGATACAAATCCAAGAACAAATACAGCAACTCCAAATCCTGAATACATATATACAGCATGCATTCCATCGTGAAAGAATTGAGTTTTGTTGAATACCCCCATCTCATACTCAGCTTCTCCTTTTATCAGTACATCTACCAAATTTTTAAATATTATAGGTGATGCTGAATTAAAAGCTCCTTGAATTAATCCGAGAGATATTCCCGACTGCAAGTAAGATATAATCAATTTTATTTGCGTATCTATACTGTAAAATAAAAAATAAATATTAAAACTAAATTTAGAATTAAAATATACAAGCTCCCATAATTTTACTGCTTTAGATGTTGAAGTATTTGAATCTTTAGTTTTGTTATTTTCTTCTATAGTTTCATCCTTTACTTTGTCTGCTAGACTATTAACATCAATTTCTTCAATTTTTATTTTTTTAAAAATTTTCATATTTAAACAATTTATAAACCAATTAGGTGTTTTATTTTATTTACAATTGCTAGAGAATAAATTTTGAGATAGATTTGAAGAAAAATGAATTTTAATTAAATCGGTAAGTATTATAAAATATTATCAAGAAAAAAGTCTATTTAAGTTTCCTTTTCATTATTTATATAATTATTAAGTCAAATATATATAGAAAAAAAGTAAAATATATATAATCATCAAGAAAAATAAATTCGTTAAATAAATAGAATTTTTATTTATAGCGTAAAACCATATTAAAAATCTCAGAAAATATATTTTAGAAACTTAAAAAAGCATACCAAGGAATATTAACAAATATGGAATCTCTTGTAACATAAAAACGATCATTAATGAACCGATAGATTATTTTTTTTAAAACGAATACAAATTTTAGAATCTTTATATGCCTTTTAAATATTCTTATCAAGATACTTAAGAGTATATTGATAAAAATTTATTTAAGACTTTTTAAAATTATCAATTTCCTATCATTCAAAATACAATTTAAAAGATCGACATACATTTTTGCATAAAAGAATAACTTTTTTCGACACAATCTGAATATCAAAAATAAAGCATTTACATAATTTATTATGTAATTAAGGTTAGATTAGATAATAATTTGAGAAAATTTATCATACTTTTTGTACATTTTTGATACCAAATACACGATATGTTTTTTAAAGCTTCATTTCGTACTAAAAAGTGTAACTTAATTTTTATCTTCATGATATAATAACCAAATTGTCATATAAATTGCTCAAACAAATGATTATAAAATTTTTAAAGTAGAAACATATAAAATAATGAGAAATATATTGAAATTTGATAAGCTGTCATAATATACTCAACATTTTAAGTATACTATGTGATTGCATCACAAATGAAAATATTATTAAATTTATTATCAGCTGATAAAAGAAAGTACAATAGTTGCAGAGAAAAGTGTAATTTACATGAGTTAAGGAAAGAAATCACCAAATTTTAGATTAATATGATTTATAAATTATAGTTGTTCTTTTTCATAAAATAATTACAAGATAAATATTAGTAAAAAAATTCATATTAGTTTAATAAAAAAAATTCTTAATAAATAAAATTATTATCAAAACAAGTAAGAATAGTTATTGTTTAATTAATAAAGAAAATTTAAATTGCATAATAGATAAATATTTAATATAAACTACAACAAATCATTTCACTGCTTATAATCGTCACTATTCATTATTTCTAGATAAAAAAATTTAAATCAAATATAGTCGAATATTTAAATATGTTTATTACATTGAGAAAAAAAAATTATTTCACAATTATAAAAATATATGAATGCTTTTATTTTAGATAGTCGATAATGAGCATTGTATAATATTATAATTTTACTTCTCATATAAAATACATCATACTAAGCATATAATTATTAAATTTTAATTATTTTTAAACAAATTAGCATCCAACAAGTACAAGTTTATTGTATAAAGTTTTACTATAGCGATTAAATTAAAATATTATTGCATAATATGCTTCATGATGTAATACGTATTTCTTACATCTAATAGTGTTAATTTTATCTAAAATTTTAAATTAAATATAAAGTGCTAAAGATCTTTAAAATAAAAAAAATGCAAGGGTCAAAATTTTAAATTCCAGAAAATACTTTTTATCGAAATCTCATGGCATTTTTTTATAGAATTTGATATTTTAAAAAATTTTCAGATTAAATTAATAAAATGATAACAAATAAGTTAAATTCACAAATATATTGGTTTTGGATCTACTAGCAATTTTGTTTCAAAAATAAAATACTTTCTGACATTTTTAGAACTAATTTTTACAATATACGTTTTATCTTATGATTAAATATTTTTTTAACTTTATAATAAATTAAAAAGTCATTTTATTTATTATCCTTTTTAATTATAAAATGTATATAAAAAATTAGTACAGTTTTAAAATACAAGAATTAAAATTTTTAGAACTTTGAAGTGATATTTATTTATCTTAAGGCTGTTTAAGATAGTACTTAAGTTTGTTAAGTTATTGTAATTGTTTTTTCCTTTGTACATTTTTTAGGAATTTATACTTTTATGATAGCATAGGTATTTTTCCAAACACATTTTAGGAAAATGGAATTTGACAATCAACTACATTAAATATGCTACATCTTTGTACAATTTGTGCCATCTTTGTACATTTTGCGACATCGTTCTTTAGACGGTAGACATTCGCTTGTCCATTGTGTTACCAAAATAGCTTATTTAAAAAACATACAAAATATGATTTGGCGAACAAGCATTCTTTTTTATTAACTTATTTTTGATTATTTCTTTGGATTCAACTCACACACGGAAAAGCACTTTCCATCGACCCCTATTCTAATTAAATTAAAAAAGCGACGATGGAAATTACCTTGCCCGTGGTCACCCATGATCAAGCAAAACAGTATTTAAAAAAATATTGGTAACCACCTTCCAGCAAACATCTACCGTCTGAAAAACGATGGCGCAAATTGGTAAAAAAGATGTAGCATATTTGATATAGGTAACTCTTAATTCTGGGGATCCACATTTTATGGCCATTATTTAAGTCAATTATAAAAGATATTGTAAAAGTTTATATCAATTTTTTAAATTCACATTTTTTATTCAAAAAAATAAAATTTTATGAAATTGAAAATGATCATACCCTTTCGTATCGTGTATTTTGTTGTGAAAGTACAGTAATCTGATAACATAAACTGTTTTTCACGAGATAATTATAAGCCATTTCTACTAATTAATTTTTAAAACGATATAAATGTTTTTATCAAAGCAGTTTATTATTTTAATATAATATCGTCTTATGAATGTAGGAAAGGAAAAATTAATAAAATAAAATTATCAAAGCTAAAAGTTTGTCAATGATACATATATATTTATATAAATGTTTTTTCATATGTAAAATTTTTATTTGATTAATTACACTAAATTTTATTCTTTTTTAAAAAATCATTAATAAGACGGTCTCAATATAAACATTTATATCTCTGTTTAAAATTGATTAGTAAGGATTATAAAAATATATTGTGTAGAAAACAATTGCTGTTATTATAAATTATTATTCTGTGAAAATGGTGAGGTATTAAAAATTTATGGTTGTTATTAATAACATGAAATTTTACTTTTCCGAACAAAAGATGTATATTAATATAGACTTTTATAACTTTTGCTAATGATTACTTTTAAGAACGATTTTGAACTATGCCGTTGAAAAAACTCAGTCCTATCAGATGATTATAATATCAAAAAAAAAAATCTAAAAAATAGATAGAATTACTACCATAATATCTTTTAAAAAATTATTAAAAACCTCTTTGTCTATCAATAAACGAATAAATTTATTTTATGCAATGTCAATACAATTAAAATAGAAAACAAAGATTTTGATAATTAAATTAAAAAAATCGTTTTTCTCGATTATAAAGATTTTGAAAGTGAATGTTTGTAATAGGATTAAAAAATCGACAAATCTACATTAAATACCATATTATAAGTATATGAAAATAATTTTATAACATTTAAAAATAATAACTCATAATATATGATTATATATTTCATAATTTTAGTTAATTATTATCACGAGAAATGTAAGAAGCTTAACAGCGTCTTTATAAAAATTAACAATATTAAAGGTGAAAGTTGTATATCGGCATTGTGAGACTAATTACAAGAATAATTCATATAACTTATTAAAATATTCTGCACTTATTATTCTCAAAAGAAAATTTATGTTTTCTAAATAGATTAATAATTTTTTCTATAATTTTTTTTAATTTAGAAAAAAGCATATATGGTAAAAATATTTATAAATTTTGAAACTTTTCCTACAAATAAGATAACTCATATAAGCTAGTTTTAGAGTTGATTTTAAAAAAATTTAAGTGCATAGTAAAAAATATTTTGAAATATGCAAAAAGTATAACCTTTATTTTAAGAATAGAAGTTTTAAATAAAAATAAAGTCTATGGATATATGAAGAAAACATTAATGAAATGTCGCACATTTTTTGGTGATTTATATAGTTATTCATTAATTAATATATATATAGTTGTATATACCAAAGTAAATCATTCTTATTGATATTTTAGCATTTACTATTTATTAACATAATAAAATCAAATGCAAAAATATAATTTCAAGTATACAAATGTTAATACCTAAAAAGTTTCCGTAGTAAAAATTAAATCACAATAACTATACTAATTGACTGATGATCTACAAATGAAATCATTTACTAAAATTTTTATATCAATTAGTTAAATTATAAAAACATAGAAAGATTGTTCTTAATTTATTAAAATAATCACAAAATGTAACATATTGGTCTAACATTTTAAAAATTTTTCTGAAATTATCTACGAAATATGATATAAAATTTTGGATTATTTTTAATATTTACTAGATCCCTTCTCAAACTGATTATCATCTATTTAAACTTTTGGATAATTTTTAAAGGACGATAGATTTGAAGGCAAAATTTTAAGTACAAGATACTCTCAAAATAACTAGTTAATTTAAAATTTCTGAGTTTCTTAGCAGTGGAATGAATATGTTTATCTTTTTTTTAACAAGGGTATATTAAGAAAGGTATATTAATTAATAAAAAGTTTTTTAGGCATAAAGTAATCCCGTTTTTATTTAAATGTTTGATTTAGGATAATATTTTTGAATCAAAACAAAGAATAATAAGTTAAATGGTTGATTTTCAAAGAAAACATTTACTATTTTAATAAGATTAGATGATGGAATTACTTATTATGAAAAATAGTATTTTATCAATTAAATTGTGGAAAATATATGTTTAATGTGATATTATTAAATTGATCTTTTAGAAAAAATACTCGAGCCTTAAATTACAGTAATTTATCCCGAACAAATAAATTATAAATGTTTTTTTATTTTACATTTCTTTGGACATATACAAATGTTTTATCCAAAAAAAAAAGTAAAAGCAAGCCGATAAAAGAAAAAAAATATAGTGTCCTACTGTTAATATTATATATTCAATTAATTATTCGTTACTTCTTAGAAGTTTCACATAATAAAGTTGTAATGAATAAGTATGATTTTTGTAGGAGAATTTTTTTTCCCACTGTTAATAATCAAAGTTAATGTTTCAAGAATATTCCTTTGGAATAGTAATCAGAAGCATAATAAAAAAATTTATTATAAAAAAAATCCTATAGGATTCAAAAAACAAAGTTTTTAAATTTCTGTTCCCTATCGATATATTTTCTGATTTAGGATATTTAATATGATTATTTACCATCAAAAAAACGTGATAATTTTTTGTAATTTAATCTTGATAAATTTCTTTTAGTTATACTATGCTTGTGCAAATGTTTATTATAATCTTTAAAAAAAGTAGCGTTATGTTTTTTCCAATTAGCATAAATTTTATAAATTAACAATTATAGAATGAATTTAAAAACCGAATATCTTAAATAGTATTAAATATTCATTTTTTATCTAAATATAACAATATCTATCAATATATTTTTACTATATTGTTTCACTCAAACATTATGGAACTTAATATTCAAAAAATGTTTTTCAAAAAAATAATTATTACTACAATTAGAGATATATATAATTTTATTTTTATAAATAATAAAAACAAAAGGGTTCAAGATAAAGGTTATAAGTTAACAAAATAAAAAATTATCTTATTATCCTTTTGTTAACTTTTTATACTCAAAATTTATTATATAATCTCTGTTAAAAAATTATATAAATTTTTTATTGTTATATAATAAATATTAAAAGTACTTCGAACAACATAGTATATACATTAAATTTAGTAAAATATTTTACTAATACGTGATTATTAAGTATTAAGCAATTAATGACTTTACATACAAAGTAATATCACAAATTAAAGAAAATAATTTGTTTAAACGATCTAAACATTTTATATGATAAATCTTTTGTTTTTTAACACCGAAATTGACAGTCATGATGTATGATGAGTACAATTATATGTATAAAATTTAAAATAAAACAAATATCAAATGGTTGAAATTGATATTCTTTTATTTACTATTCATAAATCAAAACTATTTTAAAATAAAATTTAATAATATTCATGAATAAAACAGCTATATTAAAATTATTAAGACTATATAAGATACACTTATTTTATTACAATTAAATACATCAAGAAATTTATTTGCAAAAGTTGCTATATGATGAATAGCTTTCTTTTTTAATTTTATTGATATTTCAATAAAAATTAAATAAATTTACAACATAATTTTCCTTATAAAATAAAATAATTTATACGAAAGAAAAAATAAGCATAATTTTGGAAATTTATTTTTTTAAGAAAAAAAACAACTTAATATAATTTTCAACTCAAAAATTAAAAAAATGCAAAATTTAATATTATATTATTTGAAATTTTGCATGTAAATTAAAATTTCTACCTTATGATTAATTATAATTAAAATTTTTCTTATTACTTTTGATGTAAAAAGTAATGTTATGAACAATATTAGGTTGTATCATATGAAATGCATGTTTTTATTTTAAAAATTTTAAATGCGCATAAAAAAGTGAAAGATAAATATTTTTTTTAAAAATATTCACCATTGGCTTCTACACATTGTTCCCAACGTGATACGAGCTTATTGATTCCATTTGCATAAAAATTGGCTTCTCTAGAGGCAATAAATTCTTCAAAAGCAATTTTTATTGACTCTTCGTCTTTGAAGACTTTATCCTTGAGAAATTGGTCCAAATTTTTGAAAAAATGGAAATTTGTTGGAGCAAGATCTGGAGAATATGGTGGGTGCAGCAGAGTTTCACATTTCAAACGTTGAGCTTCTGGAGCGTTGTTTTTGAAACATATGGGCGGGCATTGTCATGTAATAAGAATAGGACTTTTTCTATTAACTAAAGATGGTCTTTTTTGGAACAATTTCTGATGAACTTTTCCAAAATTGTGCACAGTAGGAGTTCAGAATTAATGGTTTCATCTGGTTTCATAAATTCATAGTGAACCAGTTTTTCAGAAGACCACCAAACAGTAACCAATACCTTTTTAGGCGTTATTTAGAATTATGGGAACTGTTTTGGAGCTTTATCTTTATCCAACCATTGTCCTGCGCGTTTTCTACTGTTGTATAAAATCCACTTTTCATCGCAGATTACAATTCGGTCCAAAAATGGGTCGTTTTTGTTCCTTAGAAGCAAAGAAGAACAAATTTTTAAACGACTGTTTTTTTGTTTTTCACAGTTAGTTTATGCGGTACCCATTGATCTAACTTTTTTGTTTTGCCAATTTGTTTTAAATGGCGACAAACAGTATCCTTTGAACCCCCAAGGTCTTCTGATATCCTTCTAACCGTTTGTTTAGAATCAGCTTCAATTATCGTTCTTAAGTGGTCGTTATCAACGACTGAAGCTGGTCTCCCACGGTCTTCATTCTCAAGGTCCTCATTCCCCTCTCTGAATCTTTTGAACCATCTTTGTACAGTCGATGGATTCACAAAGCCCTCTCCAAAAACAATATTAATATCTTCTGCTGTTTTTACTGCACTGGTGCCTTTTTTGAATTCATATAAAAAAATGATACGAATTTCACGTTTGGTAACCATTGTAGAAAAATTAAAAATTGATTATGATACACTTTTTTTTGGCATGATTTATATGTCATTTTGTAGATAAGATTCTTAGGAATCAAACAAAATGCTTAGCTTAATCAAAACATTGCTAATTATTAATTAAAGCCAGCTAATAGCATCGCGCATTTAAAAACATCCATTTCATATGATACAACCTAATATCTAATGTAATTTAGAAATTTAGCATAGTAGAAACAAAAAACTACATAATTACAAATTTTTTATAAGTGATTTTAATTGTTTTAAAAACCAATGCAGTTCTTCCATTTTTAATATTTTTGTAAATAAATTGCATTTCTTAAATATTCCTTCGTTCAGCTGTATAATAACGAACATTTTTTAACTAGTTTGTTATTTTAATAACTCAATTTTTCTTCTTGTAAAATATAAAGTTAAATTTTTTGAATATTTATTTTTCTAAAGTCAAGTTATATCATTTTAAGCATCATTATTTTAAAATTAAAGTTTAGTGTTTAATATTCAATGATATTAGATACTACTAAAAAATTTAAGAAGCAAAAATTTACCGAAATTGTTGAGGTCACAAAATTTACTATCCGAATCTGCTTGATGTACGAATTTGATGGCATTTAGTATAATAAATAAATTTTTGTATTTCATGTAAATTTTATTGACAATAAATTATATAAAAATTATTCAAAATCTTATTTTTATTGAGAATATTTTCGTCATTTTTTTACAAATTAAAGTGGCTAATTTTAATACTAACCATGTAGAAACGTAACAATATTTTTTAATATAAATATTAAAAAACCCACAAAATTTCATTAAATATATGTAAAAAACTATTTACAGAACTTTCTTTTTAATTATAACGATTTTGTGTGGAAATAAATTTAAGATATACTATTAATGAGTATTAAAATTTAAATCTGTATGCTAGTTATATATACTAGAGAAGATTTTTATACGGAATAAATTAAATATTTAAACCAGTAAGAAAATTACTAATTCAGTTCATTTAGTTGTTTTTTATATATTTATTTAACAATAGAACTCTTTTTAATTGGTATATCATGGTAGCATTTTTATTATCAACGTTAATAATCATCAAAGAATGTTTTTGGTTAAATTTTTTGTCAAATGTTTTTGTAAAAATTTGATTAAAAATGTAGTCATCAAATTATTTATTAAAAAAATTATATTTATGACCAATATAGGGAAAAAATATTTTTAAAGACAGAAATAAAACGTAAGTTTATGATATTTAGAAATTGAGAATTACACGATATGTCTAAGAATATAAATGCTCGTTGTCAGAATTATGCATCTCTTTATATTTTATATATTCTTTAGTAAAAGTATATTAATTTGTTGACAAATTTATTGTTTTAAATAACAGTAAAACAAAATAACCTCAAATAATATTTTAAAAATCTAATGATAATGATTACAAAAACAATAGCTTCTGTTTATTAGATTGTTATAAGAGTTCATATAAAGAATTGACCATTAATTGCACTAATGGCTCACCTATATTATTAGTGTTATGACCAAACTATCATATAACAGCTAAAGCAAGATAAAAGATACTTTTGGTACAAAGCATATATTTTCGTTATGTCGAATGACAAATATTGACGTAAAATACATGTACAATTTCTTTAAACATTTTATTTAAGTATCTGGAAATTTTTTTAGAATTTGTGAACTTTACATAAAGTAATTCAAAGTATCTAAATAACTAAAAAATTTAATTAACACTATAAAAAAAGTTACAAACTTTATCTTGTAGTATTTTGTTAAAAACACAGAAATTTATTATAAAAGAATATATAGGAAACGAATTATCTTAAATCATCATATTCTTCATTTTGAACTCTTCACTGTGTTCATAATTTTCTTAAAACAATTTTTTTGTTTTGTTCTCAGATCCGATTTACCTTGTTTAAGTATGTCTTCCAACCCTATAGTCTCCTCTTTTAAATCATTAGTTTCTTGAAGTGAATTTTAAAAAATTGCTTCTATTTTTTTGTATATTTCGCATATACCCACAAGGTAGTCTGACTAACAACTGTTAACAAAGTAGCATATTTTTATTCCATACATGTACATGATCTTTTAGTAAAAATTTTATTGGGACCTATGAGTCCTATTAAAATATATAAAGAGGATAAATTAAATTTCGCTTACAAATAAAGATAAATAATAATGGTTATTGACTTCCCCTTAATTTAGCCTTATTTAATTAGTTCGTTAACAATACTAAAAATAATCTTAAATTAGTAAGGGTACCAAAAATGATGAAAAAAATGGTGAGAAAAATATTTGGATTATACTAAAAGCAATAGTTATATATATGTATATCCTACTCAGGTTAAAGCCTTTAATGCCTTCTCATCATTTTGGTGTGAACACGTCACTTTTTTAATAATCAGTTAAATCATTCCATTTAATGCTTTTTTTGCATTACTTGTTTTGGTTTGTTGGAAATTCGATCAGCCGATACTTTTATTTCTGGAAATTTCGGTGACATGAAACATTCACTTCTGGCGTTGGTTCAACGGAAAAGAATAAGTGGACAGTGCCAAAAAATGCCTCAGAGAGCAATTTATAGAATATTGACAATAGTAACAATTCAAATATCTGAATTAGAACAGATCTGGTTGAACAGTTTTAAACATATAAAAATCATAATAATATAAAATTTATAAAATTAAAATACGATCGACACGAATCGATTAATAATAGAAATGAAGTGAAATTATTCTGAGGTATTTAACAGGGTATCTTATACCCTATTTTAACTCTTATTCAAAATATATAATTTTATATTTTATTTTATTGCAACTTTTCTAATGTTGTTATAAATTTGTAGTAAAAAACAATGATTTCTCTCTTTTTAGATGCATTTTGTAACTTTTACTTTAAAATAAAATTGATTAAAAATACTTTTAATAGTTTTCTTGACACTTAATAATGGTGTAAACAGTTTAGATTTGTGAGAGATTTATATTAGCTTTAAAAATTAAAATATAATTGATGTTAATCAAAAGTCAGTTTTAATTGGACATATATTACTATTGCTTTTATTCTAAATTTATCAAAATAAATATTTTATTTCCCTGAAATTTATTTGTAGTTTATAAAAAGTTTCTAGTAAATGATGTGCATATTATATATATGCTAACGTATTTTTTTAATATATTTTAACAACTCTATCATAATCACAATATCAAATAAATAAAATTTTGAATCCTTTTATAATCGAACATTTATTTGAAATTTCTGGAAAGTATCAAGTTAGAATATAAAAAAATTTTTAAAACTAAATACTACGTATATTTTATTTCTTATAAATTATTGCATCAAAGCATTATCTTTTTCGTTTAATTTTTTGTTTTAATATTTATCAAAAGCATTTTAATGTTAAAATATTAAAAACAACTTCTTTCCCACCTCAAATAGGTGAAATAATAAGATGTCGTGATATAAGAATAAGAATTCAAATATTAGTAATTTCATATAACATAATAACGATAATTAATACGTTTTATGTAATTTTAAATAAAGAGAAATTGTGTACCTGTTACCAATTATAGTATAAATAAGATTAACGACTGTATTGGTTATTTGAAAAAGTTTTGAAAATAGATTTTTAAATTTTCTATAATAATAAAATATTTTCCAATAAGTCAAAAAAAACATTCTTTAATCTTTTATATATTAACAATTATCAGAAAGATCTCACTATATGAAAAAAATCTATTGCCACAAAGCTTTTTTACTCTTTAATATTTTCAAAATTATAAAATAATTACATTTATTTACTTATCCCTTTTGCAATCTAATTTTTTACCAAAAAATTAAAAAAAAATAATTCTTTGATTATATTTATAATATGAACAATTATTTTAACTCCTATAAAAATAAACCAATTTTTATTCTATTTATTTTGTTTTTAAAGTAGAAGTGGATTCAAAAATGCAGATAATTTAATTGATAATTTATTTCTAGATTTCTTTTAGGAACTTAGTCAAAGTTTAAAACAAATACTTTTTCACAAAAAAACTTTTAGTATATATCTTTAAAATACAATTATGATAATTTGTTTGAATAGAAATTTTATAATACATAAATAAATCCAGTATATTAATTTAATAATATCAATTTGTTTTCATAAAGTATTTAAGGGAAGTAAATAAAAATTATTTGTGAATTATTAAAAAATACAGTTTTAACAAAATATTTGTCAAATTTTGTTTTGTCTATATAAAGAATACAGTTGTTTCTCAATATAAAACAAAGAATAATATTTTCAAAATTCATGGATTACCATATGTTGGTTGAGAAATTAAATGTAATTTATAATGTTTCTAAATATTCCAATTTAAAATATTTTGAAACACATTTTTCTAATAATTTTAAATCATCACTTCTTATATTTATATCATCACTCAAATTTTTTATATTTTCATTTTGTTCATTCAATCCTTTCACATATAACTTATATGAATTAATAAAATAATTAATTCTTATGCACCTAAAATCCATCTCTTCTGCAATTGAAAATAACAATTGTTTTAAAAAATTTGTTTCCTTAATAATTTTCTGTTTAAATGCTGTAGTTTGTGTATATTTAGAAAAAATAAGAGAATATACTAATAATACTCTTTGATATAAATGCATTAATTCATTTTCATACTCTGATGTACTCATTGTATTTTTAATCTCTGCTCTTCGTCCCAATTCATCAGCATTGGTGGGAAATTCATATTTCGTGTTACCTGTAATTATAGAATAAGCAATATATCAATAATCCTTTAATTACTTTCTCTATATCTGTCAATAAAGTCAAGAATACAACAAATTTCGCTACGAAACCAGGCATTGAATTCTTCTTTATTGCATGATAATATCATCTTTTCTTCATTTTTTGTATAAAATATAGGATGTACCTGTAATACATAACCTACTATATTATATATTTATTGACAAAAGCTATAAAAAATAAAAAGGGAAATTGATTACATTTAGAAAACATTACTTACCTTGATGCGGATAAAGCCTTTTTGGTAAGTAATGTTTTCTAAATGTTTTTGTGTATGTAATGAAATTGATACATATAAATCAAATTTGCGAGTCTACCTTTGGAGAACATAAATCAGATAATAGTAGTTCATTGCGAGGTTCAAAATTATTTTCATTTAATGGCATTCGACAAAGCTTGTTTACCTCTTCCTTATGTTTTTTAAATTTCCCAAGCAACATTTCGTAAGAACTACTAATTTTATCAAAATCAAGTGTTCCATTATCTAAAGCAACATGAAATTTTACAAGCTCCTCATCTACATCATCAATATAATCACACAAAAGATTTGGATGATAATAAACTGGTATATGAGAAGTAATTGTTCTTAAAGAATCATCAATCCATCTTATAAATGTCTGGCCATTAACTTTTTTTTCAACATAACCAAACATACTAAAAAGAATAATTAATAAGTATTTTTATTCAAATAAAATTTTAATGAAAATAGTAAATAAGTTTTATATTTTTTTCACAAGTTTACAAAATTATAAAAATTAATAAGTTAGGCGGATGGTAATAAATTATTTTAAATTCTATATCACGACAATTTTTTATACTCATTTTAGTATGTAGACTTATTACTCATACAATGAATCATCTAATTAAAAGAAATGTAATAGTAAACTTTTGACAACGCCATAAAAAAGTGTTTACCTTGATATCCAACGATTAAATAAAAGTTTTTTTTGTAATAAAACAAAAATTACGTTAAGAAATATGGTTATAAAACATTCATTAAACGTTATTTTTGTGATGATTATCATCAACTAATAATGATAAATATATTTTTATTATTTAATTAAGCCTCAAATCTTAGACACACACTGTGAATTAAAGTAATATATATCCAAATATTTTAGATATTCAAGACAATGGCTTCATACAAATTGTAACTATTTTAAAAACTTTACATCTTTTAATATTAGTAAAAATTTTAAACTAGATTTTCTACAATTATCATTACAAATAAATTTTTCTATTGTTTTTAATAATAATGAAGTTTGAGAATATACAAATAAAAAATATTTAATACTTAAATAAAAAACACTTTATTGCTAATTAAAGATATAATATTAATTTTTAATAAATTTATTTTTTTAATTGAATTTTGGTAATCACGAATATGGATAAAGCATAAAAAATGTAAATTTTGTGAAGAATATTTAAAATTATAACGATATATAAAATGCATATTTTAATATTAATGGAAAAAAATAAAGGTTGTAATTATTTATAAAATTGCCAAATTCTTTAATTTACTTTTCCAAAAAAATGTTTAACATAATTGTACAGATATGTAAAAAAAATTATACAAGATAAGATGATAGAGTTGTTATTATTCGTTATATAGTGATAAATCAATTCTAAAGAAAATTTCTCATGACAAAGAAATTGAACGATTGTTTAATACTTTTTTGAATTATTTTTGATAAAAAGTTAGAAGTATATATAAAAAATAATGGTTTTTATATCTATATTAAAAAATACATGACTTCTGATTATAATTTTTAAATTTAAAGCTTCAAAAATTTGCTCAAACATAAAGTAATATTATTAGTCGTGAAAAAAATGGTTAATATGTAATTGTAAAATTACATATGATGAACATTTGTGAAATAAAAATTATTTCAAAATTTTAAAATGAGGAAAAAACATAAAATATAATATGTAAATGATAAACATATTAAACAGTCGTATTTCATGTGTTAAATAAAAACATTCTCGTATAAAAGATAATCTTTCAAAAAAATAATAAAAAAACTTCTAATGGATAGTTTTATACTTTAAAATTTATATAAAATTAATTTTCCGAATAACTTTAAAAATTTTAGTTAAGTTGGAGAAACATTTTTCCTCTCTTCTGAATAAAAACTTATGACATTATTTGTTTTCTTGTAAGGATTATACCTTACATACTCTTTTTATACGATTTAAATGAATAGTACAAAGTTATTGAACAATAAACAATTGAAACAATCAATCGTTCTTTTTAGTGAAATAATTATTCATATTTTAAAAATATAATAAGGTGAAGAAATTAAAATATTTGTAAAAAATATACATAAGATATAGTATTTAGGCTATTTTACTATAAGGTAAAAAGAAAGAAGTAATATTCTTTGTAGTACAAATAAAGACCTTGGAAATAAAGAAATTAGTTATTGTTAGCAAAAATCAAACACAATAATATTTTTTGAGTAACAATCTATTCAATTTTGTTTTATAAATACAACTGATTTTAATACTTTAAAATAGTAAAGCATTTCATAATATGATAAAAATATTTTTTTCATCTAGAATTAAAATAAGTAAAATGTAAGTAATTTAATGAAATTAGATATAAATAGTTTAAATTATTTTGATCCTTAAAAGTCTTTTTTTTAACTATTTTGTACTTTATTTTTTAGTAAAATATGTAAATATAAAGACAAAAGTAAATTTATTTCAATTTCACAGCCTACTAATCTTTATTAAAACATTATTTAAAAAAAAACAAACTATTTCGTACACTATTTTAAATAACCTCAATATAGAAATAAATGGTTTTTTTCTGATATACTTTAGTTTGATAAATTTTTGATTAATTTTAGCTATTCATCAAAGAAATAAATTTCTAAAAAATTTTCTGTCAACATTAAATGCTTGTTATTCTTATTAATTTTTTGAGTGAAAGTCAAAAAAAAAAATAAAGATTTTAAATATAAATAGGTACTCATTAACTATTAAAATAAGTTGAAAAATTACAAACATTTTTCTCGAAAACAAAAAGTACACTTTGAAATGGTATCAGAGATATAATAAATCTTTTTTTACTTTATCTTTTTTTTGACAATTTATGATTTTCTTTATAACAAATTAAATATGCTTTTATGAATAGTAAAAGCAAGGAAAATTATAATTTTTGAATAAACTCATTTGTAGAAAGTTGTTTGCAATATTTTTCAGAATGAAAAGAGATCAGAAAAAGCGATTGATATAAAAACTATAAGTAATATAATTGTATTATAACTGTTTTAAAGATAAATTGTGCCATAAAATGTTCCGTTAGACATTAATTAAAATATATAAAACAATTTTTTAGTAATTGTTGTGTTTATATATTTCTTGAGAGACGTATCGTTAAGACTAAAAACAAAATTTTACTTTTTTGAATTTTCAAACTATTGATGACTTTTTTAACAATGCCCTAATGGTAATCTGTAACTTATATTCTACATTTTAAAAGTTCTTTTTGGTATATTTTATTAAACATTTCTTTATTGCTATATTTAACGAAGAAACGTTAAAACATGAAAGTGATATTCTAAATTAAAGTTTTTTTAAATAATAATGTTAAATTTGTTTACTTTAATAACACGACAATCGTAATATGTAAGTAATGATCTTAAAAGTTCTTTAAATATAAAATATTTTTATAAATAAATTTAAGTATAAATTTCATCAAAACATAAATTTCGACTGTAATTTAAAATAGTTGTTAGAAATGTATTAAATGTTAATAACACTTTATAATTTAAAGGAAATTATTATGGCTTACTTACTATTCTCCAATAATGATGCATGTAATATAGTCGTTGTTTTTGTATTTTTTTAAAATTAATGAGCATAACTCCAAGGAAGAGAAATATTAAATGTATAAATCAAAATAGCATTAACGGCATTAAGACATTTCTATAAAAAAGTTCAGCTGTATTATTATAATTATTTCCCCATTTAAACTATCATTTCTTTATATAGAAAAATAGCAGATTATCGGAAAATTTTTTGTTAACTTAAATTGTATAAAAATGCTTTAGTTGAATGAAGTATGTTAGCACAATTAAAAAGTTATTTATAGAGAGTATAATTTTAAAGCCTTTGTAGTTAATATTTTTTTTTTAAATTTAAACAAAATATTTGAATCAAAAATTAATATGAATTATTTATAAATGTTGCTATTATAATTCCACATGAATAAAGATTATATAAGTATTTTGAGCTCGAATCACCGAAAAATGATAAATTGAGAATACGACTTTTTTTGCAAGATCATCTAACCATATTTTAGAAAAAGTTGAGTCTCAAGCGTAATTTTTGGATAATTTTTCATAAAAAGACTCTTAAAGTTATTAATTTCCATATGTTGTTTATCCATTTCAGATGTTAATAGATATAATGTTAATTTTAAATAGATTAACTCTTTCAACAATCCTGCTTAATAAACTTGTGTTCCAAAATTCTAAGCGATTACCGATTAGTAGATTAAGACTTTACGTTGATATAAATTTTTAAGTTTATCTTTTAGAAGTTTAAGTTAGATGTATTTTCATCAATTATTACTAGATTTTTCAATGCATCAATATTTTTTAGAAGTTAAAATTCATCATCAACTAAGAATATTTCTGTAAAATTAAGTAAAAAATTCCTCCTACCTTTTTGTACCATTTCGTATAATTTAAAAAGACAACATACTTCATTTTTAAAAAATACTATAAATTAGAAGTTTTCTAAAGCAGCTATATTTATTTCATCTGTTGTTAAGTGATATGAAAAACACAACATATTTTTTATATTTATAATATTCATAATTTCAAATTATTAAGAAAAAATAGAAATAAATATTTTGTTTAGTAATTTCTTTATAGACAAATTTTTATGTGATGAATTTTCTATTTCATTCTTTCTTTGTGACTTTGTAAAAATATTCTCCTACGAAAATTATATTCTGTCGAAATAATCTTTTACTAACTGAAGATTTTCATTCGGATTCTTGTACTTTATAGTACCCATAACAATTTTTTTTCATGTTATATCAAACTACATTATCATTACATAAATGAAATTTACAACCACGAATTTTGCGGGACGTTGAAAGAGATGAAATGTATTTTACGTCTAATTGATCATGTATAATCATATTTTGAAAATGATTAAAAGATTATTTACATTTATTTGACTAAATGATTAGGATTGGCAAAATAAAAGTTGCGGCCCTTATAATTCGAAGTGTATAAATATACAAAAATTAATTATCTGATTAAAAAAATCTGAAAACATTTTGTATATTGTATAGAACATATATTTATTTTTAAAAAAAACATTTTGATAAGATAATTTTAAACTAAAACCTGTTTGATATTAAAATCAATTTAAAATCATATTTTTTGTTCTAACATAGTTATTGACAACTTACTAAGTGTAACATTTAACATTTTATCGTAGCATAGCAAATATGGCATTAACAATTTAATTTTTCAACAAAAGTTAAATATTCTACATGGTACAAAATTTTTAATAACAACATGCAAGTACAATAAATTAATACATAAAATAATTGAGTAAATATTAAAATCAACATGTTTTACCAATACAAACAAAAGGTTTAAATAAATTATTTTTAAAATTCAACATAAAATCAAATAATAGGGTATAAAATAAAGTTTCATTTTTATTATAAATTAATATAAAATTTCAAATAAAGACATTGAAATTTCTCGATTAACAATACTTTTATATTGATAAATATTAACGCTGTTTGAAATATTTAAATAATTATTTAAAATATACTGTCTCAAAAGATTTCTTTATTATTTATATTAATAAAAATATAATTTAAATTTTCTGTGAACAATTTTTTTTTGTTTTTATAAAGCAATTATATACGTAGACGTTGTAATAAAAAATTTGTAAACAAGAATATTTTTGTATACTAAGACTAAAATTGATAATCTTTTTTTATAAATAACATATATATTGCATAATGTTTTAGGAGGCAAATTATTATTAACATAAAAATAATTACTGCATGAAATTAAGTAATTAAAATATAATTCTTATGCAAGAATTTCTTTTTTCTTTATTCATTATATTTACCATACAAAATACTTTCATTTAAAATAAAGTTGTCATAATTAGTAAATATATCCAAAGTGCATATTTAATTGAAAATCAATAACATATTATTAAATTTTTATTTATTTTAAAAAGCTATCATACTAAATTTTATATAGTAATTAACTTATTTTGATTATGAAAAAGATTGTTGTTAAAACTTTACTAAGTTTAATTATATTTGTGATTTTTTGGTATAAGAGAAATGACCTATACTAGATTAGCTGAAAATACATGTAATAAAATAAAAATAATTATCAATATTACTTTTATAAGTATATTCTTGTTAACACTGAATATTTTAAATTATACAAAGTTGAAATTGTCCTTTATTTATTAATTAAAGTTTTATAATAAAAGTTTCAGAAAATATGTTTCAAGTAAGATGATTAAAATTTTAAACTTATTTGATACTGAAAATTTGCAAAAATCTAATTTATGCTCCAAAGTACGCGATATTGCATACTTAATTTGTTTATAGTTAATACTATAGGAAACATTTTTAATAATATGAAGATTTTCATTTTTTAGAAAAATAGATACAATTAACATATAGTTAAAAGTAAAAAAAATTGTATTACGAAAAACAGTAAATTTATTAATACTATTTTATACTAAAATATACCTAAAAAATAATTTTATTAATAAAATAACATTTCAAAGTACTTTTAGCAATATTTAATTATAAATATATATACATGTAGAACATTAAATGTTGCATTTAATCTTTCGTGTGAATATATCAACCTGAATATAAATGGTGAAATCTGTCCCATGTTGAAATTGCGTATTTTAAAAAGTTCTACCAATACACTTCAAAAAATCTTTATTTCAGTACAGTGCAATGATGGAGCTAAATTAGCTAAAATACTCGCTACCATATTTCCTAAATCTTTCAATTTAATTTCAGGTATTGAAAGAATATTACATAAACCTAAACTGGTTCGAGCGCCAAATGTAGCTTTTGGATATGTCTTTATTAAACTATCAATATATTGTTCAATTTTTACATCATGTATATCCATTTGATATGTAATAATTTCTAAAAGAATTTTAAGGAAATTAAGTTCTTTAAATAATCCTTTTCTCCCATTAGTACTTTTAATTACATCAGTAGCAATAACAGAATAAATTGAGGCAACACGATTATAAAGAAAATATAATTCTCTTTGGAGTTCATTTCTATCTTGAGTATCAGTTATAACAGTACAGTTAACGACGAAAGAATAATTTGCAGGGAAATCATAATCGTTACCATCTATAAAAGCTTTAAAAAATTATAAATTTAAAAGAGTACCTATTTTATAGTGTTCAATTACGTTTAATATAGAGCTTATTTCTTTTCTAAACCATTTTTTAAAATTAATTTCACTTAAATTTAACAATTTTTCTTCCTCCGTAATTTTATAATAAGTTGGTTTATCTTTTTTTCCGAGAAGTTCATATAATGATAATTCATTGTCAACTTCCTCATCTGTAAATTGTTGATCAAGGGAAATACAATTATGCCGTGGTCTTGTTTTATATAACATACTTAAAAAATTACTAATCTCTGTCAAAGCATTTGGATTTTTTTCAATAAGCACTTTTCTTAGAGTGAAATTATGTAATTCATATAGTGAACCTTCACTACTCGATTCATAGAATTTTTTTCTTACTGTGTTAGAATATGTTCCCTCGGATGATAAAAAATTTTTATTGTCTTTTAATATTCTCATACAACTTTGATAGTATAAGTTGCGACTCATCTTCAATACAAAATATACCCTGTAAATAAAATATCAAAAGAGTAGCAATTTTTTATAAAAATTATTCTATTTGTCCAAATATCAACTAATTTATCATAAAAAATTATAGTAATTAAATATTATTACTCAGTTTAATATTTCATTATTTAGAATTTTAATAACATAAACAGTTAAAATACGGATGAAATGAAAAAAGATAGAAATTTAAATATTTTAAGGTACACTAGATAACAGAAGTTATTGAATTACAAAATAATAATATAAATTTAATTTAAAAAAAGTATGTTTTTAAGAGATAAAATTATATATGATGGATAAAAAAGTTAAGCATATAAAAAATAAAAATGCAATTTTAAAAATTTTAAATAATGAAATTTTTATCATTTATAAGGAGCCTAAATTTAATGAACACATAAATAAGATGTATCATGATTCCACAACAATTCTTTACATTTCTATAAAATGTTTTAAAATGTTACACATTTACAAAAATATAACAAAAAAAAGAAGAAATATTATTTTACCTTAACTTCATTTATAAAGAAATAATTAAGATTAACAGCTTTAATGGTTAAAAATTTATCACCAATTAAACTTCTTTTTACTATAATCACAAATATTTTTCATATTAGAAAAAAAATTAATAATTTTTGCTTTGATTTGTTGGGTTAATTCTTTGAATGTCACTAAATAATGTTGTCGGGACGTTAGGAACACTTTACAAAATTTATTCATTTAATATAATGATTATAACTATATTTTTTATTGTAATTATCTATGTCGACATAATGCTAATAGAAACAATAGTTCAATCACCTTCTTGCAAAACTTTTCTATTTATATAGTTGAAGAAAAATGTTTTATACATTTTTTTAGATGTTATTGTGATTTATAGTATTTTCTTTTGTACATTACTATGTATAATGTTTTTAATTTACTTTTATTTTTACATAAATAATATTTTGATGTATTTATTTTTGAATAATCGTATTACTAAAAATGTTTTTCGTAGAATAAAAAATAATAATAAAGATACAATAATTAAATATATAATGATATCATTTTTTAAAATTTTGAATAAAATATCAAGTAAATAAACTAATATAAATACTTATACTTGACTATTATTTTTATCAAAAAACACAAAATTAATTGAATTATGATCATATTATCATATACTAAAAATAATGTTTTTTTCTTCCAAACATTAGAAAACCTTAAAAATTATTAAATTACATAATACCATGATAATTATATCTTAAAAATAAGACTTTTTTCATATTTTTGTATGTAAAAGCTTTAAATTAGCAAACTAAAAATAAAATAATACATATAGAAAGTAAAAAATTTATATCTATAAATAAACTATAGATTATGAATATATTGCACTTTAATGGGATTAAACATTCTGATATAAAATTCTTCCCATTTACTAAATGGTATTAACTTTCTCGATAAATTATTGATATACAAACTAATAAATAATAATACTTTCTGAGTGCTTAAGCAATCAACAATATCCACAAAGAATAACCAAAAATTTCTCTCAATAAAACAAATTTTTGATGGCAGTTTTTCTATTTATAGAAATGAGATCTTTCTTACAAGGCTTAATAAATTATTATTTTGCTTTCAAAACAGCAATGTATATAATACAGAATAGAAAAAAGTTTTTATTTTTTTTATTCTTTTAATATTTTACATGATAGTTGAACAACATCTTATTAAATAAAGTATGTAAATTTTTTAATAAACATTAAATTAAGGTTTCTAAGAAAGTGTTGAACGTTTATAATTTGTTTGCTTTAATAATAAATTACAATTTTTCTAGTAGTTTATAAAAAAATTATTGTCTATTTAAAAGGATTTTATATAACTGTGGTTGGTTATTAAATAGATAAGACGAAAGTTCAATTAATCTAAATGACTAAACGGCTTGTTGTCTTCCATTTCTATTGAAATTATTAGTAATTTTTCTACTTTAACTATTTACTTCTCTGTCAGAGACTTTTGTTACATTTTTTTGAAATTATCAACCTAATAAAAAGTTTTTGATATTTATGTTATTAGAATTATGGTAAAATACTTGCGCTTTTTCATATCTGAGAGTTTTTAATTATTTATAAAATAATATTTAGGTTAGAGAGATTTTTGTAATAGAATATCTATATATAAATGGAGCAGTTTTATAGAAACATAATCTTGATTTGAAAAGTATTTGTATTGAAGTTTAAAATTTTTACATCTCTAAAATTGTATTTTTACTATTTTGCAAAAAATTATAGTCATTCACATATAAAAAAATTATACAGATTATGAAAAAAGTAGTAAAAATTTCCCCTAATTAATAAAATTACACATTTTGTTTTATGTCTCATGCATTTTTGTTTATGGTAAAACTAAGAATACAGTAGAGATTTTATTATTTAATTGAAAAAAATTTTCCAAAGTTTTCACTAAGATTTTAAGTTGTCGTAACTTTTCCTATTATATATCTACAGGTTTATTTTAAAAATTCTTGTTAATTTAAGATGAAGAACATGGAATATTTTTGCTTTTTGTTTATAATAAAAGAGGGAAAAAATTATAATAATTTCTAATCGTTTTTAAAATTAAAGTTTGTTTGTTCTTGTCATCATGTATAATTAACTTTTCGAATTATAATTTATTTTTTTGTTAAAATCATTAGAAAAATTCTCTACGCAATAGCATCTGTAACAGTACTTGATAACAAATTATCTTAATTTCATGCGTGTAACTCGATTCGTGTATAATGCGAAAAGAAAATCTCGACACGAAAAATTTTTTTTTCATAAATAATGGCATCTTATTTAAATTTTTTTTGTTTTCTTACATAAAATTTCCATGAAACCAAGTTCCATAACAGCGTAGAACAAGTTGGAGACCATTGATCAAGCTAGGTTGCAGTGATTTTGGTGAATGATAAAGGTTTAAAGATGTAAGTGAAGTATATATCAAGGATGACTTCAAGAAGACGTTGACTGGAGAATTGAACTTGTCAAGACTAGAAGGTAAATTGGAAAAACTTTGTTTTGGTAATTAAATTATAATTTTTACAAAAATTGTAGATTGTTGCAAGAGTATTTTGCAAAAAATAAACACATTTGTTGAAAATAATGTCAAAATATGGCCAATAAAAAAACAAAGCGCCAAGGTTGACATTTTTCAACTCATTTCTTTGGAAATTCTCGCATTATACGCATGAAATTAGAGTACAATTTATTTTTCATAAACGTGATTAAAAAATTATTTTGTAATTTTCAAAATTTTGAAAAAATATCTTATAGTAAAAAATATTTATACTCGATAAATCATAAAAATCTTAACATACCTAATTAGTATTTTTCTTTAATTCGTAGGTAACTATAATTTTTATTAACTTAAGATAACTCTTTACTCATCAACTGTTATAAATTTAGGAGATAACATAATGGTGAAAAGTATCTAATTGATCACTATAAGAAATCATTATAGTGGTCAAATATGTATAAAAAATGTAAGATTGCTTACTATTTAATTAAATATTTTTTTAATATCCTCATTTTTAGATATTACAATAAAACCTTATGATTTGACTAATCATTAATTAGATCAATCGTCTTCCGCAAGGTACACCTCATTGACGACCAATTCTCAAATTTGAGAGTGCTTTTTATAGTGAGAAAAAACTTTATTTAAGAAGATAGAAATTAAATTAAAATATTAATATTCCAACATGTAAAGTTATAATTAATATAAAAAATAAGTGATAATGATGACAAAACAAATTGTTAAATTGACACTTTTAAAAAATTCATTTTCTTCTATTATATTAACAATTTAAAAGATAATGGATTTAGAAGCAATAACAGTGAAATAAGTGACTAAAATAACTTTATTTTCTCATATCAAATTCAAAATATTATTTTTTTTTAAAATTCTATTAAATCTTTTTATATTGCCAATTGTCTATATCAAAGACAAAGTTATTGGCATGTTATTGGTTTAATTGCTTAAAATAAAAAAATTGTATGTATCAGATAAATTTTTAAATTTAGTATATAAAGAAAATTTATATTAATATATGTATGTGACCCATGAATTAAAATAGATCTTTTATTTTATCTATATAGTAACACTTTTAGAATAACTTTATCAATTTCCTCTGTTATATAATCAAATTATCTTACTTTATATATTAGAAATATATATTTTTTAAGGATTGTTATAGAATTACAATTAAAATTGTTAATAAAGAAGAAAAATTGATATTTGGCAGAAATATTACCACAAATTTGTCTATTTATTAAAAAATTTTAAAAATAACTCTAGAAGCTTAAAATACAGCATAAAATGTTGCTAAAGTAACTGTCATTCTAATTGAGAAACTCACAAAAAGCCTCATACTATATTTGGTTATTACTAAAAATTATCTGTGTTAAGAAATTTGTTTGAATGATTCTATATATTTTTAAATAAGGTGTGGTGGCCAATCTATTTTAATATATATGAGGGATTTGGAAAAGCACTTTCAAATTTGAGAGTACTCCTAATAGAGAAAAAAAACCTTCATTCCAACAAGACAAAAATTAAATAATTAATAATCTATCAAGTAAAAGTAATGATAATAATCAAAAAAATTGATAAACTACAAAAAATAATAATCACAGAAAATTTTCTTTCAAATTTTAATAATGGGGCATCATATATTATTTATTCGGTGGCCAATCAGATACGACTCCTTCCTGCGGTTCCATGGTGTAGCGGTTAGCACTCAGGACTTTGAATCCTGCGACCCGAGTTCAAATCTCGGTGGAACCTTACTTTTGCTATGTCATGACGCATCTTATTTAAAATTAGTTGTTAGAAGTAGAAATTTTATTTTCAATTAATATAATATATCACACCAAGAAATTTTACTTTTTTTTTAACTTTCAAATTTCTTAAATTTCTATTATAGCATACGTTAATAGTCTATTTTAAATTTTTTTTTTAAAAAATTGACCCTCATTAATCAAAAAATCTTCCTATAAGTGAATGCTCTTCAAATATCCAGGTTACCATTATAAAACTTTTGGGATTTTGGTTTTAAAATATAAAATAAAGTATGAAATTCTATTTCATCATGGAACTTTCCAAAACATAATGTATGATTTTCCGTCTTTTATATTCTATGCCTAAGAGTAATATCAAAATATCACATCCGAATTGAACGAAATTTTTGTATATATAAAAGAATGGTAGTTGTAAATCAAATAACTATTTTATCTATATAATTTTAACAATTGTTTTGGTTTACAATTAAAGTTCACTTTTTGAATTCATGTAATATTGGAATCACACACAAAAATGTGATTTGATAAAATCCTTACTAATGATTGAATGTTGGAAAGTTGATGAACAGATAAGTATAAAACAAATAAATTAATTAGTAATAGTATTTATATACATTAATCAATTCGCAAAATCATATTCTGTACGTTATCAATTGAACTTATTAAAGACCTTGTTAGTTTATTGTTACATAGTACAATAAGAGTTTTAATAAAACTTAAATTTCTAGCCTTCCCTATTAGTCTAAATGTTAATGAACGGTTTTTTACGATATAATGTGTAATTAGTATTTGCCAGGCTGTGTTTTATTGTACATAGATATTAGAACTATGTTTTTAATACTATAATTATAAAATTTTACCGCCTACTATTTAAAATATAAGATAAGCATGCTAGCATTAATAAACATCTTTTAAATCTATCATAAATTCAAATTGAATTTCTGCATCATTCCCTACTATGAATTGTTGGAAAAGCAATTTTTACTATCTACTTTTATTTCATATTTTTGTAGTTAAAAATTCACAAAATCAAAATTATGGACCAATAACTGATAACTTTAAATATTGGTTAATAGTAAAAAATTATAGAGACTATAATTTTGGAGGAAATAACTATAATGAAATGGAAAGTTTCGGAGGAAAACGTTCTGCTTTTGACACAATAAATTATCGTCCAATTATATTCGTTCATGGAAATTCTGACGGTGCTTTAAGTGATGGAACTACCTGGGGAACTGGGTGGAATTCCCATATTTCATTTTTTCTGAAAACAGGTTACAATATGAGTGAATTATACGGTATAACGTGGGGATATAGGAATTCTTTGGATCCAATGAATGTAACAATATCGTGTGATGAAATTATGAGAATAAAACAATTTATTATTTCAGTGTTGGAGTATACTGAATTTGACTCTGTTAATATTATTGCCCATTCAATAGGAGTTACTATGGCCAGAATAGCAATAAAAGGTGGTCATATAAAGGGAATAACTAGTACGTTAATTGAATTACTTAAAAATAATTATTAATTTGTTTTAGAATCCTGCAATATTGATGATTCACTATCAAAACATATCCATACATTTATTGCTATATCAGGATATAACTACGGGTTACCATTTTGCAGTGGTGATTCGGCATACGCATTTTCCGCTTGTAATAAAATTGTAAGAATATTCTTTTAATTTAATATAAACAGAAAAATTTTCTAGAATGGCTTCTGGCCAGGTGACAACTGTCAAAATAATCAATTGTGCAAAATAAATAAAGAGATGTGTAACCAGACAAATTATTCACAAATTCTTCAAGATCTGAATGAAGATGGAAAAAGAGAAGCCCAAAATATCTTTACTATATTTACACCAAGTAATTTTATACATTAGTTATTTTGTATACTTTATTTCAGATGATGAAGTTATAGGTGACAATGGATTAGTTTGCGGAAATTACACTTCACGTTTACCAATGTTCAATAAAGAAATTATTCTTCATGAATCAAATCATATGAGGACTAAGGATGATTCATTTATTCTTTGTCATCATCTTGTAACAGAAAATGATTAGTATTTTAAAACTTTGTAATTTTAATGTTGCAAAAAATTTATAAAGGGATGATGCTTGAGAATTTTTTTATGAAAATATCACACAATTATAAGAAAATTATATATCTTCAGATATTGTCAATTAACAAATGAATAAATCTTTTTAAACAATAGAAATCTATTCAATCAAAAAAGATATTTTGCGTAAAAAAATGTCATAAATTTTGTTGTTTTTATAAAAAAAAACGAATAAATTATTTTTTAAATTTCAAACCCTTAACAATTTCAAATTTCTTTAATTTTTAAATAAAGCTATTGACTACTAATCAAGAAATTGTTTAATTTTGAAAACTATAACATTTATTTAAAATTTTGGTTCCCCAACTATATTTTAAAAATAGTTTATTTAAAGTGTTAATCTAAATAATATTTTTTAAAATATAGTGATTAAATAATTTGTTATTGAAAAAGAAGATGTTAGTTATGCATCTTAAAATTACACCATATTTCTGTGTGTTAAATTAGTATCAAATCATTATTTTAATAAAATAAAGAAAAAAAAATTCGTTTTATGAAAAATTTTAGGCATCAGAATGTAACTTAAAATTTTAAATAAAATTAAAGTAATTTTTTTTCTGAAAAAGTGTATAATGGTTGTAATAATAATTTTGCACTATGTAAAAAAATGAATAAATTATAGTTAATTAATAAATATTTTTATCGCCTGTTTTCAAAAAATATATTCACCGATAATAACATCATAAAATAAACAAAGTCATTAAAGAGTAATTTAGAATTTGTCATATAAAAAATAAATTGAAACAATTAAAACAATTTTATACACTCAAAAACAATTCTAAAAATGTTTAGCAATTTTATTGAGAAATTCATTTGACGATATGTTTAGACTAACTAGAAATTTAAATAATATTTGTTTTAAAAATCCTTTAAACATAAAATAATTTTCAAAATATTTTAATAAGCTAATATATTTTCTTAATCTTTGAAATATAACGTTATAAATAATAATTTGGGAGGTTAGAAAAAATTTATCAATGTTTTGTGTAATGAAAGATATCTCATTTAATGATTAGGCAACATCTTTGATATATCAAACAAAAATGATTTTTTTTTGTGATAATAAAAATGTAAAATAGAACAATTTACATCTGATATTTCCAATATTATAAGCGAAAGAACCAATTTAACTAATTTTTTCTTTCTTTGGTACTTGATCTTGCAGATGATACATCTTGAAATGGTGTGTTGTCAACTCTCGAAAT
Source organism: Strongyloides venezuelensis (assembly GCA_963280985.1). Taxonomy (NCBI): domain Eukaryota; kingdom Metazoa; phylum Nematoda; class Chromadorea; order Rhabditida; family Strongyloididae; genus Strongyloides; species Strongyloides venezuelensis. The sequence continues at coordinate 18,369,938 of CAUJLX010000001.1, forward strand.
TGATATTGAAGAATCAACGTTATCTTCTGTTGTATTTGTTGTTGTATCATCGTTATCATAAATTCTATATTCAGGTGATGTCATATACCAATGAAGCATAAGATCATACAAATATTTATATTCATCCTAAAAAAGTTAAAATATGTTTATATTTAATTTATAACTTACTTTAATATCAATTAATTGCGGTCTATTTATTCTAATCATTTTCACAGCATGAAAAACATCAACCTCTCTATCCATATCCATTTGATCTATGCAGACGTTTGCAGAAATAAATATTCCACAACGACTATACCCGTTATGTGACATAACTATTGTAGGTTTTGTTTCTGGGCGATCAGGTGCTCTCTTTTTCCATGATCTAGTCATTCTTATTAAATCAACAAGACTTGCTGTTGATAAAGGTACCTTATGTTCTATTGGCCACATTTTAACCGAAAGTACACAACAAATTTTAACTTCAGCTTCCAACTGTGCTTGTGATGCTCCAGATTGCATTATTTCAGAAATCATAAAAGTCTGAAAATAAAAAAGTTTAGGAGATGACACAAAAATAAAAGGGGAAGTTGGAGTCTAAAAAGTTAATCCAATGGACAAGTTATAACATTAATAAAAGGTATTATATTAGGTAAAATCTAAACACTTAGCAGACCAATTTTTCCATTTGTGTTGACAATTCACGATGTTCGCTCATATAATTTCGACTAACATTCAAAAGTTTAGCTACATCACTATATCCTCTCTGAAAAAATGTTTATCACAATGTATTGGAAAGGACATATAAAATTCAATTATCAATGAAAAGTTAAGATATAAGAAAGATTAATTGGAAAAAAGGAATAGTTATTAGAAAAAAAAGTAGATTCATACTTTAAAAGATTCATGCATCAAAAGAGCACCTTGCAACAAAGATGTAAAACGTTATTTATTAACATGATGATTATTCCTAAAAATCACCTCTTTTTCAAACTGTTCTACAGTTTTTGAAGTACAATTTTCAATTTGATCTTTCTCATCACGAAATATTTTACCACTCTTTCTTCCATATTTTTTAGAATCTTTTTTTGATGATCTATTTTTTCCATCATTATTCATAACAATATCATCACCATTATAATCCCCCTCATTAAAATATCCACTAACAGATCTGAAACGTCCCCAATACATTTTTTTACTTCTAAAGCTATCACCATTACTAATCTCATTGGTAAATTTTTTATTATTAGCTTCATGAAGTTTGATATAATCTTTAACTGAGGGACGTTTAACAACTTTATTCTTATGAGGTAGAAATTTCGCAAAATTTCTAGGTAACTCCTCAACGGTTGTTTCTTCTGCAGAAACCATTGTGTCACTCGGAAAAAGGAAAAATAAGGATAGTTAGATAGAGATATTTGAAAGTTAAAAATAATTATGGAAGAATAAATAAAGTCGAAATACTTAGATAGATAATAAAAAATTAATATAAAACTCAAATCATTACTAATATTTAAAACAAAAATAAAATATAAAATAAGTAAAAAACTATATTTCAATTACAGAATGTAACTTACTCTTTTCATTATCTTAACCATGTGTGATGTTATTCCAGGATATTGTTGGTAATTTATAACTTCAACAACAAAAGGACCATAATTTTGTTTACCTTTATTATGAATAAATGGTGGGTAGTGTTTTGGGTTGGAAGGATTTGTAAGATTTACAACTGTATGACAGCTATGATCAAAAACTAGTGTCCAAAAACTATCAATAGTTTGTTGTTTTGGCCATTGAGTGACTATAAATTCAGATTTCCTTGTATAACCATCAACTTCAACAGCATTTATATAAGTATAATCTTTACTTTCACCATGGAGTGTTTGAAGGTACGGTCTAGCATGATCAGGTGGAACAACCATAACATCTCTGTTCTTACCTCTATTCTCTAATCTATGCCCACCAGCACAATCGCCAATTCTTAATGTTGGCGTTAACATTTGAAGTAGTTTATTTTCATGACTGTCTTGTGTTTCCATTAGTTGCCTTGCATTTTTGTTTTTATATAAATTACTTCTTTCTTTCAATTCATGCAATTTTATAGGATGTAAATTGCATAGAACAGCTTCATACAAAACATCATAAATAAATTCATATTGTTCAATAGAATCTATCAAATTTTGTCTTGAATTCACGAGAATTTTACCATACTGAAATGGATCTAGTTGTCCTGTTTTTTTAAGTAACTCTAAATTTGCATCAAGTGACAGAAATGCTCCACTTCTTCCTCCACCATTACTATAATGATATCAATAATTTTTTATAAGAATATATTTCGTATTATTTTTCTTCTGCATGAAAATAAATTTTTTTTAAAAATTAAAACATGATTTCATAGTGAAAACTATATATTTGTATATAACAAGCATTAAAAATCAAATAAACGAACGTTTTATGTAATAAAACTTCATTTTAAGATAGTTAACTTCCAAAAAAATAATTCTATTAGAACTTGATGATATATATTTTTAAAAAGTAAAGGACCAAAAATGGAAAGAAAACAATAAAGTAATCTTCGATAACAGAACACTTATTACAAAAAAATATTCAACAAAATACGGTCACACTTTTTAATGACTATAATTGATAGATAACACACAATAGATTTTAATAAGGTAATGAATTTTAAAAAAAGAATTACACATTTTTTTGCGCAATAATAAAGTTTAAAGATGTTAAAAATTTAATGCATTATTTTGTTATTTAATAGCAAGAAATATATAAAGTACAAAAAAATATAAAAGATTTTTTTTCAAAAATACTAGTTGAATATAAACAAAAAAATTTTCATCTATTAAAATGTTTATTCTATTAATCTTTTTTAATTATTCATTTTTTAGAGATATTCATTTTGGATATGAGTGTAAGTAAACATGTTTCAATTAACTATAACTGTATTCTATACATGTTTATTTTTTTGGTACTAGCATATGTTAATGATATTTCTTCTACGCACGTCAATTACTTTGAATCGGGTAAATATCGTTAGTTTAAAAAATTTAATGTTTTTAGCCTGAAATAATATATAACAAATGTTTCGTTTTTTTAATTACATATATTTTTAGCTTCAAATGATTATTTTAATATAATTGAAACATTTAAGTCACATAAAATAGTTAAAAGAAAAGCATTTGAATTGGTAAGATTAGAAACACAATTCGGGAAATTGCATCATCATAGGAGATTTTTAAGACCTAGAAATTTAGGTTAGTTTTATTAATCTATATGTAACAGGAAAAAACATAAATTGTAGGAATTGATTTACAACAAGATGAAGCATTAGAAGATAAATATTGTCAGGAGAAGTGTAATGAAGATTTAAGAACTGGACTTGATATGGTTAAAGCTCACTCTTCATTTGGTAGTATTGGTGTACCATCAGTCATAGATGAGGATGATCTTAATTTATTTTGTAAAATTGATGGAGTTCATGATGAGTGCTTAAAAAATTGTGGTTTTGACATACAATTCAATATGCGCGATTTTGTATGTATTAAAAAAAAGAATGAGATGATATATAATTTACCATGTTATGTAATTTCATCACCAGATTTGAGAAGAAATTGTGGAACACATCATTGTGGACCCTATGGTGAGTTATCAATTTCACTACAGGGATTTTCTCAAAGGTGCAGGTCATTATTATGTGATCTTAATTGTACTAAAAGGGTGCTTATAAACAAATGTGGCCAAAATGAGGGCGAGAGAGCATTACAATTTTTGATTGATTACACTAAAGAACAAGTATTTTCGTGGATAAAAAGTGCTACAAAAGAACATGGAGATTTTTCAAATTTAGAAAATATAATTCCACAGTCTTGTTCAAGAATATTTTGTCCTCACTTTAATACAACTCAATGTGAATATTAATACAAACATGATATTTAGGTTAAATAAAGCATTTTTTTCTATTTTTATATATAAATTAATTGATAATTATGAAATCAATATATATAGAATAAATCTTTTAACTTACCTGCAATGCACAATAATTGGTGCATCAATTTTATTTTTATCAACGAATTGTCTTACACGTCTCCTAAGTTCAATGAAAGCTGATATGTATGGAAATGAATCTAGTTCCCACTCTGTAAAATGAAAATGCTTTACGATTCTTATTTCTTCACCACTACGTTCATCAAATTTACGAAGTCGAAATGTGCGAATTACCTTAATTGGGATATTATATTGTCTTTAACTACTACTATCAACTTACAAAATGTGCATATGTCTTTATTTCTAATGTTTCAACTTCAATTTGGCCGAATTGAAATTTGTCAACTGGCCAATACTGAAGACACATAACCCGCATGAAATCAAAAACCTTTGTCAACATAACAATGCAATTTGAGCCTAATTCCCATACAAGTCTCCAAAATTCAGCTGATGCTGATTTGGTTTTTACAGCTTGTGTAACTACATACGCCTTTTCACGTACCCAACTCTTTAAATCAGATAATTAATTATTTTCATGATGATATTATACTTACATTAACATAACTAGCATTGCAATAATGTGAATTTTCATCATTAGGAAGTGTTTTTAAGATGACTCTATTACTATCATAAGGTAATGTATCTGGATATGGATTGCGATCTGAGGGCATTGAACTACCAACGTCTACTTTGCATTTTTCAGGTTTTAATGATCTCATTATCATCTATAAAATTAATCGTTAATTTATTTTTTATTAATGAATATTCTTACCAAATATTCTCCTTTATATAATATTCGTTTCTTTCTTCTTTCTGTTACATAAGCAACAAATTTAGATGCATCTATAGGTGCAGTTGGAGCCATATGCATTGCCTTTTCTTCTTGAACTAAAAAAAAAAGTTAAATAAAATTTTTTTCCATAAAGTAAAAAAAGTATTGTTTTAATATATTTTATATTTATTTTTATTGTCACTAGAAAATGTATATTATATATACTATCTTTAGTTAAATTTACTTTATCATTTAAATGTTTTAACTATATCCACATGTTTATAATAATTAAAAACATTTAGACCATACACATAGAGTGTTATAAATTATATATAACTGATTTTGTGTTAAGATTAATTGACTAATTTTATATAGAATAAATATACATAAAAATTATATATATTTTCTATCAATAAAAATAAAATATTTTGTCATAAAAAAAATAAATATTTCTTTTAATTATAATCTCTAAAAAATATACATACCAATCACCATTTGTTTTTGCATATGGTTAAAAGTATAACTTTCCCATCTATTCAATTTACGACTTTTTTTACGTGAATTTGTAAGATCACCCGTACTGTTAGAAACTCTTTCTGGATGCAATATTTCATTAGAATTAGTTTGTTCTTTAACAGATGCATTTCCTTTTAGTACATCAAATACTAGACTTAATTCTGATATACTTTTTCTTTTAAACTCCGAAAATGCCTTAGGAACGGTAAGACTTAATACTGATCCAAATTTAGATCCTCTTCTTATTGAAGTGGATCTTGAAACGGATGGGGAGACAGATGCTGTTGATGATAATGATTGTGGATACTTTCGTATATCGTCATGAGATGATGATATAGGTACCCTTAAGCATGTATTTGATGTAGATGGTGATACAGGTAATTCTAATGATGAAGTGCCTTTACGATGGTGATAAGATAATCTTTTATGTTTTATCTTAGGTAATGGGGAAATGGAGTCACATTCACGTTCCTCTAGTGCTGCGTTCTCCTCTGTTGTAAGTTGCAGCATTAGGTTTACACCAACTTAGTAGATAATAACTGATGTAAAAATTTGCAAAAATGGTACTTTAAAAATGAGGCTCAAGCCATTAGAAGAAAAGAATATTATGTGTCTTATGAAATACTGTGACACTTTATTGCAATAAAAGCATAGCACAAAATATAGTAATATGAGTGGAGAATAAATGGTTAATATTGCAATCCAAATTCAAAATTGCTATCAATAAAGAAAGTCGTAGAAATATAATATATTTGTTCCTGTATTTTTTAATTAAGCAATTATTTGGTAAATTTTAATTTGCCAAAAGTAAATTTTATAAAGTATACTTTATGTCTTATTTACTTTGTCATTTGTTTTAAAAATACAGTAAAAATAATGTTATTATTATATAATAAATATAATAGTAAAAAAGCTTTCGTATAATAATGTAAGTTAAATTTTTTTACAGGTAATATTGAAAAAAATTTTTTGGTAGACTTAAATAATATTATATAATATATATTTATTGAAATAGTATAAAGAAACGCTTTGAATTGTTAATAGATTAGTAAAAATAACTACCAAAAGACGACTGAAGATCAATGTTATTTCTAGGAGCGTATACAGCTATTATCAATTGTGGCTTATATTAATGGGTATTGATCAACAGAGAGTTAAAATAAAGGCACTTTCTATTGGTGCCCTTTATAATAAGCCTGTTTCGTAGCTAATAGATTCATAAAATAATATATATATTTATATATTATTGGTATTATAATATATAAAGTAAAATAGTAATCTGTTTGTATCTTTTTACTTAATGGCATCACGGAAGAATAAATGTTGATATGATAGTGGCTATAATACCCTTGTTGTTCTCCACCTCAACACTACTACTAAAATTATATCTTTTGTTCTTACTACTTGTCTTCGTAATTATTGACTTAATAGTATCTTTATAAATCAAGAATTTATGTTATTTTTAATAATAAAAATAAAAATAAAAATATGTATATGAGAAAAATAAAATTATTAGACCTTCTGAAAACTGTTTATTTCTACGATGATAAAATTATGATGTCGTTTAGTAACGTTACATGTTTTATAATATATCATTGATATTTGTTTAATTATATGGTCTTAAAAATGATATCTTTTCGTTTGACGTATATCGAAACATATGGTTAAAATCATTGTGTTTTCATAATAATATAAATAATAGCCAGAATAAGGAATAATAAAAAAAGTTTAAAAAAATAATATATGTACATGAAATCTGTTTATATTATATTATGCTTAGAATTTAGTTAAGTAGATAAATCACAAGTAATAAAAGTGATAGGTATGATATCCCACTTTAAAAATATAATGTGGTTAATCAAAAGATGAATAATGTTAAAGAAGACAAATAATAATAATAAGAAACATATAAATTTATTTTTCAAATAACATTCTATTTCATTAATTATATCAACAAATCTACAATTACTAAAATGACAATAAAGTAAAGATATGAATTTAGTCTCAAATAATATCCTTGATAAAGTAATAAAAAATTCAATTGTCAAAATTTATTGCTATAAACTTTTGTTTAAACCAATTTTTGAAGTATATTAAAATAATGATATAAATAGAAGTGGCACTTAATGTTAAAGGCAAACAGTTATTTGATCATATAAGTATAGTTTATTAATATAAAACACCATGAATAAAGTATAAAGATGAATAAACAAAATAACGTTTAAAAAATTTTGTGCGTTTTGCAATAATATTTTTTATATATTATTTATAAACATTCTTTAATTTTAAATATAAGAATGTTTATCATAATTTGTAGTTACTTTTTTTATAAATAGAGTAAAAAACTTACCAACAGCAATAAAACTATTAATAGATTTATATGTTGATAAACGGTAATGATTTGATGTTTGGGAAGGAGAACGTGATTTGGAAATAATATCGTTAGAATCTTTTAAAGATTTACCAGCAATTGATGATGATTTGGATAACATTTTAGCATTATGCTTAACTGTTGTTAGTATGGAATCATCTTTAAACTTAGAGTAATTATTCAAATTCACTAGGGATTTGGAATTACACATATTATCAGAAATATTAGAATTGTTACTATTATTTAAGTTCTCAGATTGTGTTGTTATTATTGTATTAGTGGTAGAAAATTGTTTATCAAAAATGGCATCGGTCGTTGCAGATTTTTGAGGTGACACAAAATATGGTGATTTTTCTTTACCTTCATTGTGCTTATCTTTACCAAGACAAAGAGGAAATAAGTAAAAAGAATCAAATGATTTCATTGTAGTCCTTTTTCTGTTGTCACTAATATTATTTCATAAAAGTATTAAAAAATATAGTATAAAATTTAAAAAAATAAATTCACAAAAGTCGTTAAATTATAATATAATGAACAAAAATATAGTCATGATTGAGTGTATAAACAAAACAAAAGGCACAGTTAAAATTTGCATACATTTGGTACTTCTAGTAGAATAATATAATATTTTAAATTTGAAAACACTTAAAATATTTTTTAAGAATAATCTTTGTGAAAAATTTAGAACTATCAGAGTTGCTTAGCATGCATTTAAAATGAGTATAATATATCTATTATAGAAGAATTTGGAAAATACAACAATGTTGATTAAAAACATCAAATTTTAAAGTAATATTTATCTTTTTTTGAAATTAAGAAATGTTAATTTAATGTTAAAATATAATTTAATTCCCTAGTGATATAAATTTAGAACAAATTAAAACAAATTTTCTATTTTGTATAAATTTAAACGAATGAAGAGATGAAAAGTTCTGTCATAGGGATAATATTAAATTATGGATACATTAAAGTTTTGATAAATATATGAATTTTAAAAGTATAAAAAACTTTCAAAATTAATACATAATTTTATATATAAATTATACATCGATTTTTTCGTAGTATTCAAGAAAATTTGTATAATGTTAAAAATAAAACATGTATTTTAGTTTTAAAAAAAATTCTATATAATTTATGAATGATTGTAAATAATTTTTTAGATGGTAGTAAATTTGAAATTTCTAATAATCTAAAAAAATTGATTTAATGAGACAAGACGTAATAATTAAGTAAAACTGTATCTTTGCAATCGTAATAAAGATAAATATTAAAAACCGTTGTTATTTGATGTTAGATAATTTAAAATAATTACTACAAGTGTTGTAAATTTTAAATATTAATGAAGTGAAAATAAATTTTTGATTTTCATTTAATGCTATAAAATTTTCATAAACACAAAATGAATTAGAAAATTTTATAGTGTCATATTAATATTATCATTTCTATATAATAGTAAAATAAAAAGGATAGCTTAAATGTAAAAATAATATATTTTAATAGTATATAATTTTTGATAAAGATAAGTATAAAAAGAACTTATGAACATGGATGTAGTAAGATATCAAGTATAAAAAGTTATAATTGGTGACGTAACAATATAATATTTGAAGATAGTGTGAAATTGAAATAAATAATAGGAAGTGTATATGTTAAGAAAGTCTCTTGAGAAATGGTAAGATTTGAATACTTTAAATTTTTCCTAAAGAGTACAAAGATTTATATCAACTCTTTTGTGTTGTTATTTATTATTAAACCCATATTTGTCCCACCATCAATTACATAATATAACGTTTAGTAGACAATTCAAAAATTTCATTATATTGTTAATATTTAAAATTGTCAAGAATTTTAAAGAGTCTTGGTATGTCAAAAACAATAACTTTATATTGTATTAATGAAAAATATATGTAACCAAAATATAATGTACGTCATAAGATACAACATCTTAACCAATTACCAAACTTATTTTATTAAGAAGAAAAGCTATTTTAGTTATATAAGAATAATTTAATGTAAAAGACAATTTGATTGTGGTAACTTTTCAAAAGAAACCAAAAATTTTATTAATTGAAATATTTGGGAAATTATTTTGTCAATGTTTCATCATGTTAAATTTTAAGATGTTTCCGCTGTTTAAATAAACATAATTTTTTTTGATTATAAGCTATTTTAATCCATACAAGAAATATGAAGCGAAAAATTGAAACTATAAAGGATATTTTCCTTTACGAATAATATGTCTAATTAAAAAACATGGAAATTACATTACTCAGAAAAATTTAATTATAAATACATAAATCTAAATGAAATAAACGTTACTAAAAAATATCTTTATCATTTCCATGAATAACACAATAAATATTATTGCCAAAAAAAACTTTTAAGTAAAAATTTGGTCACAAATAAACAATGAGAAATAGAATTGGAAAGGTATGATATATAATGACAAAAATATTATCTACTATGTTTTGGCGAACCATAGTATATAATGTCAAACAAATGACATAGTAAAATTTTTTATACTATTAAAAAATAATATATGTAGGAAAGAAAAAAAACTGCAATTGGAAAAGCAAACTTAAAAATGCTTAGATATAAGTAAAATCACATTATAAACTCAATTTATAGCTCTTGATTAATAATTGTCATTTTATATTTAAATTGAAATAAAATGTTATTTTTTCAATCAATTTGTTGTTATAAAAAATCTAACTTTTTAAGCTAATAATGACGGTCAAATTTTAAACTAAATAGACATGGCAGTTTAAATACAAGTTTTAAAAGAATTATATAGTACCAACTTTTAATAGAACTAATTTCTAAAACAAACATTTTTATCAATTTTTATAATATATAAAGTTAATAAAATAGTTAAACATTTTTAAAGATCTTTTAATATTATTATTTAACACATTTTAAGTCATAGTTGTTAAATGAAAAAAATTTTATAAATAATGTTACTTTATAAAAATATTTAATTTTTTAATTTTGAAAACATACCAGCGATTTTTTTTTGTCTCTTTCTTTGTGCAGCTTCTTCTTTTTCTCTAAAAATATACATAAATATATAAATTTTTATAAAAATTACTAACCTTTTAGCAGCAATTCCATAAAGCATTTCTCTTAATCCAGGACCTCTTTGACTTTTTTTTTTAGATTTGATTGACTCTGTAACTTCAATACCATCAGGATTATTCCAACTTGATATTTTTAAAGCATTACCGTGTAAAGATGCTGATCTATTTTTCCGTCTTATAGAACTTCCAAGTGACTTTTCTGACTTAAAAAATTTTGATATTTAAAGAAAAATGATGAAAAAACTCACATCATCAGACATAACTTTGAAACTAGCTCGACGCATATAACTATCTCCATTGGACAGTTTTAAATCCATTATTATTTTTCCTTAGTGTTATTCTATTGTACGATATTAACAAAGCTAAAAAAATCACAATTAAATATGGATAAAATATTTTAATGATTTAACAAATTACATTCTTTTGTACTAATTTAAAATAGCAAATATATTTTAGTATATTAGATTTTCTTAACAAATCTATTAAAATATATATCTACTAGCTAAGATCTTCAATTTTATAAAGCAAATAATGATATATTGAATATTTAAAGAAAACGAGTTTTATAAGTACTTCTCATCTACGTAAATAAATCCTTACAGATAATAGTTAGTATGTATCACATTTTTGTATTTTTGGATATTAAAAGTAAAGGATATTTAAATAAATTTAAGATAACTTTTTTTGTTAACTTTAAGTGTATAAATAATCTTTTTTGTATTTAAGAATTAAGTTTTTGTTTTTCAAAATGCGCAAAAATTTTTTTTTGAAATTAATATAAAAATTTGATCACGTGAAGATTAATATATATCATTCATGTTATATTTATTATTTTTTTAACATAAAAAAGTATGTACAATATTGAAATGAAAGTGTTACTATCAATTAAAAAAATAGATAATAAAAGCATTCGATATTTTTAAAACTTACAAAAGTTTATGTAAAATATTTAGAATGATTGCCAATCAAGCATTATATATACAAAAAGTTGTTTGTTAAAATGTCTGAAAAAAAGAAATATATTGTTTAAAGCATTTTGGCAATTATCATTAATGATTTAGTTATATACAGATATTTCATATCAAATGATTAATAGAGGCTAGAACAAAAATTAGAGTTTTTTAAATATAAAAATGCTTAAATTTTAAAATTTGTATATAAAAAAGCAGTAATAATTTAGTATTACAATGAAAGACTTTATCTTTAGTGCACCAAATGCTAAATATTTTAATTTTAAATAATAATATACGAAATTATAAATCAATGAAAAAAATATTATTACTATTTTACGTCTATTTATTTATTTTTATATTGAAAAATTGATTGTGTGCCATTTATTGTTTATTTATATAAATTACCCTACCTTTAAAACAATAACATTATTATTTAAAACACACAAAATAAAATTACTTAAAAAATAAATTTTATAAATTTTCTATCGTTAATTATTTATAATTTTATGTATATTGAAAAGTAACAATATATAAAGTAGATAGAAATCATTTTAATTTATCAGTAAAAATTCCAATAATTAACTTCCTTATTTTTAAAAAATGTAACTTATAATATGTATTAAATAAAAATTAAGATAAACGAGAAATAACATTTATAATTAAGGTGTATTTCTACAAAAAAACAAATTAAGATCTATTATATGTGATGATATAAAAAAATATGATTTATTATGATTTAACGTTACCCACATTAATGTCCTTTATTATATAATCTATACGTGGCAAATAGTTGGCGTTACCAAAAGCACCTTTTCAAAATAAATAAGTTTATATATATATATATATATATATATTTAAATTATCAAAAGTTTCATATCGTTTAATTGTAAAGTTAAAATATTGATATATTTACTTTTTTATTTTGATTTTAAGTATGTATTGAAATTTTGTGGGGGTGATTAAATGTAGTGACGAATCCCTTTATTAAAGATCTATGACGTAGTGAGATGCCGAAGTGTTATATTGAATAAATAAATTTAAACTATTTTGTTATATTTAATTTTTTATTAAAGAATTTAAAATCGTAAACAATGTAAAATTAAGCGAAAAATTCTATCTTTAGAGATTTGTCATTTTAATGATTTAATACGTATTAAATCTTCAGTTGATTTTTTCACTATTCTCTTTTTATATAAACATAATATGTATATATTTATAAATATTCATAATTTCTTTGTTCCTCCTTTAATTTAACAAAAAATTTCTTATTTGATAACTTAATTTATATCATTTTTCTAAAAAACAATATTACAAACAAACAGTTCGAGATATGCTTATTCAAAAAATTATTGCTTTTGTCAAAATATACAATTTTCTACTTCAATCGAAGTATTCTAACAAAATAAAAATTTTATTACTAATAAATATCAAATTGGTAATATTAACCAAAATATTTTTTTAAATTGAGTTATGCATGTTTGTTACACAGATTTTAAAATGAAAATACATTTTTTGGCATGAAAAAAAAATGTTTAAAAATCAAGAGTAATATAACATCAAAAAAATTAGCAAGATTATTATAAATATTGTTTAGTTTTTAAAATTTCATAAACTAAATATTATAATTTTCATACATAGAAATTGTCAGGTCAATTCATTAAACAATGACCATTTTTTGTTTCACAATGTTTTTATTATTGAAATTATGAATAAATATTTTTATTCAAAATATTGTTTATGTTTATTTCTGGTGGTAACTGATTTATTATATAATTTAAAAAAAAATTTTTGAGAAATAAAATATTAAAAGAATAAACACCAACTGAAAATGTCTTTAGATATCATTAACTCTAGATCACATAAATTATTCGGAATTCGGAATAAATAAACTTCGACCAAGCTATTAAAAATATACTAGCTGTACAGATATTATTTAAATTAATTAAGTACATTTCCTTTTATGTAATAACGATTGGCATTGCAATTTTGTCCTCTAATTGTAGCCGTTACTTTTTAGTAAATGTTATACTCGAATTTCGTGAATACTCCAACTAACTAAAAAATATCTAATAATTAATAATATTTATAGCTTTTTTAATCCTTCTATTACTTGGTGTAAATTTATAATAAACCATATTAATAGTTCATTTTATTTAATTTTTATCAATAGACTTTCAAACAATTTTCATGTTACTTTCTACATCCAAATAATGATGTTTATTTGATGTACGAGATTATAACAAAATAACACATTATTTAATTCATGTTATTTTAATTACATTATTAGAACAAAAAATGCGGGCTTTTACATTATTTATGATCTTGATTAAATTTTCCACGCCTACAATACACGCAGGGCTTTAATATTTACTTTAAAAAGATCAACTTTTTACTTACATTACCAGTTGTTGTAGACTATACAATTGTTCTATTCAAGCCTCAATTATGTCAGGCCATGGGAAAGGAGGAAAAGGACTTGGAAAAGGTGGTGCAAAACGCCATCGTAAAGTCCTTCGTGATAACATCCAAGGAATTACAAAACCAGCTATTCGTCGGCTTGCACGTAGAGGTGGTGTAAAACGTATTTCTGGATTCATTTATGAAGAAACTCGTATAGTTCTTAAATCATTTTTGGAGAACGTTATCCGTGATGCCGTCACATATTGTGAACATGCTAAAAGAAAAACTATCACCGCTATGGATGTTGTTTATGCACTTAAAAGACAAGGAAGAACTCTTTATGGATTTGGAGGTTAATTTTCCTCCTGATTTTTTTATTGTCTAGCTTGATCTCATTTTTCCTATCCCAACGGCCCTCTTTAACGCTAATTAATTTTATACCTAAATTATTTATAATAACTCATAGTTTTTTTTTAAATGTATATTTTAAAATTATAAAATATATTGCGAACATATACTTTCTTATTGTGTTGCCTAAAGTAGAAACTAATAAACAACAAATACATTTTAATAAATGTAATTCACATTTATTGATAGTGTATATTTTTTTACTACTATTCAATTTTATCCTTCCATGTAATATTTAATTTAAATTTCTAAAAACATTTATTAATAATCTTTTAAAAATTTAGTTGCAACGTAAACTTAATAACATTACACAGCATCTTATAAAAATGTTTTATTTATAAAAATTGTGAGAAAATGTTATAGTGGATTACAAGTTATCTCAGAAAACAATAGTAGAAACAGTTTTCTTTTCACGTTAAATGATTTAAAATTACTGTATCATTGGTAAAGCGTGTACTCGTTTTATTTATTTAATCTTAAAAATAAAATATGCATAGTTATATATAATAAAGTTTTTGAAACTTTTTGAAAATTACAAACGTTTATTCAACTTAATTTTTAAAATAAAATGGTAGTCATCTATAAGATTTTCAATATTAAAAAGATAAATTATTTCATAAGTTATATAATTGCTATGATTTAAGTGTAGTATTTTGATCTCTTTCAAGGCGATTGAAAATGATCTTAATATTGCAAAGTTAAAATTTGATATCTCTCTACAATTATTTACTTAAAATTGTATATTTATTAAAAGATTTAAATTAAAATGAATAATGTTTTAAGATTATTAAAAAACAAAAAAATTTTTAAACATTTTTAAGATTATGAGAGTTGTTGATTTTACACTATAATGTATACGTATAGAAACCTGAAGAAAACTTTTCTTTTAGAAATATTATTGGCAAAGGAATTGGAAATTGGCATAAGAATTCGTAAAATACCATTATTTGGAGAATTATCGTTTAAAATAAAGTGAAAATAGAAAAACATTATTCTTTTTCAAGATTTCTTTATCATCATACTTTAATTTTAAAAGTACAAAGTTTTAATTTTTAAAATCTTTCAACCAAGGTAACTTAATCATATCAAATATATTTGAATACATTGAAATAAATTAAGAGATATTTTACTTTTTGTTGCAGATTATAAAAATATATATTTAGATTATAAATAATACTTCTTAATATATAACTGTATAGCAATTGCGTGTAAAAATTTTATGATGTATAAATATCAATTGGTTATAATTATTTGTAAAATTATATTATTGTCTAACAAACTTTAAAATATCATTATAATTTTTGAAAAATGTATGTTTACAAATTTATAAATCTACTTCTGATACTTTATAATACAATTAACTTTTTTAGTAACGAACATTATAAAGGAAAAATTTTTCTGGCACACATATAAAAAGTTTTTTAAATATTATAAAAGAAAGCTAATACTCGATAAAAAATTACCATGCACAATTTCAAATAATTTAATTCTTATTGCAGATATTTGCAAATATCGTGTATAAAATCAAATAAGAAGTTTAGAAATCAAAAATATTTTTATTTGGCTTGGATGCGTGATAATTTTTAATCATTTTTTGTATATTCTGAAACTAGAATTTAAACAAAAAACAACCTGAGCTAATGTTTCATCAAACAATTCTCAATATTCAAAAATATTTCTTTTTGTACAAAAAATCAAAAAATTGTTAAACACAAGGATTAATTTTAAATTGTCATATTTCATAAGTACGTATTAAGAACATTCTAAGATTACATATTGAAAATACATTTTTTTCTTTGCATCCACAACATACTCATTAAATAATCAAATAAAATATGTTAAAAATAGCATCAAAACCATTAAAAAGTTCAATATTTTGTTAATTACTTTATTTAAAATACAATTAATTCATACGACTACTTTTTTAATACTAGACGTTTTTATGATTTAAAAGACGAGTGTATAAGAATAAAGTGAGATAAAAAGAATATTAAGGATGTAAAAGAAAGACAGTTTATAGAGAAGTAAAAATTCCATCTAAATATTTCTACAAAAAAAGTTTATAAGCGACATATTATTTAAAATAAAATAAGAAATGATACATTTATCTTCAAAAAAATTCTAATTTGTATAAGATTACAAGTGCGAATTTTTTATTTTTAATATATCGTTCAACTTTTTCTATATAATAGAATTAAAGAATTAGTAGCAATTAAACTTATAATAATGACACTTTTACTTGTACTTTTTATAAAATGTTGTCAATTTCAATCTCACATTTTCCTCAAAAACTAAGGGGATATTATTTCAATAATTTTGATAATAAGATTTTGTAAGAATACTTAAATTTAAAAATATTATATTTGCGGAAAAATTCTACGTTAATGTTCAAAATTAAACGTTCTGATATACTGATTGAATAAGACGAATAGATACCATGTAATGAATGCATAATTTTATCGTGTGAATAAGAAAATATATATTTTACATTATAAGTGTGACCTCTTTGATACGTTTTTCATGATTACTTTCTATCCCAATAACTGCACTTTTATGTTTCCAATTTTTAGTAATTCTTCATCGTTTTCCCCAGTAAATAAACATTCAAAGATTAACGTTTAAGGAAGACTTTTTCTAATATTTTCGCATGAAATGAAATCATCGTGTTTTTTAGTAATAATCTAACAAAAATATATCATAAGATCAATATCTTTAATTTGAAAATTGTCTTAAAAGAGTACCATAGTTTCTTACTACAATGCATGATGTGTTTTTGAAGTTTGATGTAAATCTTAGAATATTTTTTTTAATATAAACGTTATTTAAAAAAATGTCAACATTTGAAAAAGATTAAAGATGGATTTTAAAGAAATAATGATTTATTACATTGGAAATATTCTGATTGGTAGAATTATTTTTTTAAGATGTCATTAGACCTATTTTATTCACTTTTATAATTTAATTTTAAATAAAAAGTAAATTAAATTATTTCTCCTTAAAATTAGTAAAATTTTATTTTTTATATATACTAATCATACAAATAAATTAAAAACTGTTTACCATAAATATTAAACAACAATCAATCCTATCTCCTACAAAATTTCAAACTTTTCCATTTTCCTTTCTGATTTCTTTTTATTCTATAAAAATTATTATATCCGCTTGTATATTCCTTTATTGTTCCATTATAATTATTCCATAATATGATATTTATAACACTTTGGTCTTGTCTATGACACCTGCCTATATTTTTACTATATGGACTTTTAAGAATATCAATACATTTTCTAACTGAATATTTTGGTGATATACAATTTTCTTCCAAAGAGCACAATACGTACCATTTCAAAACTTTTTTCATTAATTCATAATTTCTAACAACATATATAAAGCCTGCCTGATACATTGGAACTTTATCTTCTAATAATTTTGTCGTATTTGAGGGTAAATAATCAAACGTTTCATTTACTGTTGCTCTAATAATACCATGATTTGAATTATCATGTAAAATATACGGTGACTTCTTCGATTCCATTGTTGTATAAACATTTTTAAGATGTGAATTTGTAAATGTTAAACTTGAATCTAAATACCAAAGAGCTTTAAAATCACGTAAAACTTCCTAAAATGTTATTTATATTAAATTATTATGATAAGACATATTAACTTTACAGCAATAATTAGTGCTTTAAAAGCATAAGTTTTCAAATTTGAGACATGATTGGGATAATTTTCAAATTTAAATTTCCTATATATTACATTGCAAACTTTTTTCACTTTATGAATATTACTTTTTTTAAGTCCGAGATCATAAACGATGATTTTTGATTTCGGGAAATTCTTTATGATTGACTCTAACAAAACAATAACTCTTGGTATGAATGGATTTGATACTGATGTAACAAAAATTGGATTTTCTCTTTCTTTTGATGTTACATTTGGGTAATTATCATTTAAAATATTTAATTGTTTAAGATATCCATATAATGACGGATCAAAGCTTTTTGTCATTTCATTACTGTATTTTAATTCTTTTTTTATAACTTCTAAACTTTCGGTCACATTTGCTTTTTTTATTATTTCCTTAATTTGTTTAATTTTATATATTCAATTTAAGAACTTACTAATGTATTGTTAATCTGTATAAAAAATAGGATTATTGAAAATAATTTTAAAGGATATCTTAATAACATATCTTAATAGAAAAGATAATCCTAAACAATTATTAATTAAACAATAAACTGAATATTAAATAATAAAATTATATAAGAACTGCTCCGTAGTATCAAAAACTAAAAATTTTCATCAACTCCTACTCCCAAAGGCAATAAGTGATAAAACCTGTAAATAAATAATCACGTTATGATTATTCATAAATGTTTTATATTGTTGAAAAAGTTCTTTCAGCGTTAAAAATTGTATATCCGTATTACAATTAAAGTTTTAGAAAAACTGATGATATTGATAAAAATGCAAGGGATTAAATTTAACTATTAACTTAAAGAAATCTATATTCGCTACAAAAAGTTAATTTTAATTTATTAAGTGTCGTTTTATATTGTATTAACTTTATATTATTATGAATAATTATGAATAAGATAACCTTAATTTATTATACAAATACTGCAATTTTTTTAATCTATTGAAATATTAACTAATTATTTGTTATGGAATTAGGAAAATTGTATTTAAGATCTATTAAAAAATTATGATATAATGTATACAAATATTTTTTAATAAAAAAGAAAATGTATTTTTAATGATTAGATGTATTTTCTCAAAGTGACCAGGAATATAATTTGTATTAAAAGAAAATAAAGGTTGTACTACATTCGTCTCAATAATAATATACATGTTTTCTATAGACTAGTCACGTATTTAAAATAGAAAAACTAGATAGATTTAGTAAAGTAACAAAATATTCTTTGTGATTTTTACTGACGTTGCTAAAAAAAATTGTCTAAACATAATATTTGTAGGTTAGGAGATCGTTTTAAAAAAGCAGTATATAAAGATGTAACGAAAGGTAAGAAATATATTTCATCTGATTCAGACATTATAACTTGTATAGTCAGCTATAGGATTGTTTTTAGCAGGATGGTTGAACTTGCTGTGAATATATAAATCAAAAGCTGATCTTAAAATATATTTTAAATTTAAAAAAATGTAATTATAGTAAAAATTCCTGTATATTGTATAATTACTAACAATAAATATATATAGTTCATATTAATTTAGTGTCACATATTTTAAAATCATATGAGTATCTAAATTCTGCTTAAAATAGATAACGTTTTCAGATATAACTCGGTTTTTTATAATAAAATCATTGGCTACTATTCTTTTCGTTAAATAAAAAAACTTACGTTTATTGAGAATTCAATCAAATAAAATTATTAATTTTTAGTAAGTTACGAATATACAATATTTATTTAAAAAAAAAGTAAAAATAATACTTAAATGAACACAACTCAGTTTAAATTGATCCAATAAATTTTGCAATACGACATTTGTTAAGTTACAATGAATCTTTATAATCAGTTATTTTTGTAATTTTAATAAAATTTTGTCAGGTTACAGCAATTTAGCTTTTAATTTTTTAAATGCAATAATCACTATTTAGTTTATAACTACATTTATTTTCAATAGATTTCTATAATAATATTTTTTCAGCTTATTCTGGAATTATACTTTTTAAATGAATTATACCCATTATTTGTTAGCATTTAAAATAAAAATTTACACTATCAACATGAAATCTTTATTTATTTGTTCGTTGAAACCATATCTTATCACATTTGAGAATATAAAATTTATTTATATGTTAAAAAATTGAATTTATTAAAGAAATTTCGAAAAGTATTCTTAAATAAATCGTGACACGCATTTTAATAAAAAAATCTTTCTAGTGATAATGAAAATATGTGTCTATTTAGTACCAAGCTACTTAATGTATTTTCGTGTAGAATGATATTTACCTTTTCACTGGGGCAAAAATTATGTATTATTCAGATTTTTTAAACTGATGTTTGTCCGGACAATGAGTTTACTTTAAATCATTCCATAAATAATCGGTCTACACAAATAATTTAAATTAATGTATAGATCTATTGAGATAAACAAAAACTTTTTATGATTATTTAATTTTTTGCCTATGTATAACTCATACTTTGAATTTATTACGCTTTTTTAAATAATTTATAACTTCAATGAAAGTAACAAGACATACTATCATTTAGTAAAATTTTATTGGAGTAACATTCTACTAATAAAAAGATGAGTGATAACAAAAAAATATTACAAATTTACATAATTTTTTTTCCACTTACTTAAGCAACTTCTCTTCCAATGGCAGTTGGGTTCCTTTCACTATATTTGTCATTTGATTTTTCTAAAATGAATCCTTAGAAACCAATAAATATATGATTAAGAAATTTTTTAAATAAGTAAAAAAATTACCTTATTTAGATAATCTTTTTACATTTTAAATTATATTAAAATCAAAGTAGAGAAAGTAATTTCTAAAGTCATAATTCTCTTGAACAAAATAATAAACAATGATTTTAATTATAAAGGTTTTTGGAGACTTAAGCAATGCTTTGGCAGCTACTAATTGAATCTACATTTTTGTAAATTGTTAAGTGATATAACAGATATAAACAAGTGTCTCAACATCGTTGTTAGGACAAACTATCTGATAAAATGTATAGTAGAAATGATCGTAAAATTTAATTAAGCTCAATATATTGATATTTAATTTTATTAATAAACATAAAAATAATAAAACAATCGTATAATATTTTTATGAATAATACATCAATATGTAATTTTTGTTATATTTCAGAATACAATATTTAACTTTACTAATAAATAATAAAAATTAATAACTAATCACTAAAATAATTTCATATTTTTTATCTATATTTTTTAATGCCCTCAATATTTAGAAGCGTAGTAGTAACATTTAATAAAATTTCGAAAAAAATTACCAATACATTGTTAGAATTTTTCTTATCAACAACGATACAGAAGATTCTGCATTGATAATTTGGAAAAGTAATTACGACTAAATATTTTCTACATTTTTAAAATACATTTTGTTTTTAATTTTTTAATATTATTAATCAACTACTGTATTTTGAAATTAATGTGTTACTTTTTTATAATGACAAATATCAAGATTCTAGCTGTTATTAAATTTATTTTTTTGTTTAATTATTTTTCTTTTCATTAACATGAAATTTAAAAGAAAAATGATAAAATAAAAAATATTCTTAAGACCATAATTAGAATAAAGTTAAAATGTAAATGATTCAATAATTTTGATATTTAAAGGCTCACATTTGAAATGTAATATTTATTATATAAAATTGTTTTAATTCATTATCAATTGAAAAGTATATATAACTTAATTTAAAACAATCTTTCTTCTTAGTTAAATGCATATATTTTTATGTTAAACATTCTTATTTTAAACAATAACATTGTCAAAATAAATTTATAAGGAGAAAACAGACAAAAATTAGTTTCTGAAGAAGAATAGTAAAATGTTACTCTAATTTGTAACGCCCTATAGAAGGCTTTGACTTAAAAAGCATATAAATAGTAGAATATATACTAGTAAAATTTATATTCATTCATTCTGATAGTTAATATTTAATTAAATTCAATAAACTACTTTCTTACTTATATTGTTGATTCATACTAAAGAGGATAGCACCTCTATAAAAAAGCTTATTTGGAGGTTCCATCGAACTATGTCGCGGGCTTGCACGATTCATCGATGCAAGTGATTAAAAAAAAATGAATAATGATTAAATTTTAACACAAACGGATTAGCTTTATTCAGTATTTTTCGTTGAATGTAACAAAAAATGACAGTTTTATTATTATAATAATGGTTGAGTAATAAATTTATTGGGTTGACGACTCTATAATAATATATAACAATTAAATAACATATAAAACAATTCTTATAAAATGAAACTAACTTAAAATGACGAATAAACCTTTTCTTTAAGTTTATATAGCAAGCTTAATCCCTTCACTGTCATCAATATTATCACTTTGCCCTCTCCCATATGGTTATTCTTAATTTGTTAATTTTGATTAGGATCCAACTTAATTTGATTCAATCCAATCTTTCTGAATCTTCCACTTATAGCATTAACTTTAGTAACAAAATAAACGTTTCTCTCATCATCTTTTCAATTTATAAAAAAACCAGATTCCCATGTAGGTGTAAACTTCATCATTTTATCCTTAAAATTATGTTGTTTCAACATAACCTTGGCACCTGCTACCAACTGCTCTGCTCTAGATGGTTGATGTGCACTAGCATTTTCACTTTGAATAAGTTTATTCCTGGTAACTGCTATAACATCTCTATTAATTTTCCACGCCATTTGTCTAATAGTTTCATTCCTATTAGAATCCATATATAATTAACATCCATATTCTCATCAACATCAATCTTGTGATAAATTTCTCACCCAAAAAATAACATGTGCGGAGTATTTGTTGTTGTTGAATGTGGAACATTATTATAATAATAAACAATTTTTCTTAAAACTTCAGACCAAATTGACTGTGTATATACATCAGTTATAAGTTTTCTTGCCGATTTCTGAATTGTCAAAAGTCATCTTTAAGCATCTTTCCTACTTTCATGAAATAATGCGCTCCATCAGAAATAAAAGTTTGAGCACACCCAAACGGGTATATACATGCTCTCTCAATACATTGCTTAACTTCATCTGCCATGCACGTTTTTGAAAATTCTATAAAATCATATTTTGTACATAGATAAATTCCTATTACTGCATACTTAAATCCATTCTCATCACTTAACAATGGGCCTAATAAATCCCACATAACCTTAACCATTGGTTCATCAACTGGTTTAGCTGACATAAAAACTTTACAATCCTTTGGGTCTTCAGCATTACCACAACTAACACACTTTTCTAAAAACATTTTATAATGTTTAGAAATTCCCTTCCAACCTACTCCTCTACGAAGTAATGGATAACTACGACTATATGACGCATGTCCAAAAATCGTATGAAAAGCATCAAACCACTTTCTTTTCGTCTCCTCCTCCGGATTCTCCAACTTCACAGGCAACAATATTTTCTGAGATTTTTCTATTAAATTACCTTGTTCCTCTCCAGTTATTCTTGAAGCATATTGACGTGACAATGCATCCGAAAATATTTGTGCCACTCCTGGTACAAAATGAATTGACAATGGATACTCAGCCAAAGCCATAAGATACTTGAACAAGTAAGAATACTCATGAGATGATCCATTCCAAATTCTTACCAAGTTAAAATGATCAGTTAAAACCAATGTTCTACTGCATTCAATAATTTCCGAAAAATGATAAACAGAATGTACCAAATGCTCTCAATTCAATCATCAACGATGGAACTGACTTTCCATACGACGTCTTCTTGGAATAATAAGCAATTGGCCGAAGCTTTTTAACCACATCACAAAATTGAAATAAAAGTTCCTCCTTCAGCTCCTTAAGATGCATCCGTCATCAGGTAACACTCTTTATTTGCCACTGGTAACCTAAGATATGAAATATCTTTTATCATTTCCTTAACTTTCAAGAATTCTTTTTCACATGTCAGTGTCCACGTGAATCTTCTATCCTTTCTTAACAAAGACGTTAACTCCATTGTATTTTCCGCAAATTCTTTTATCCATGGTCTCAAATACTGCACAGTCCTAAATATCTCCTTACACTTTTAAACGACTTTGGCCTTTCATATGACATTATTGGATCTACAAATTTCATTGCCGGTTTACAACTTTTATCAGCATCAATAATTATACTGAGATACTCGATTTGTTTCACAGCAAATACACATTTCTTTATATTCAAACATAACCGTGACTTTGTTAACAATTGACATAAATCATCTAAAACTTCGCAATGATATTTTATATTATCATTCGTACCTATCAATATATCATCTTGATATGGTAAAATGACCGCATAATTTCCATTTTGCACATCTAAACTATCAATTTTCTCTCTCAATTTTCCATCAAAATTCAACTCATTACCATGATGATCATTATAATCTAATTTCTCAATTCTTTCAACATAATTTTTACTTCCTTCTAACTCCTCAACTAACTTTCGTTCATTCAACTTTCCATCAACTTCACTTTGATGCATACCAACTTTCTTCAAGAATGATAATAATTCATTATCACTTTCCATTATTTTCTTCATTATTTCTTTTTCCTTGGTAAACTCATCCTCAGAACATACAACATTATTAAATTCTAATTTTGGTGTCTAGTATGCACTTATAATACTGTCAAAAACATATTGAGCATATTGCGGTGCACAACTCAATCCAAATGGTAATCGTTTAAAACGATAACTTTCACCTGTTAATGGATTCAGGAAACCTAGAATTCTCCGACTATCCAATTCACCTTCCTTAGGCTCATCAAAACTCAACTGCAAATAGTAGCTTGCTAAATCCAACTTTGAGAACAATTCGCACTTACTTAGCAAAATCTTTTGCTGATTAAATGCAAGTGTTTTACTTATTTTTCCAGGATCGGGAGCCGCTAATATTTTATTTACAGATCTACAGTCCAAACATGTTCTGTAATCTTGCAAATTTATATTAGACATCATAACCGATATGCCATTCCTGTTCATAATTGTTTTATCCTCATTGACTAACTTTTCTACCTCATTTACTTTTGGTACTACTAGGACATTCATTTGAATCAAGATATCATCACTCTTTTCAACAATTCCATCCTTCTCCCATTGTTTAATCTGCAGGTCCATAATCTATTTCTTCCGAAACGGAACATTATACCGTGCTACAACGGACATCTCATTTTCATTTACATTTACCTTTGACGCAGGTATCTTCACGACACATTCACTTAATGGTTCATTTTACATTCTAATAATTGACGGGTACTTATCAATCAAGTTCGTCCGCAACTCTTCTCCTAATTGAGAACTTGCTATTCTTCTAGATGATTCTTTATCTTTTTCTCCAGAAGCACATGACATAACAAAAACTCGTCTATTAAAAACATAAACAGCTTCTTCATCAAAATCTAACGACATTTTCAATGCTACTAATGTTGAGCTACCTAGTATCAATTCATAACGTTCATATTTATCACATATTTCACTATCATCAACAACTAAGAATGTTGTTTTAGCTTCAACATCAATACCAGTTATTCTAAGTTTAACAATTATATTACCCAATGTATTCCAAGATCCATTATTTGCTAACATCAATGTTTCTTTACTCGTACATTCTAATTGTTCTTTCTCAAAACCAAGTTTCAACGCTACTTTTAAAGGACATATAGATCGTGAGCTTCCGGTGTTCAGTAACCCCTCTGTCTGCACAACTTTTCCTTTCACATAACGTTCTAACTTAACCGATAGATAAAATTCAACAGGATTTTTTTCTTCAACTGTCATTATCTCCCTCATTTTTAACGGTTTACATCCTTCTTCAACTCTTTTAAATCAATTGAAGACTTCTCTTTATTCATTTGAACTCTCATACATGCAAAATCTTCTTGACGTTCATCAATCATTCTCTGAATCATCAACTTCTGCTTTTCATTTTCTTCGGTCAACTTCCTGATCCTTTCTTCCAAGTTGTCGTGATTTTGGACTCTCTTAGCATTCATATTAACCTTATTTTGATTTTCAGGTACAGCTTCAGTCTTCTTCACTTGACGATTCTTAGATCTATGACCAACAATACCACATGAATGACATTTTCCACTAATTGTTGTTGATTACCACTTTTAGCTTTATCAAACTTATATTTTTCACCTTTCTTACTATTCTTATTGACTTTCAAGAATGCCCAATATGGTACCAAAACACTGACAATATCCTGATTCGATTGAATTCTATCCTTATGATCAAACAGCTTATTCCATGTATGACTATTACGCTCATACTTTTCTAAAACTCTTAGTGAGAATTTTTATTAGAGCAAATAATGAGAAATAAAAATATAACTGGTAAAGGTTATATTTAACATACAAAAATTAACAATTTTAAAAGGATTCGTTGGAAGGCAATACCTTACTGTCTTTATCTTTATAAATGTTCCCAGTGGCCCATTTCTTAGATCTGAACAAAACTTCGAACTTGTTGACATATTTTCCTCCACTAGTCTTAACAGCCGTACGATTGATAGGTTTGAATTCATTTTTTTACTGTGACATTGCAATTCTCGGCTTTAGTTTTCTTTAAATCAAAATTTTTGATAATGATTTCTTTTGGCAACTTTTCTAAGGAATGTAGGAGTTCGTAAAGAGTTCGCATGTCCTTGACATTGTATTGACTTTGGATGTTGTACTTATTATCTTGCAACGTGCGAGGCATGAAGTTGAAAAAGAGTTCAGCTGGAGAGATACCCTTGTCACTCTTTATATTGTTAATCCTAAAGCTGGCTATCTTCAAGTTTTCAAAAAACGGTCTTTTAACCTTAGGCATTTTTCTTAGCATTTCGAACAGTGTTCTGAAAGCTCTTTCAATGATTTGGTTGGTGGTATGTCGATATCTTATAGCTGATTCTTGGAGGATGAATTGTTCTTTACAGTACTGTGCTACAGGTTCTTCTATGAGATTTCTAGCATTATCACTTCTTAATCTTTGTGGAAGTCCATTTATGTCTACTATTTTTGATTTGATTACTTTGACAATTTGATCACCTGTAGTTCATTTTAATTCAAAGAAGAACTTGTATTTAGAATATCTATCAACCACTCATAGGATATTGGTGTTTTGGTACTTGGATAAATCAAGACATAGAAGCTCCATTGGTTTTGTAACTTTAAATTTATAATCACTATCTTTCTTGTGTAGAATGACATTGTTAGCCTTACATGTTTGACAGTGACTTATTTTTGAGGCTACCTGTTTCAGTATTCTTCTGGCTACACGTAATTTTGGATGATTTTTGGTAATTGCTTGCATTAATGATTTTTTTATTTTGACAAGTGATAGGTGTTCTGTGTTGACATGAAAGGATTGGTACAGATCATTAATATTCTCTTCTTCCTTTCTTGGAGATGCAGTTTACTGTATCTTGGCCCCCCTTCTAGAGGTGAGCGACTGAGATCATCAGCCACAGGGTTGTTATGTCCTTCAATAAACTTGATAACACAGTTGAAATTGCAAATGTTGAAGATGTATTTCTGATATATAGGTAGAGATCCATCCATAATAATGCGGAGAAGATTTTTATGGTCAGTAAATACATGAATACGACTATATCTAATAAGTGGGGAGAAGAAAGTAAGTGAACGACTGATGGATTTGAGTTCATAATAAGTAGGGGTAGCAGAATGGGCCAAAGCATCCCATGAACGAGAATGTACAGCAATAGGATATAGTTGTTTTGGATTCAAAGAGTCATTGATTGGTGCATGAGACTGCGTTAAAATAGAATCATAACCTGTGTTGGAAGCATCGCACATTAACAGGAAATCTTTTGAAAAATCAGGGAATTCAAGAGTGACAATACGCGACATACTATCTTTCATAGCTAATATATCTTTTTGTGCATCTGCAGGTACAGGGATTTCTTTTCTACTTTTTGGTAAGGTTCCAATAAACTCATTCAGGTGAATTGATAACTTGGCACTGTCCAGTATGTTATGTGAGAGAAAATTAAAAAGTCCTCTAAAGGCACGTAGTTGGTATGGAGTTTTTGAAGTATGAAATTTTTTCAATGATTGAATAAGTTTAGAATTTGGTGAGATTCCCATTAGAGAAATTTTGTAACCAAGAAATATGCATTGTGCATCAAAGAATGTTGACTTTTCAAGATTAATAACTAACCCATGTGAATGAAGGGACCGTATTGCTTGTAAGACATACTGTTTGTGTTCTTCACGTGAATTGCCGGCTAATATTAGAATATCATCTTGGTATACTAGAGATGAGACATTAGAAAGTATCTGATCTATTAGACGTTGGAATATACCAGGAGAAGATGACAATCCAAAGGGCAGGCGATTTAGTGATAGCACCTTCCTGTTGAAGAAGAAACCTAACTTATCTCTTTCTGATGGATAAAGACATATTTGCCAATAGGCTTTAAGCAAATCTATACGAGAAGCAAAGGAGAAGGATTTCATGGACATAAACAATACTTTGAACGAGGGGCTGCAGTAGAAGTTAGTGTACAATTTCTTATTTTATTTACGGAAATCTTGACAGATACGTAGTTGTTTTAAACTTTTATTAACAACACGAATAGGTACAATGTACTTGGTTTTGTAATTAAGTTTGCATACATCAAGATTTATCATTTCATCAATTTCTTTCTGAACTTTTGGAATTAATGATGGTGGGACTCCATAACGTATTAACTTTGGCATCTTCAGATCTCTTAACATGAGTAGTGGGGCTGTAAGGGTACATTTACCTAAAGGATTGGATTCACTGACCACAACTTCCGGATACAACCTAAGTATTTCTATAATGAATGGGTCATTGATGGTGATGTTTTTGTTAGCAGTATCAATTGATATTCCTAGAAGACCGCAAGTTTGTATGTTCATAATTAGATCATAAGGTATGCCTTTGGTGACGGTAGTTCCTTTTGGTGTGATAATTTTCTCTTTATAGGTGATGGAGAATGAAGCATTGATTTGGTAGGTTTCAAGATTACTTTCACATGATAATATTTTTGTTTTAACAGTAGTATCAAATATTTGGAGTTTCTTGGCGGTTAAAGTATTGAGAATGTTAACATTGGCACCAACGTCAACAAGAACTTTGGCTTGGTTAATAAAACAAACAGAAGATGCCAGTTCCATGTTGGTTACAGGAAGTCCATTTTTAGATTCAATTTCGTCATTGATATTATTAACAGTATTCAGATATGCATCATTAAACTCTCCTGGTGATAAGGTACCGTCATCTATAGCAGGTGAATTGTCAAGAATAAGACTATGAGAATGTAAAGTTTCAGTATTTTTTTCCTCCTGGGCTGTCACCTACACGTGATTTAGTTTTCCTGCTTGATGGTGAAATTGATGTGGGTTGGAGATTCTTTACGTCGTTGTTGTTTGATGACAAAATAATTCTTCTTGTCAAGTCCTGCAGCTTTACGTTGACATTGTTCTTCAGAATGTCCAGGAAAGTTGCAGAATTTGTAGCGATCATGAGATATGGGCTTGAATTTGTCAGGAACAGTTTTTGAGATTTGTTCCATAGCTTGAGAGAGAAGGAGTGATTTTGCTGATTCAATTATATAACGTTGCAGATCTGTTATAGCGGCCAACATCAACTTGGAGCACATTTCTGATACTTGAGTAGCTTCAGGTCTGTCACGGAAGGTCTTTAATGTCATGGCTTGCAGGTCTTTCAGTTCATCCTTGGTGAGATTGACGCGATAAGATCCATACTGGACGAGAAGTTCTTGTTCACTCAATTCTACTGGGAATTTGCTCTGATCGATTTGCTTATATTTTTCATAAGTATTTGTATTTACCACTGTTGGTAACAGTTGGAGATTATCAATTCTAAGTTTCACTTGTAACCATGCAAGCTTTGCAGCATCAGTGGTGACATTTTTGATAGTGAATTCTGTTTCCAGGAGAGAGGTCCATTTGGTAAACGACATTGATTTTGAATTAAATATTGGAGTTTCAGTGATAGTAGCATTATCCATTTGTTGATACTGCAATCACACAATTTGGTAGTTTCAGAATAGGTAACTTTGGGATTGCTTGTAGATAGAACTGTATTCGTCGTAAGACCTAGCACCAGATCTGTAACTTCTTTGTGTCTGTCGTGTTGAGAGTATTCATCTAACATAATAATGGTAATAAAATCTTTGGTTAATGATTTATAGGGGCAAAGTTCTCTTAATTCTTGTAATGATTTGGACTTGAGAATCTCCAGTTTCGTTTGAAGGTTCACACAAAGTGGGGCTTTCATGGGACGAAGTTGGAGTGAGAATTTTTATTAGAGCAAATGATGAGAAATAAAAATATAACTGGTGAAGATTATATTTAACATACAAAAATTAACAATTTTAAAAGGATTCGTTGGAAGACAAGTCCTTACTCTTTTCGAATCTTCAACTTCATCAGTTGTTTCTCATCAACTGTACTCATATTCTGGTGCGTTCTATCACACAAGTCTAATAGCTTAGTCAGACTTTCTTCAGTCGTCTCAGCCTCATAATGCTGTAATCTTAACAACGCACTGTCCGTAGAATCATCCATTTTTTCAAAAATTGCAATGATTTCATCCATGCTCATGTCATCTCTTTTGACATTTTTCCAATACTCGCATATGTTTTTCATCTAAGTTTGCCAATACATAATTTCTAAAATTACCAGTTATTTTATCAATTGCCAAAACAGCCTTCAGACGTTTTACATAAGAAACAATACTACCTTCTCTTTAACAATATATCGGATAGTTCATCCAATCACTCATTTTGACAGCCAGTAGTTCCTTCTTTATCGATAAATCTTTCTTTTCTGTAATGTTCTTTTTGACCAACTTTGTTATTTTAACAGCGTCACAATCACCCTTTTCCAAACAAAGTGTCAACAGTTCTTCTTTCTCTTCCCCAGATAATTCGATCTTCAGATTTTCTTAAGTTAAGTTCATACACTCCTTAACTATCTCGTACTTCTGATCTTCCAACATCTACAGGAAAACTCAAATTTTGGCCTCAATTTCTTACTTTACTATTCTACTCGACCATCAATCGCTAGAAGTAATAAATTTATTGGGTTAACGACTCTATAATAATATGTAACAATTAAATAATGTATAAAACAATTCTTATAAAATGAAATTAACTTAAAATGACGAATAAACTTTTTCTTTAAGTTTATATAGCAAACTTAATCCCTTCACTGTCATCAATATTATCACTGTTGTTAAAAAAACTTATATACAAATTTGCAATATAAACGACCTAATACTTTATAATAATTTTATTACAAAAATTTAACAATTAAATCTTTTAGAATGCGCTATTGAAAGTAATGAGAAAAATTACGCATAGCTTCAATAGTTTCACATTTATTTTAATACAATGTAATTTGTTTTACATTGATAATTACATTTTCAGCAAAATCCAACCTCTTTTTCTGATGAAAAAAATAATGAGGATAAAAGCGCGACGTTTTTAATAAAATTCGTTCAGTTGTTCATTTTTGCTTTCTTACCGTTCATTCATGTCTCTTCGTAGTAGCAGCACGCCTGTTAAGGCAATAAATTGTTTGGGTAATGACACAAACGATATGATACCTAGAGTACCTTTATTCAATGCTTTTAAACAAGCCGAGCTAGGCCTCTCCAAAGATGCCTAGCAACTCTTTAAATCTCTTACACGAGTTGAGACCCATCTTTATGATGATGTTAACCCAATAGTGCTCTCAACGACATCTTTATTGGCAAGTACACCACCATATGAAGATATTCTCGAAGAAATTAATGTTTTTGCTTCTCCTAATAAAGAAAGTAAAATAAAATCAAGTTTCAATAACTAGATAAATAAGATTACCAATCCGGTATTTTCTAAAAATTCAATAATTAATACAATTTCATTGAATAGACCTAAAAGACAAGTTGATGTTGACGATGTTATTAATTTACTTCTTGAAGAGCTTAAAAGTGAACAAATTAATACCTTAAAATATAGTCCTAGTGACTATAATGAATTACTCCAAAGACAAAAGATCAAAATGATCAAACTGTTGAATGAATTAGGCTCTGAAGCCATTGTTGATTTACCAGATGTACGTGCACAGGTTAGTGACAATCTTGGTTCAACAAGAAGCTATAATGCTTTATTTGACATGGTCCTCCGTGCGAAATCGCATGGAGCTTTTTATCAGTTTAAGGGTAAGTCTCTTACAAGCTTTGCACTTTTTATAAGTGATTGCATGACGGCTATTAGACAGTTAGCTATAACTGACGACGAAATACCCATACTTGATCGCATAGCGGGACGTTACATTGACTATCTTATACCAAGAGATAGCAAAATAGCACATGCTCGACACATTGCTGTCGAGAAGAAGTCCGATATTACTAAAGAACATAAACAATATGATTTCACTTTGTCTGAAATCTTAAACGACATCAAGATGGTACTTGAAAGTCAAGGCATGAATCGCCTAGAGCAATTTAATGCTCGTCCTCCGATGAAGAATGCTATGGATGCTTCCACATTCGCCAAAAAATTTAAAGACTATCTTCGTAGAAGATTTGCTACTAATCACTCTTCAGAATTTTTGAAGGATAAACCTGATCTGAGACGTGAAAAATTTTATTTGTTTACAAGAGGATTACATCCAATCCTCAGGGAAAATAATTTCACTAAAAATCTTTATGAATTGCAATATGATGAATTCATAGCAACGTATGTTGATACACAACTACGTTTTCAAACTAAATGAAATAATGCTTCACAGAAAGCCAATAATAATCATAACAACAGTTATAAAAATAACAATAAACACATAAATAAAAATTCTAATGTGTCAAAAAATAAACAATCGAATTTGAAATTTGATAATACAAAGAAACCATTTGTAAAAAATAACTCAAGTGGTTATAATAAAAATAATTACTAGCCTTCATCTGGTTCAAATAATTCTAAGGGACATCAATCCCGATATTCTTCAGTGAAACCGGCTAATAAGCCTACAACTTCATACAAAAGTACTAGTTCTGGTATGAACTATAAATCTCAAAATAACCAATCATCTAGTTATAATAAAAATAGTATAAAAACTAAACCTCAAAAACATGGCAAGATTCATACAATTGAACCTACACATGAGGAATACCACGATGATGGTGAGATGAATGTAATAATGCATTCAATTAAGGAAATCAAAAATTTAATAAACGATTTCAAATTAAATACATTAACAATTTGTATGTTAATGATCTGTATGCTTATACCATTAGGTGGTTGTCAACCCCTTGGTATTTGTCGATTTGCACCTTCTGAATTTTCTAGATTGTATCTTCAGAATAACTATGACGCTAAAAAAGCGAAACATGTTGCACTAGTAGTGGTTGATATCAAATGTGTAGCTTTAGACGTGTT
This sequence comes from Strongyloides venezuelensis, assembly GCA_963280985.1. Lineage (NCBI taxonomy): Eukaryota > Metazoa > Nematoda > Chromadorea > Rhabditida > Strongyloididae > Strongyloides > Strongyloides venezuelensis. Next base: position 18,403,537 of record CAUJLX010000001.1, read on the forward strand.
TGCTAGTGGCTATCGCCTTGGCAATGTCTTTATAGATTCTGATAATAATGTCGAGCATTATTTTGATAACAAAGCTCCCACTTTTTCTTGTGCTGGAAGCCAACTCGTCCATTTAGCAGGACGTAATGAAACATTCGCTGAAGAAGTTTCAATTGGTACACACAATGCTGATACCTCTTTAAAAAACATACGTGCTAACCATGCCTTGTATGAAGCTGGATGTGATAAACCTAGTTCTGTTTCACAAGCAGTACCTATGGATCCTCATCCTAGCAAATTAACTACGACAACTAAGGCGCCGATTAAAATGTTAACCGAACGCTCACGTACTATACAAGTTGCTCCAAGCAACAAAAATATAACTAATTCGAAAAATAAAGTGCCAACCGATACTAATACCTTTCCGAAAACAGTAAAACCTAACAGTAATGCTGCCTTAGACGGCGCAGCTGTTGTTAATTCAATGGTATCGTCTACCACGTCTGGATACCAGAAAATAAAGAGTTCCCGCGATGAATGCGAGAAAAAATTAAAAGAAGCGCAAGAATTGTTGGTACAGCACTCTGATACCATACAAAATTTGCGTGAGAAATTAGATCGCATGAAGCGAGAAAAAAATAATTTATCTAATTTACTTCGTGATAATGAAGCACGCCATCAGGAAACCTTGAGAAAGATAACTGCGGCTTCTAAATCTTCTCTTTCCGAAGATATAAAAATTGCCTCTACTGCATTTGCAGATGAACAGAGGATACGCGAGGAATGTGAGCAATTTTACGCGAACACAATAAATCATCTTACAGATGATCTGAGTAAGTGTAAAAAGAGTATCTCTAATCTACAAACAGATAAAAATCTTGTAGAATTTGAGAAAGATACAATAAAAACAGCTTTTGAAGCATGTAAAAAAGATAAGAATACATTAAGCACATCCTTAGACACTTGTAATTCAGATAGACACTCCTGTCTTACAAATAATAAGAAGTTAATAAATGACGTTAATCGTCTTGATAACATTATAAAGGATAAAACCATTAAATTATCCGAGGCCACAACAAAAATAGACACTCATGAATCACAAATTGAGGTCTAGAAAAATCAGGAAACTGCTCTAAACGAACGATTAATTGCAGTCACTAATCAACTTGCTCGATTAGAGAATCCTGATATTGAAAACGATGAAGTGCAATCGCATGCATCGACAGACAATGCACTTGAGTTACATAGTTGCATAAATAAAGAGGCTCAATGCCATCTACAATTGATCCAGGTGCAAGATTAATATAATTTGGGACGGCAGAGCTTACTCGTTGTGAATCGGAGATTGCTTTGATAAAATCACGGGTATCCTCATCGTCTAGTCTTAATAGTATTCCTTCTGCTGATACTAAATCAGAAGAAGGATTGTCCATGATCGAATGGACTAAGAAAATATATCAACTTCATGTTGATGAAGCAATAACTGAAATGCCTAATTCTATTGCTAGTGCATTAACTTTAATCACTGCAATTTTGGTTAAATTCGGTTTTACTAAAACTGTTGATACTTTGAGAAAACGTTATGGTTCTTCTTCTAACAATGAGATTTCATATACTCATCAATTAAGAACGATTTCTGAAGCACGACCGCTTACAGGAAATCCTATTCGTGTATCACGATATGGTGTAATACAGAACATTCGAAGTTCTGACACCACGGTAAAATTACCTGTAATTTCGTTTAATATCGGAACAAATAAATTCAATGCACTTGTGGATACTGGTGCTTCTTTAAATGTCATCAGTCAAGATGCATTTGGTCTCATACCTAGTTCGCATAAGACTATGGTTAAACCATCGTTAAAAGCTGCAACAGTTGCAAATAACGACAAACTCGTTTTTTGCGGGGCTTCACGATTATATGTTGAAGCAAATAATAAACGAGTACAACTTGAATTCCACATAGTGGACAAGTTATCTTACGATGTAATAATCGGTATTCCTGGATTACATCAAATTTTTGGTGATGAACTTACTAATCGGTTCAATCATAGTATGCCTTCTATCACCAATATACTAGTCAAAACGGCTTCAAAGATACGTGTTCCTCCTAGAACAACAAAAGTAATTCATGCTAATGTGCATGCAATTCCCTCACACGATACAATAAATTGTTTATTTATGAGTAACCCTCGTTGGAAGGGTAGTGATCACATTATGACCTACTATCAGGCAGGTCCTGTGATTGATAATAAATTTGCTGTGATTCTTCAAAATCATGGAGCAAATACTGTATTAATACCCGCTAATACAGAAATCGGTACTCTACATTCTATTGAAAAAGTAGATGATAATACCATACGGATCTCTGGTGATGAAATAATCCCAGAAGATGCTGTTTGGGAAGATTCTTTACCCAACTATCCTGAAAGTCATGCTCCTCTTACTAGAGAGCAACTAATGGATTCCATTTCTTGGACAAATTGTACTCTTTCACCGAAAGCTAAAGAGTTGTTACAAGAGATTATATGGAATAATCGTACGGCATTTTTCGAGTATGATGGAAATGCTGGTCTTTATAATGGTGATGAGCGTCTCAATATTGAGTTAGCCACATCTGAATTACCTCAACGTATTCGACCAGGTCGTAGGTCGAGAGAGATTGTGATTGAAATTGATAAGAAAGTCGAAGATATGCTTGAAAAGGGGATGATTGAGCCTAGTCAATCTCCTTACCTTTCTAGAGTCGTATTAGTACGAAAGAAAGATATGAAATGGCGTTTTGTCGTTGATTTCAGAGCTATTAATCAGCTCATAAAACAACAGTCACATCTCATCCCAAGGATAGATAGATTGACTGAAGAAGCTAGTGGTCATAAGTACTACAGCGTATTTGATTTGAAACAAGGATTTCATCAAATACCTCTTGATGAACATAGCAGGCGGATTGCTGCTTTTGTCACACATAGAGGAATTTACCAATATAAGGTGATGCCTATAGGACTTACTGGATCTCCAGATAAGCTTCAAGATATAATGAACAAAGTTCTTAGCAACATACCAGATTGCTATATCTACCTAGATGATATTCTCACTTGTTTTCAAGATAAGAAATCTCATATCAGAAATATTGATAATACTCTAGCACGTATTGCAGAATACAATATGAAAATTACTTTAAATAAGTGTAAATTTGGGCAAAAGAATGCTCAATATCTAGGATACATCATTGATTTTGATGGTATCCATTCTAACCCTGATAAGGTTAAGGCTATTACGGATAAACGTGAACCAAAAACAGAAAAAGAAATCAAATCTTTTCTTGGTGCTGTTTCTTATTTTAGAAGGCACATTAAAAATTTTTCAACATTAGCTGAACCCTTATATAGAGTTATCAACTCTTATTCTTGGACATCAGCACAATCTGATGCTTTTAAAGCTTTAAAAAAGGCATTAATAAATGCTGCAGTATTGGCTCCTCCGAATCATACCGCTTCATATACTATTTACACCAATGCTTCATTTCAAGACTTAGGTGCAGCTCTTACGCAAAAGAATAAATCAATTGCTTTTGCTTCTAGATCTCTGAAACCCGCAGAGAAAAATAATCCAATTATAAAATTGGAAGTCTTGGGTCTAGTTCATGCTTTACAGCAATTTAGACCATATATTTATGGTAAACATGCTAAAGTTGTTACCGATTACAAACCATTGTTGGCTTTACTTAAAAATAAAGAGTTAACTGGTATTCTTCAACGATATCAGATGGCTATAATGGAATACGATATTACAATCGTATATCTTAAAGGGGAAGATAATCATGTTGCAGATTATCTTAGTAGAACAGAATTCAATGCAATTCTGTTAAATGAAGACCTCTTTGGAAGAGGTATTTTCTAAAAATGAAGAATCCAATGATTACTCCATATGTTATAGGTCAATTTCATAAATTTCTTAATGATAAAGAAAAAGATGTCATCCGAGATGGTAATATCAACGTCTTTTACAGAGGTAAACGACGAGTGCTTGTTCCTAAGGTGCCAAGGGAAGAGTTGTTGAGACGATTCCATAGCTATCCTTTACTAGGACAACAGTTTGGTTTCGATAAAATAGCAGATAAATTCTGTCTTATATTCTTCTGGCCTAAGATGCTTGAAGACATGAAACGTATTTGGCAAAACTGTGAAGTATGTTGGAAAGTAAAACACCAACCTACTAATTTAGCAGCTACCAATACTAAAACAATTCCTAAACCTGAAGGTATTTGGGAAACATTAAATGCTGATTATATATAGCTTGATGATCATCTTTACGTGTTAGTGATAATAGATGAATAGAGTCGTTTTGTGTATACTGCTGTTACCAAACGACAAGATCAAAATACTACACTTTTACAAATAATGAAGTGCTTTTCCACTTTTGGATTCCAAAAAGTATTACGTACAGATAGAGGATCTGACTTTATTGGTAGTAAAGTGTCAGATTATCTCAAATCTGTTAGCGTTACTCATTATGTGTCATCTCCACATAATCATACTTCTAATGCTTTCGCTGAACGATTTAATTGTACAATTCGCGAAGCTATCAGAGCACAATCTGAATTATCATATACCGATGCTGTATATGCTTTAACATATGCTTATAATCGTACAAAGCATACTTCAACAGGTTATCCATCTTGTTATTTTATTCTCAATACATCTGATACATTTTCAGATGACATCTCAGTTAATTCATCCCTTAGTGGGTTGAAAGATATTATTCAATTCGGTCGTACCGAATTTGATGAATCGCAACCTAAGAGAAAAGGAAAAATTCTTTCTCCAGGCATATTTGTGATGAAACGTGTTTTACACAAAAAATTAAATTACACATCACATAAAAATCAAAATATATTTGAAGGTCCTTTTAAAATAATTAAGCATTTACATGCGGACACATATATCATTCAAAAATGTTTTCGTACTAGTAGAGAAGAAAGAGTTACCACGGATAGATTAAAAGTCATTCCTTCACTATCTACATCTTCTTATAATACATAAGTTATGTCTTGTGCATCATGTATAACAGATATAGTCACATGAAGTTTCATTTCTTGACTATTTTTACTATTATCTATAAACCAAACAATAGATTTATATATATATGAAATAACAGTTTTACACATAAACAATAATTCGACGATTAAATTAAAATTTATTTGTTAACAAAATGATACAAATGTAATATTAATAAGATTAAAACAAATAAATTGTTCTATTAATCGAATCTCCAAATATCCGGAAGATCGGCGTATGCTAAAGTTGCTGGTCCATCCATGCAACTTGTAGGGCATTTGAAAACATACGGCTTATTTTGTATTCCCAGAACAGTGCGGAATTTGCATTTGCAGTTCTTACTAAAACACATAAGAATTTTCACTTGACGTGGAATTGCTACCTTGTTCAGAAATTAACAGTTGGGATATGCTACTCCTTTCAAGGCAGGAAAATGGCTCAACGTGCTTTTTCCTGCAGGAATTGAATTCCACTATAGGAATTCAACCATTTTGCATGCCACGAACTTCATATTTATACATAAAGTTCTTAAGTTTATAATCAGCACCTTTGTACTGACATTCTTGAACAAGGGCTGTTGCCCTTCTGTAAAAGCATTGAACTCTATGAGTTCCCAGTTCTTGCTTGTTAACATTTTTACCATACTTTCATGTTGGTTGGATTCGTAGGCTTTTATTACACCTACATTGGGTACTAATCTGCGCCCAGATGGAATATTAACCACTTCCTGGTCGACTATCTTTCCATTTTTTATTTCTTGATTGCTTAATACAGCAATTAATGAAACACACATGTTCTTTATCATTATCCCCCGATGTGGGACCCCTTGAAGATTATGGATGGCTAATAAGGCTTGCGCTTGACCATCGTACATTGCCTTTACCAACTCTTCAAAAGAAAACACCACCTTTGGTTGTTTCTTAACCTCTTCTGACTTTCCTTCGTCAGATCTTTCTTTCCATTTGTAGAAGAATTTTTAACTGTAGATAGTTTTTCACTCCCATCAATCGAATCTTTTATACCACCAGTTAATTGTGGTACTTTTGATTCCCTTCCTTTTGCAGTTCCATGCCTTTTTTGGCTTCTTTTACTGCTATTTCATCAGCAGTATCTCCTAATAACATATTTTCGTCCTTCATAATAGTACGAATATAATAGAATAGTACTTGTTACTTCATTTGGTGTATTTTATATTCTTTTTTGACTAGACGTCTGAAAAGGGGAGGACATACACTCAAAATTTAGCAACAAATGACATACTTAACAAAATTTAAAATTGTATATGCAGCAAACATATACAAAGGAATGTCCAATTAAGAATAAAATGATCACTCGATCACAAGTATACATCATGATTGTATCAATACGTTATTTTAAATAACTAAAAAAAGTATCTTTTAAATAAATTACTTAATTATACAATGTCGTATAGACAAAGTTATCAACAGTAAAGAATATGAAAATATCTAAGACATGTTGATTGAACAATATTTACAGAATACGTAAAAATTATTGTTATTGTCTAACACTAGACATATCAGGTCAAAAACATTTGACAAAACAAAAACATACATACCTTTTATAAATAAAAAGATACATACTAAGAGGATTATAAAAACATCCTCGTATAAAATAAAAAATTAACACGTCATATAATAAATGATCGTGTATTATAAAAGAAATAACAAAGTAAAGTTAAACAAGAATTAAAAAAAAATAAATTTATTAAAAAAACTTCTTATAACAAATAAAAAAAAATTTTATTAAATCTCCTTAGAGAAGATTGGAGGTGGTGAAGGTGATGGTGGTGCTCCTGGGGCACCATTCTCTTCCTCATAAATCACTGAGTCACAATGTGGACAGAGCTCTTTCTTGGAGGCTTTCGCCCATCTCTTAACTCTCCGATATCCAGCTGTCAAAACCATTAGAATAAGAAATTCCAATAATGGCCGGCAGTATCCCATTATTTGAATGGCTAACAAAGCCCATGCAGACATTTCCTCCTTGAAGGCTTTAGAAACTCCAACAGTGGTAGTTGGTGGAGTTGTTGTTGTTGAGTAGTAGCCGTGACGGCTACATAATTCTCCATAATTTCTGAAAAAGAATTAATAAATAAGTCCAGACAAAATAAACTTACACAGCTAGCATACTTATAGTTCTGACCAAAAACAATGATAAAAAAGGAATAAGAATAATTCCTAAAGCCTTATATACAAAAACTTTTGATGATTGCAAAAGAAAGCATTGATGGATTAAAATGTCAACGATCAATTACCACATTATTATTACAAAATTATTTTCTTACTATGGCCGAAAAACAATAAGATTATTAAAGAGAAAAATTCAAATATAAAATACAAGAAACGTTATTTTAGCCTCTTCTACCTATTATTTAACAACACCAGATATAAAATTAGTTACAGAAGATATTTTTTAACGTTGCATTACAAGAACAATAACTATCAAAACAGATACATTTCTATATCGCTATGAAGTAGCTGAAAAGGGAATGTAACGCCCTCAGAAGGCGTTATCTAAAAGAAGATATAAATACCAAAGAGAATTCATACTTATAGTCATTATTGAAAATAGTAGAGATTGCTATAACTTACTATTAATAAAAGGTTTTATATTATATTTTTTTTCATATTATCACCCGAGGATAGCATTTCGTTAAAAAAGCTTATAGTAGAAGAGTAATAAAATCAAACAAATAATTATAATTTTGCTATATTTTTTTATTAAAATATATGTAATTTTTTATGGTATTTTCAATGACGCTAATCTTAAATAAATCAGAAGTTGCGTCCTTGAAATATAGCCTTTAAACTTTGAAAAAAAAGTTTCGAAGATTTAAGAAAGCATATCTTGGAGAAACTTTTTTTTTATAAAAATATATGTACTTTTCTACTTTAATATTTTTATTATGGTTAAAATATATTATAAATAATATTTTCATATATCATATTTAATTTTTAAAAACGATACACAGTTTTTTAAATTATCATATTTAGTTTTTTAAAAACGCTACACAATTTTTTTGGAAAAACTTCTTCTAAAAGTATAATTTTGTTAAGTTTTCTAACGTTGCATTTAAAAAACTAGTCTCTTTAATTGTTTTCATTAGGTTTAATAAATTTTCTTGAAGTAGTTTAGTTGCTTCCTTATTAGCAAAATTCATTAATTGAGAATCTGTGGTATTTTTAATGAAAAAAACATTTAGTTTTTTTTTGTTTTATCAATCAACATTTTTGTTTTACACATTTCTTTTGCAGCTGAAGGTGTTATGTTTGAAGTAAATGATTTTGTTTCTTGAAATATATCACGCAGCAAATTAATCATTATTATATCATCCGTATGAATGTTAATAACAGTTTCTGGTGTTAATTCATACTTTTTGATAAAAGAATTCAGACAAATTGTATAACAGTATGAAATTTTTGTATTTGAAGGCATCTTTCTTCTTGTTAATCTTAATTTTTTACTGTCTCTACGGACAATAACATAAGTGAAAACTTCATCTGAATTTATTATTTTTGTAGCAACTTCCATTGCAATTTTATCTAAAATCATAAATCATTTGGTTTGTTAATGTCGACAAAGTAAATTTGTTGTTTGTTTTTATTTGTGGCGAAAACTTTATTTAATTGTGGTAAAATAATCGCAGCACTCATAGTTGTAGAAATTCCAGTATCATTTGATTTGTTTAGAACAAAATTATTTTTAAAATATTTTTCATTGTTTGTTGATTTGTTTAGTAAATTTTCGTAGCACGACTTACTTGTAGTATCACCATGAATACTTGATATACAGGTTGAAATATTATTGATTGATTTGTTTCTAGAGATCACTGGAGTACTTGTGTGAATATTTTTTAGTTTAAATTCAACTATTGAATATCCAAATTCTTTATTCAACTCTTGAAGAAGAATTTTAATTGTTTCATTATATGTAAATTCAGACAATTTGAATTTTCCAGAGTATTGAATATCTGTGAACGATATTACAGATTTCTGAATAGTTTCTGTAACCTGATAAAGTTACGACTTTCATTAATCTTAAAATCTTGTCCATCGTTATTGATAAATTTAATAAAAATTTCGAGTATATTTAGTAAAAAAAATTATAAAATTTAAATATTTAATTAAAAAATTATATATATTTGTAAAATATATCATTCAAAGACAATATAATTTCCATTCTTCATTCAACCTATTATGCAAAAAATAATTTAATTTTTTTAAAATTTGAATATATTATAAAGACACTTTTGTTCTTGCTTTTATTTAAAATTACAATAAATATGAAAATAAATAAAAATATATACTTAAAAATATCTTCCACATTTGTTTTTTTTTACGATTTTGCAGGTAAAACGCTTAACAAATTTGTAAAATTGAATCACAATTTTCTTTTTTTTAACTAAAATTATTTAAAATTGAAATAATGTTCTTTAAAAACAGCAAGATATGATTTAACTAAATGTTTGTTATCTTTTCTATTAGATCTTTATTAAGAATTTGTAGTGATATATGGTATTTCAGAGAGGAAAGATTAAAAATAAAGCAATATCAAACAGTAAACCAAAGACCAGTTACGAATAACTATCAATAATCAAAAGATAGTATAAAAGGGAAGAATATAACCAAAACTGGTGTGTTATCGGTTGTACCCAAATAACTGTTTTCATTATGATTTTGTATAAATATTCTTTTATTAAATAAATATCATTGATCATAACAAACGTATTTACAAAGAATTAACATTTTTTAATTTCGAAGTTGCCTAATTAATCGGCGTAAGATATGGTTTAATAAGATCACATCTAATTTATAAGAAAATAATAGTATGTAATCAATTTTCACATCTATGTGATGTCAACACTAATATCTATAAAAATTTATTTTTTAAATTAAAAAAATAAGTTATAAAAACTTATTTCATTCTGAATTATAATTTATTCTCTATTAAATATTGTAATAGCTTCTATTAAGTATTCAGTTTCATAAATCTTATATATAATAAATCCATTCATAATTTACTATTACTTTATTTGATTTAAGTACATAAAACAACAATAAGTTTTGAAAATAATTACTTTCTATTTATTTATTTACATGTTGTTTTTTGAATTGTACTGTAATACATAAAAAATATAATATAATAATTCAATATAATTTTATAATTAATTCGCTTTATTATCTTTATGTAAAAATCAGTTCTTCATTTACTCTTCTATTATTCATGTCAAAAAATTTCTCAAATTTAACTTCAGATTCTTTTTGATAATCGTTTTCTTCTATTTATATAAAAACATGCATAACCATAGTATATAATTAAACTGACTACTTATCCATAAATATAAAAAAAAAAATTAATAAAGTATAAATGTTTATTAAGTAATGGAAAATGAAATTAACAACTACATCAAATCAAATAATTCCTTAGGAAGCATGTTTAAAAGTCTTCCCATTTGATTGAATCCAGTGCTATTATTTAGATTAACACGTTCATTATCATCAAAAATATTTTGAGCACCCCAGAATCCACTGTTACTATACTCAATAAATATACGACATTTTATATTGTTTATATAAAATTTCTTTAATTTTTTTTCAAATCTAAATTTGAAAACTTAATTTTGAGTCCTTTGTACATGATATTGTTTCGAAGTCTGATCGAGGTAGAATCGTTATAATTAGAAATTTTTCTACCTAAGAACTGCACGATGAGCATATTTAGCTTTCAAAATTAATCTAGCAGTTCTAAAATTACGAAATACCATTGCTTTTCTGAACTGGTAATAATGTTCAAAGATGCGAAAAAAAATGCTTTGAAAATAAAAAGATCTACAGAAAAAGTTTTAAAAATGAACTATCTGCACCACAAAAAACAATAAAGTCATCATTAACTAAAGTAAACGATTGCTCTAAAAACCAATATTATTTTAAAATCAATTTATTAAATAAACCTACAAAATTTCATTATTAAAATTACACAATAAAATGAAGATTTATAAAATTATTCTACCACTTCTGATTACTATAAAATAATAAAAAAAATCTGAAAAGAATAGAAATTATGATAATTAAAATATGTTTCAGAATTTAATATTAATAAAAAGCAAACAATTTTAAAGAAAATAATGAAAAAAGCTATAAATTTTTATTAAAAATTTATTTGAAAACAGTTTTGAAAGAAATTAATGTATATCATATATATATTTATATTTTTCACATGCTCATATATATCATATCGATTTTATTTAACAAGATCACTATCGTTATTAATGAAATACTTTACAAAATACAAAATAAAATATAAAGTCCAAAATATCTACTACATAAAATATTTGTACATTTTTCTCAAAATATGGCCATTAGAATTTTTACTTTACAAAACTAAAAAGTATTTAAAATCAATTTTAATACAGGAAGAATCTCTGACTCTCAAAAGAATAGTCCTAGGAATTTGGAAGATCGCCTGAAATCCACGGTATAAAAAGGAATTTTTAGGAAAAATATTCATTCTTTACTTTTACTCCGTCGTATACAGTCGGCTTAGGACTGTTAGGTGTTATATTGTAGAATCGTTAAATTCCTAATAAAATTAATATTATTACCTATCGTGTACGTGTTTTCTAACTCTCATATATATTCAACAATTTTAAAATATTGCTGGAATGGAAAATTCTTGGTTATTTATGAGAAGAAAGCCTTTACCGCCAAAATTAAATTCTGAAAGTGAATCAGACTATTTTATACGTTTAGAGGAGATCAAAGCTCAGACTGTTGCTCCAGTTATTATTACCATGTCAAACGACAACCACCAAAACAATCTTCACAATGAATCTCAGAATTCACAAGTGGAACTGATGAACATGCTATTTCAAAATCTGCAACTCATGCAAAGACAACAAAGTCAAATGTTAGAGACTATCACCCAATTACAAAATGAAAGAAATAACCCGCCAACCGCCGCCGCGACCATTGCCACTCAAAGACCCTATACTATAGCACCAACTACCTCGGAATTGGAGAAATTCACAAAGGGAAACTTCTCAACCTGGTATCAACGCTTCTCTTCTTATCTCACTGTTTATGGAATCCCGGAGAACGACGTTCTGAAGAAACATCATCTCCGCCTGATGCTTCACCCGGATGTTACCAATGACCTGGATGATTGGAACGATACACCCTATCACTAACTCATAGAAAAGTTAACCGCCAAATTTAATGGAGAGAGTGACCGGATGATAACAAGAGACCAATTGAATATTTTAAGAAGAAAGAAAGTATGGAAAGTTGAAGACATTGAAGAAACCATAAAGAAGGTAGCCCAATGTGTAAGAGTTCTGTTTCCCGATAGAAGTACCAAAGAAAGACTGGACGAAATACGATTTTATTGTAACGAAATTATACCAGTAAAAATCAATCAGCACTTCCAAGACATGTCATTTACTAGCCTTGCTCACTTCATAGAGGTAATAAAATCAAAGTATCAATTAGATAAAAGCTTAAGAGAGGAATCCGACCGCGAGCGTAACTTTAAAAGAAAGAATTCTGGTGATGCAGCTTCAAAAGATACTAAAGATGAGAGACCGCGATGTGCCAGATGCAACTATTCTTCCCATACCACTGAAGAATGTAAGTCAAAGTATAAATGGAATAATGCTACCAACAGTAGAGTTGCATTGTTTTCCTATTCTTCCATGTCTGATAAAGACTGTGTAGCAGGGTTGTCATTACTCTCAATTAAGGAATTCTCCGAGGCCGATAAGATGAATGAATCTCCAGAAAAGGATCCATGCCATGTTAGTAACTTCATTCTGACAGAAGTTGCAACTATAGATGACCAAAGAATTCGCGTGGGACTAGACACCTGCTCAAACGTTAATGCAATCAGTTTAAAATTAGTAAAATTGTTGAACCTGAAGAACCATGATATGCCTTTGAACATTTCTACCTTTCAAGGAGATAAATCTTATAGAAGTATCAACAAAGATCTCGTCATCTCCATTAAAGACCATGTCTACACTGTCAATAAACCAATAGCCATCAAAGAAAACTTGTCTGACTTTGGATTTGATCTGCTCGTTGGCCAAAAAGGTATTGAAACAAATGTCATCTTACATCATTGATCTTGAGAACAACCAATTGAAACACGTGGACCAGTATAGAGAAGAAAAGGTCCAATTGAAGAGAGCCAGTGAAGACAATTCCATCTCATTTACCAGAAAGACCCCTCCCTCAACTTGTTTATTATCCGCTATAATGCAGACATTGTTATTGAAAAAAAAAGAAGAGGTAGACCTTCCAAGTTATCAACTACTTCTACAGCCGTTAGAGGTAAAAGTAGACCTAAGAAAATTGTTACTGCTTTAAAGGTAAAAAGAACTCGTGGCCGTCCAAAGACACTTCTTCCCATTGATTTTAAAAGAACCCGCGGTCGCCCCAAGAAAGCCATTACTTTTTCAAATACTCTTTCGTGTTCTAACGAGGTTGATAATGTAGGCTTAGCACCTAGTGATTCTATTAATACCAGTGTTGCTACTAACCATATCCCGTTTACTAATGGTACCACCCAGGAATCCCTCAACCTAAATCCCATCATGGAGGTATGAAGAAAAACTTTCGACATTCTGGACACCATCGACCTGCAACATAAACAATCTTCCGATCCTGTGATTCAATCCGCCCTAAAGAACAAATTTTTTATGAATATGCCAGTATCTATGGTCAATGGTATAGTTAAGATAAGAACCTGCCAAAACGGCGAGGAGAGAGAAGTCGCTTTTATTCCACAATCTCTAGCTTCAAAATTAATCAACATTTGCCATGAACGTGAAGGACATTACTCCTATCTCAAGCTTAAAGACCACATTTCTCAATTCGCATACTTTCCCAATTTAAGCAGTTTAATCAAACAATCAGTGAAGGCATGTGTCATCTGTGCTCAATTCAACCCCAGACCTCTTGTATCTCCATTAGCTCGTACCATACCAACTGCTGATACTCCCATGGACGAATGCAGCATGGATTTGCTTGGACCCCTGCAAACTTGTAATTCCGGATTCAAATATGTATTAGTATTGGCTGATAACACAACCCGTTTTATATGAACTTTCCCAGTACGTTCCCGTGAACCACCTGAAATTCGGAAGGGATTGCAAAAGATATTTCTTAACTTCGGTACTCCAAAATGTATCAGGTCAGATAATGATAAAGCATTCTACAACTCAACCTTTAAAAGAATATCGTAAAGCCCTCCAAATCAACCACAACTTCAGTACGCCTTATCATTCTCGTTCTAATTCATTGGCTGAATCTTCTATCAAACAACTAGAATCAGTACTGGAAAAGATCAAGGAACACCGTCAATGGAGTGAGATGTTAGATCTTGCTACATATTATGTCAATTCAAGTTTTCGAAGTGACTTTAAAGCATTAGCTTTTCAGAGAATGTACTTGCGTCATCCCAATAACTTCTTGGAGAATCTTACTTCTCCCGACTACAACCTCGTAGATCACCAACTGGATTTACAACAACTTCTAAGTGCTGCTGCCATCATTAGACAAGTACCTGGAGAAGAGCATGACTTGAAAAGAATGAAATTGAATCTCCAGCCAAGTTACAAGGTTGCCAATTTGAGTTTTCCTGTCGGTAGTCTAGTAATGGTACTTAATAAGAATAAGAAGAAATTAGAACGCGCTTTTCATGGACTCTATGAAGTGTTGGAGTTTGGTGAATCTTATTTCAAATATCGTTCTAAGAAGAATAGAACTTTGAAAGCCAGCTACGCTAATGCTTACTACTTATTTAACCTTCAAAATGAGGGAGGAGGAAGAATTTCTGACTCTCAAAAGGATAGTCCTGGGAATTTGGAAGATCGCCTAAAACCCACGGTATAAAAGGGGATTTTTAGGGAAAATATTCATTCTTTTACTTTTACCCCGTCGTATACAGTCGGCTTAGGACTGTTAGGTGTTATATTGTAGAATCGTTAAATTCCTAATAAAATTATTATTATTACCTATCGTGTAGGTGTTTTCTAACTCTCATATATATCCAACAATTTTAAAATATTGCTATACATATAATGTAAATATATGTATTTTATAGTACAAAAACTATATTAAGCATTTTTTCTACAATATAATATCCTTAATATATTATATTTAGTTTTTTCAATACAAAATAAATGCTAAATAATATTAAACATTTTAAAAATGGTTAAAAACATACAACAGTATTTTCATATACCTAATGATTAAATCAAAATGTTAGAATCTCACTATTTCAACATGACTCCAAGAACTTTTAAAATTCTTTTTGTACATCTGTACTTTCATCATTTTACCTAAAAATAAACAAATTACTAATAAACAAAATAATCAAGAATTTACTAAAACTTTTACCTTACTAAGTTAATCATAAAATTCAAACACATTAATTCTAACTATATCTATATTAATTAATATAGTAAAAACAGCTTCTTAAAAAAAATTTAAGTATGATCCACACTTATTGTAATGTTTTATAAAAGTTGAAAAGAAATTAAAAATAAAATATCATATACAAATTTTTTATTGGATATTAAGTTTTATAAATAATTTTAAGTATATAGAATTTTTGTAAATAATATTAATTATATAGAAGTTTTTTAATTAAGTATTAAGCTTTATAAATAATTTTAGGTAGGTAAAGTTTTTTTATAATTTAAATAAATTAAAAAAAATTATTTTTTTCTTATCGTTGTAAATATATCTGTTAGTTCAAATTTATCTTGTAGAAAGCGAAAGTGATGTAAGAATGTGGCATTATCGATGTTAAGAAAATTTGTAATTATTGATAAGTCAATTTTCTTAGTTTTTGCTGAATAAAACTCCATGTTCTTAAACGTTTTAAATCTTTGTGAGTTGATTCACTATCAGCACATGTTGTTTCATTAGTATTAGAAGTTGAAAATGTCTTTCCTTTTTTGAATGGAGTAGTACAAGTAGTTTCGTTTGTGTTTTTACGTTTTAAAATATTTATATCTTCAGAATTATTAAGTTTTTCTAATGACATAGCGGTTGATGTGGAATATGAATAATGATTTTTATTTGATGATATTTGAGTGACAAAAGATGTTGTAGATACTTGTGAGTCAGGTAGATTATTTTCTGCATCATCTATTTCATATTCTATATAGCTAAATCTATTACTTTTCTCTAGAGAACCTCCTTCTAAATCAAAAATATCTAATGTCTTTGCTTTTTCCATTATTTTAATTCCCAAATTAAAGTGTTTCTCGAAAGTTGACGAATTCTTTATCTTTCGCATTCTGCTAAGAGTATATCCTATTATGTTTCCTGATTTAACAACACTTGACAGAAATATTAATAAGCCTTAATAACTATTATTATTATTACTTATATTTTTCACTTTTCTTTTGGCGTCAAACTAAATAGAATAATAGATTTTAAAGATTTTTTTTATTAAAACATACCTTTGAAATTTTAACATTTATATTAACATTGTCTTTGGTTAGCATTCAATTTCTAGAACGTTCATCATAAATTATGGAATCAACGATTACTTCAAATTTTTGTACATTTATGTCTTTAATTTGACAGCACTTGGAAGGTTTACCTAGCATATCATACAATTCTTCCAGAGTTATTTTATAACCACATCCATTAAAGCAAGATGTAATTCCAATAATATCTATATTGAATTGTTGAGATACATTTAAAAAATTGTAATGCTTATCAGTCATTTTTGCTAATAACTTTGAATTTTAAAGTGATAAAAAATAATGACAATGATTGTAGAAGAATTATAATATTTGAAGAAAAATTAAATGTAGAAAAATAATAAGCTTTATTTGTACTGGCGCCTACTTACGAAATACTGACTATATTAAAACTTTATAAAACGGACTATAAAAAAGATATAAAAAATGGTATACAATATAATAACTTACCCTCTATATCGAGAGGTAAAATACAATGACAACGAATGTGTAATAATTATAAAATATTAAGACTTATATACTAAATTATATGATGACACTAGGTGTCAACGCGTTTGATTATTTACTATGTGTATTTATAAATATATCGTAGTACTATATATATTTCATTTGTAAGAAAAGCGTTATTCATCGTTTTTTCTTTTCATTGTATAGCATTACATAAGATGATTGATAAGTTAGCAAATATATTAATGTTTTCTCTCTTTATAATAGAATTGAATTATATTTTTATCGTTATATGTATTACCTTTAATATATATATAATCATGTTGAAATAAGATTATTGAGTAATTCTTACGTTTATATATATTTGTAAAATTTATGTTTTATGTAATTGTACCATTCAATTATTTCAGTATTGTCTAATAGTTCATTATTGTTAGAATTTTCTATAACTATCTCTTGATTATTACTTTAATATGTTTTCATATATAATGTTAACAGTTGACATAAAAAATGCAGTTATAGTAGGTAATTAAAAATTTTTATGAGAAATTTTAAAAGCTACTAAAGTTATAGGAGTAATTTTAGATATTTATCATATAGCATTTAATCTGCAATCAAAAAAGTTAACAAGTATTAATTATTTCTTACGATTATTTTCAATCAATTAATTATACTATAAATATTTTCTAACTTAAATAGACATCTGGCAAGTTGAAGACTGGTTATTTCTAAGAATTCTTTAACAGATGCAACCTCTATTTCATTGCCTTTCGATGATCTTATTTCTAACTCAAATGCATCAACCATGTCACATGTAATGAGTATAGATCTAGTCAATATATTTGTACAACATTTCTGGAGATATAATTCTCTTTTTTTGTACAATATTCAGGTGTTTTAGATCTACTTCTTTTACGTTTTCGTGCAATTGAGATTTGTGTATTGCTGTATCTGTTGCTTGAAATTTTAAACGGATATTCAACATCATGTGGAGATGTCTCATCTTCTTTCAGCGGTATGTTTTAAATATTTTAGACATCGTTGATTTGTTCTTGTGTCGTTTTGAGAAATTTATCATTCTTCAGTGCTTTAGGTGAGTATTTAACATCATGTAGAGTTGTCTCATCATTATTTAATTATTTCAACGGTAAGTTTAAAGTATTCTGAA
Source organism: Strongyloides venezuelensis (assembly GCA_963280985.1). NCBI lineage: Eukaryota > Metazoa > Nematoda > Chromadorea > Rhabditida > Strongyloididae > Strongyloides > Strongyloides venezuelensis. The sequence goes on from CAUJLX010000001.1 coordinate 18,421,706, forward strand.
TATTATCGAGTTCTTCTTAGATTATCTTATAGAATCTATCCTTCTTTTGAGGTTTCAAATGAATTGTCAATGTTGAATAAAAATATTATATTTCTATTTAATCATAAATCTGGAATATCCTTATTATAACATGAAATAAATCACCTAAAGTTCTTATTTTTCCATTTATTGGCGGAAAACAGAAATTAAAAATAGAAATAATTACAATTTGTAGTAATAATGCTTAATACTAAATTAAAATATTATATAGCATAACAAGTAAAATAATAAATAGTATCCAAAAAAAATGTAAACTATCATATATATTGTTCAACAAATTTGATAAGCTAGATTATAGAATAATAGACGAAATATTAGATATTTCGTTTAAGGCTAAAAGAATTTATAAAGCTAAAACGATGTAACAAAAGGAAGTTGGCGTTTTTTTAAAAACATGTATTGAATAAAAAATTATTTCTTTTTACATAAATAATTCTGATACTCTTAAAATTTTTCTACCAATTAATCTACACATTAATGAATCAGAGGTGGTTATTATTATGTATGCAGAATGTGAATCTTTAAACATTATTGATTTTTAAAATTGAAAGAATTGTTCAACGTTATTGAATGTTAGATTTATTGTATTATCATAGAGTGGGGAAATATAGAAATTGCTAAATGGACTATGTTTTCCTTTGAAAAAAACATGTTTATTAGTTGTAACTGTAAAGCTGATAGCTATAAAAAAAAATTTAAATAACTCGTAAATTTAAATATTTAAGTTTACTTCTATTCATAGTTATCAAAATTATTAGACTAAATTTGAACGTTTGAAAGTTAAGGTATACATGTTAGATAAATTGGTGATTTTGATAAACATTGTATTTTATAAAGGAAATGATTATGTAGTTATATTATAATATATATTTGACATATGAACTATTGTACTGAACTTTTATATTTAATAAATTAATAATTGTGCAGTTAGAATGTATAATATATAACATAATTTTGAATTTTTGATTTATTCAAAATGCTTAATAATTCATTATTATCAAATTAGTAAATAATAAACATTCATTTAATATTTTGATCGAAAAAAACTAATATTAAATCTTTTAAATTTGTGTTGGAAAGTAGCTATATGTAGACTTCATTTAAGTATTTATTTTTATAAATATTCATATAAATAAGGATTGCAAAATTTTGATTAAAGATATCTAATAAATGCATTTTACCTTTTTAGAAGTTTAGAAAAAAAGTTGGAAAAGTCAGATTGTTTTGTTTTGTTCTAGACTTTATCTAGGAGATAAATTTTATAAATAATGACGAAAAGGCTCCCTGTGACTTTACCATCGGGAGAAGTCAGCAATATCTTAAAAATAAAGTTGATATTTTTTTACTGCCTTTTTTTAAAAAGTTGAACTTTCCTGGCTATAATGAATTTTGTCTGAATTATAGCAATTAAACGCTTTTTTTGGCTAAAACTTGTCGTATTTATTAAATGCCCAACACTGGGAGGGAAATACGAGTTGCTCGTACAAAATTCAACCCCGCCCCCGTCATAATTATTTAACTCTTTTATTATAATTAAACTTTTTACCTATTTTATAGATTTTTATAATTATTTCAAATACTAATCTTTTTATGATTTTTTTAAAAAAAATTATTCTAGTACTATTTATTTTTTTGAGAATTTTTTGACAAAGCCAGAGCTTTTCATTCATTATGGAGCATTGCCATCCATAAACACTCCATATAGAAAGTAGGAGTAAAAGGTTTGCGAATGTAGTTTATCAAAACAATGTAAATTATTCTTTTCAATCTTTTTGTGTTTAATTGATTGTTGAAAGTATTATTTAGTAAATTTTTATTAATTGAAGAATCTAATAGAGTTGCTATAATAGGAACATGAATAGTTGTAGATTACAAAAAAGTTTAATTATGAAGAGTGAAGATTGAATTTTGTACGAACAGGTCGTATTTCCCTCCAGATGTTGGGCATTGAAAAAATACGGCGAGTTTCAACTAAAAAAAGCGTTTAATTGCTATAATTCAGATAAAATTTACTATAGCTAGGAAAATTTTAACTTTCAAAAAAAGGTAGTAAAAAAATATCAAACTTATTTTTAAGGTATTGCTAACTTCTTCCGGTGGTAAAGTTACATGATTTTATTGTTTTATTAATATTTTCTTACTTAATTTTTTACTAATACTTGTATTATAAATATAATTATTGAATACATACATATTTTTAAATCGGAATTTTATAATTATAATCATGTTTCGTAATTTTTCTGTCGAATAAATTATGTTTTTTTTTTTAATTATTTAGAAGCAAATTTTGTGTTACATTATTTATTGTCAATAATTTTTTTGATTCAAATGTTATATGGTTATAATTGCGAGTATATTGATTTTAAAAAGTTTGTGAAGATTAATATAAAAGTTTAAACGTGACGATAGAACGTTATAAAATCTTTTAATAAATTATTCAAAGTCAGCATTACGATTTTACAAAAAGTGAAATTCCTATATGTCAATCAATCTAAAAAATTTTTACTCATTAGACGATTGATTCCATCGTAATGCCCCCCATTAGGTATAATAAAAAGATAAAACAAATGAAATATTACATATACAAATAAATATCAAACTATATGTTCCAACTAATCAAGTTAAGAAATAAGAAAAGAATGAATAAATGAAATAAAGTATTATGTGCATATTTTAATAATATTTTATATATAAATCTGTACATTTACTTAACAAACAACCGGAAGAAAGAAAGAAACATCCTCCTATTTAACTAAGAAGAAGTTTAATACGAGGAGGAGAAGAAAAGCAGTATTTAAGAAAAGAATATTTCAAGAAAAATCAGTTCGGATAAGTTGAGGGGAAGAAATAAATCAGAGGTGCTGAATAGCACTCCACATCCGAAACTCCGAACAAGGATAATTCCCATATATACATATTGTTCGTTACATTCTCCATAAATAAAAGGATTATTATTAAATAAATGTGTTTGTTTCTTAAACATCTGATCGAGCACGCATGTTTCAACATGCCTCTTCATTAGGTAAGATACTCGGCTAAGGTGGTAGGAACTAGCTATTATGTATCCGCCAGGATACATGTAGCAGGCGGCCTCGCTACACTTATAAAAGGGTCACACCATAATATAAAAACGTAAGCAGACAGACTCTTTAAGATGTTATCATTATCACATATTTTTTATTCTAATTTTACTTGTTGGAGTATTAATATTTTAATTTCTATTTTTTAGAATAAAGTTTTTTCTCACTATAAAAGGTACTTTGAAATATTAGAAGAATTGATGACCAATCAGATGTATCTCTGTTGACATGATAAATTAACAGATAGTGAAAAAAGTTTAAAAAAATTATCTTTTAAAAAATCTCAAATAATTTAAAAATTCTCTCTATTTAATGCAATAAAAGTAAGTAAAATTTTTTTTTTTAAAATTATTTGACTAGTTGAAAATCAAAAATATTATTGTATTACTACTTAAATATATAAGTATGATAAATATTTTTAAATTCTTTTTTAATTTTTTTCTATGATTAATTTAATACAGAAAAATTTTATAAAGCATTGAAATTGTTGTTTTTAATAAAATATAATTTTAAATGCAACTTTTATAGTGAAAAAGAGTCTCCAACCAACTGGATTCGAACCAGTGACCTAAGGATATCAGCAACCGAATTTACAGTTCTCCGCTCTACCAACTGCACTGAAAAAGTTAAGTACAAGAATTTTGCACACAAAATCGAAAAATCGACAAATTTCGTTAAATGCAGAATTTTTACACATATGGAAAAGTGCTGAAAATATGCACATATTATAAGTGCAGATATTATGCACATTTTTAAAGTGCATATATTCTTACATATAAAGGTGTATAATTAAATATAAAAATAATTACAAAACAAATAACTAAAAAATAAATATTTATTAACACAAATTTACAATTAAATAAAGTTATTAATTAATTATAATTAATAATAAATGTTTTCTTTTTCTTCACTAATTTCTTTGTTATCCAATAATAATTAGTACCTAAAATATACTATATTATATTATGCTTTATTATATATAAAACTTACAATTTTTCCAAACAATTTTCTTGTATACAATAGTAATAGCTAAAATATATTATAATATAGTAAATTATATATGAACCTACAATTTTTACAAAACTTTCTCTTCTTTACAATAGAAATGCCTAAAAAATATTATAATATGATTAATTACACATAAACTTACATTTTTTTTCAAAACTACTCCTCCTGTAGTAAATAATAATTTTTAAAATAGATTCAAGCACTTCTGTACTGACAATTATTAATAATAGTTTAACCCCTATGAATAAATTAACATTAATAACAAAGCAGGGTAGGGGTGATAATGATAAAATAATAGTTACGAAATACAATTAAATTAAAGTTTTGGGAATGATGAAAAAATGATGATTGTTTACTATATATAAAGGTTATCCCAATCATCTAGAAATTTCACGAACAATTCCTTTAGCTATATCACCTTATTTTAATTGTCTCGTGATGGGAACATCACTTATGTAATAATAACAATACCTAAAAATGTAGTGGGCTAAAACTAGAAAATTAACTTACAGATAATAGTTTACCAAATATTTTTTTTTCAAAAAAAATATATAAGTGTTTTTCAGGGATCATTAAACAAAATTGATATCTTAAAGAGTAAAATTATTCTACACGAAAACAATTAGTAAAATAAGTTATAAAACTAATTATAAAGACATTTACAATTTATTAAATAATCGAAACTAACAGTTTAATTCTATCGTTAGTGAACAATGCAAAAAAAGCAATGATTTTGGAAAATTGTTATAATATAGTAAAACCAAAAATATAATTTTTCTTTAAGTTTTTCATAAAAATTTTAAAAATTGCATATTTAATTTTTTTTTAATTATTATTGTTTTAATTAATAAAATATAAAAAAAAATTATTATTTTACACAAAAAAAAAATTAATAAAGTTAAGTGCAAAAATATGTACAAAAATGTGTACAAAAATATGTGCAAGTAATATGTACTTAACTACGTTATGTGCATATTATTTGCACAATGACATAATTTTGTACATATCCCTGCACTTAACTTTTTCAGTGTGAGCTATGGTTGGCCAATAAATTAAAGGTGTACTTTTCCACAAAACACAATTTTAAATTCACAAATGTTCATTAATCTTTATTTTTTACTCTTAAGTGTTTTTTTATTGTTTTTTGGTTGTTCAATAGTCTTTATAAATATATAGACGTATTTTAAATATAATATTATGTAATAATATTTTATTTAAATAAAATATGTTTATATTAAATTGTTTAATTTCTTACTCAAACTGTTCCCTATATTTATATTTTCTTTTAGAATGTAATAATATTTAAAAATTGTTTTACATCAACTGCAAAATAAAAGCTATTTTTATTATTAAACTATAGTAATTTTTTATAAAAAATGTTTTAATATTTGAATTCTCTATTTAATCGTTGAATACTTTTATTAAATATTGTTATATTATTAAATGTGACTGTGAAGAAATGGTTATAACAAATCTATTTAACGAGTTTTCCACTAAGCAATTTTAGTTGAGTAGAAGAAAAACGTGTCAAGCAAGCCCGGTTAGCTCAGTCGGTAGAGCACCAGACTCTTAATCTGGCTGTCGCGGGTTCGAGCCCCGCATTGGGCTTAGCTTTTTGTTATAAGTTAAATTTTTCCTATATAATTTTATTTCTTGTTTAATATTACAGTAATTTTGATAATTTATTATCTTTTAATATTATAGATCGTATTTAATTTTTAACAAAGCCTCTATATTGTATAAATTTTTTTTAATAAAAAGTAGTTTCTTTTTGTTTCGATAAAGATACTATTAAAGTTCTTATTAATAGTATTTTCAATATAAATTCAACTAATTAAATATTCCTAAATCGTATTCTATTATTTAAATAAATTTGAATCGTTTTTTTATTTTTATGCAGTTTTATTTAATAATATTCTTATTAATAAATGTACGTTTTGCCAAAATCACTACTTTTTAATATATCATTTTTATTATAATAGTAATAAATTTATTGTAAAACACACTATATTATAAAAGTCAAATTAATTAAACATAAAATCTTTTAGCTTTTGGGTCTTGTTGGGTAGACAAGGCTTCCCTTCAGGACAATAATATAAGATATTATTACTTAATCCAAAATACTACTGTCTTAAATATCTTTAGTAATTTTGAAAAACAGTTTTGTCATGTTTATACATTTAAAGAGTTTAAATTTACAGTTAATTATAAGAAATAATAATAAAAGACAGTGAAAACAAATATTTTGTATACAAAAAACGTTAATTTAAATTACAAATAATACGTGTTTATGATATAAAAACTAAATGAAATTTAAAATACAAGTATTCAACTTAGATAATATAAATAAATTTTCTTAAACACAATTATTTTGTATAATTTTTATACTAAAGAAAAAATAAAAATATTTTTTTTAATAAAACTTTAAAAAATTCTATAATTATAGTAATAAATTATTAAAATGTACCTTATTTATAAAAAATAGCAATTATTATCTACTGTAAAATTTTAAAATAAATAAAAAAAAATTCTATATAAAAATGCATAAAGAAATTACAAAAAATAACGATACTGGCAGGATTCGAACCTACAATCTTCTGCTCCGTAGGCAGACGCGTTACACTCAAAGTCAAATTGTCACCTACAAGTGACAATATTAAAAATACAACAGTTTTTTTAACTTAAAATTTCAAATACCTTAAATTACCTATGTAAACTTATCTTTTGATCTTGTTGGTGTTCCAACTGTATACAGGCAACATTGCAATGCCATTTTTTTTTCCGCATCATCCTAAAATAAAATTTAACAAAATTATTTAATGTTGGTAGTATCGAAAAAAAAAAACTTATCTTTAATTATATTACCAGCAACGTTCTTGTTCTCCATTTGGTAGGTAAGAATATCTAAAACAAATATTTAAAAATATACTTTAATAATAAATAAAACTTACAAAATAAATGTTGAAATATTTTTTGAATATATTACTTCTTAATGTTATTCTATGAGGAAATTTGGAGTTAAGTTTATATTGTGTATATTTTTATGAAAACTACGTATTAGAAACGTTGTCACCTGTAGGTGACACTTTGACTTTGAGTGTATCCATTGCGCCACAGGACCGTGACTAGAAGTGTTGCATACTCATCTAATAACATATTATGGTAGTAAAGAATTATGTTATACATATTTCTCCATCATTCTATTCTTCTACGAAAAACTATTTAATACTTTTAATGTATTCTTTAAAGAGATAAATAATTTCATAATATAATAAGTTTTATAAGAAAATTAAAAATGTAGTATTTATTTTTGATACATTGCTTTTGTAATATAATAGTATAAAAGAAACCTCATATACTCTAATTAGACATTGTTTCTTCATTATAATTAACATTAAATGATCTGAAATATTTTAAATATAAAGAATATTTTTGAAACAAATTCTTTTGGTAATAAATAAAATCACAATGGTTTTTTTTATTTATTTTATAAATATAAGTTTAAATATCAAAAGTTGCTATTGTAAAAATGAATTGAATTTTTTATTTTATTATTTTAATTTAATGTACTTTTTCTCTTCAATTTTTTTATGTCTTTCATAATTCAAAGGTATATTACTAAAAAATTGTTTCACATTCTGAAATTCATAAACTTAAAAAAAATCTATTAATTCGAAAAGATAAAATTACAATAAATTACCTCTTAGTAAATCTAGAAAAATAAAGCGATTAGAGAATATAATTATAAATTATAAGAACACATTGGTATTAAGTAATCTGTATATAAAAGAAAAATGTAAAATTATATAAAACAGTAAATATTTATACAATAATAAAATAATTTAAAATTGATTTCTCATGCTTTTAACAATTTAATACATATTATTAATTTCTCATAAAAAACTAATTGCTATAATCTACACGCGATTTTCTATTCTTGATTCAAAAGGCTTAATTTAACAAATATGTCTATATTTTAATTCTTTAGTAAATAAAACAGTAAAAAGATAAATAAATTTATATTTAAAAAAATTAATAAACTAATATTTTTAAACAGTTAATTAACTTTACTTTCTATAAAATTTATACTTCTAAAATAATTAAATTAATAAGAAGCTCAAAATATCAATTATATTTATGGTTTTTTCAAATCCAGATTATTTATATTCTATTATAATTATAATGTTGTAATTTCATATTACCACATTTTTATATTATCATTATTTTAGTAGTTTAATCGTTCAATTTGAATAATTTGACTGAAATTTTATACAATAGTAACATGATTGAGTTAAAACAATCTTATAACGAAAAGAATTTTTAGTGATATAATAAATATAAATAACATAATTTTCATTATATTAATTCATTTTAATTTTATTGTTATATTGTATCTCGTTTGCTTTTTAATTAAGAAAGGTAAAAGAATATATTAATTAGTAAGATAATAATTAATATATAAATTTCTAAATTTAAGATGTCACTAATTATTTTAATAAATATAGACATAAAAAAATTGTTACTCAAAGAATATTTGAATATACTAACTGTTTACAAAATTAAAAATATGTATTTATTATAAGACATATATATTAACAATTTGAATGATTTAATACTTCAAAATATAAAAATCTTGAAATGTAAAATATTTAATTTCTGAAAAACAAATGAAACTAATATTTAAAGTGCAAACAGTATCTACATATTCTAATTATATATATCTTTTTATATCAGCCAAAGATTTTGGCTTTGCATGACTATAACTTTATAACGTATTTTACTTAGAATCTATACTAAAAAGAAATAAGGGAAAAAAAAATTTGTCTCTCACATAACTCTCTTCAAATTTAATCGATTTTTATGAGTAAATAGTCAAAAGATGTGTTTTTCTCTAACTTAGTGGAGAGGAAGAGTCTAAAAAGTTTTAGGCCATAATTGGCCATGTCATCTTTAAAAAACACTGTTTTTTGGCCTTTTTTAGCATAGAGTTGACCAGGAGTAAACGTTATTTCAAAATAGATAATATATAATGATTTATATATCATTTAAAAGGTATACTATCAGAATAGGGGGGAAACACAATTCTATCCAATTGTATCAAAAATTGACCGAGTTATGGTCCAAAGAGTGGTAACCGTTTTGAACAAAAGGATTAAAAGTTAAATAGCTATAACTTAGTAATTACTTGATAAAAAAAATAAAATATTACCTGTTATATAGATTTACGCCTAATTTAAAAAACAAGTATCTTACGAAGTTTATAACTCAACTACGGAAAAAGTTATATTAATTTGAATGTCAACTTTTTTGCTTTTTTTTTTTCATTTTTATTGTAAAAATCAATTTTGTTCCAGATATAACTCTCTTCAAACTTGATCAAATTTTATGGTCAATTAGTTATTTGATGCATTTTTTTCAAACTTAGTGCGAAAAATAGGTCTCAAAACTTTTAGTCAATATTTGGCCAAGTTATGCTTAAAAAATGCCACATTTTTGTACAATTTTTTGTATAGTTTTGTTCCAGAAATAACTCTTTTAAAAGTTTATGAAATTTTATGGTTTATGACTTATTTAAAAAGATACAATTTTAGAATAGTGCGGAAACACAGTACCATTAAGATTTAAAACAAATTGGCAAAGTTATGGCTCAATAAGTGATGACTATTTTTTGGTAAAAATTAAAATGTCAAATAGCTATTACTTAATAATATCTCTATAAAATTAAATGGATATAGTTTCTTTTACATAGATTTAATTCTTACTTAAAAAGTAAAACTATTGAGAACTTTATTGCTTTTTTGTAAAACAGATTATACTAATTTTAGTAACAATTTTCTCATATTTTTTATTTTTTACACAAAATTAGTTTGTTTTTAGCATAACTCTATTCAAATTTGATTAATTTTTGTGGTTTAATGATCAATGAATGTTTTTTTAACTTTTGGGGAAAAAATAGCTTCATTACTTCCTAACCAAAATTGGCAAAATTATCTTTTAGAATGCAACATTTTTAAATAATTTTTGTGTAGATTTTTTCCAAATAACGTTTATGAGAGTAAATTAAATTTTTATTTTATAACTTATTTTAAAGGTACAAAGTAGAAATAAGATAAATTCTAAGGAGTTTGACCAAAAATTTACCAAATAATAAACCAAAGAGTGATGTCTTTTTGTTTATGTGAAAGCATTATAATAAAATATATTTGAAAGATAAATAAAGAAACCCAAGAAATTAATTTTCAACTTTTATTAAATTTTTATAGCATAAAATTTTAAAAAAATAGTCAGATAAATTCAAGAAATTTCTCTTGACACGAAAATAAGTTATGGTATGAATTAAGCTAAATTTAATACCATTCATTTATTTCGTGACTTTTCGGTGTAATCTCCATCATAAAAGTATATATGATGAACATATATGAGATACATCTATTACCTTTTATATTTATTATATCGAGTTTAATACATTGTCTTATATAGTTTAATTACCATTGTATATTTTTTAGGTTATACGCCATCTTAAATAAAATTTTAACTAAATTTCTAATTATAAAAATTATTATTTTCTTTAATAAAGACAAAATAAATACTACTTCTTGCAAAAATTTGCAATTTTTTCATTATATTTAATTATCATGTAGGTGTATTTAAAGATTAAATAAAACTTTTTACTTTGTATATCTAATTAAAAAAAGAGATACCTTAGTCACAAATTATATAAAAATTATTAAAAATATAACTATATTTTAAAATTTTGTGGTTATGTAGTAATGATGTAAAACAAAGATTTTTATTACACATGATATATAATGTGCCATAAATTATAATTTTATTAAATTTAAACTCAATTAATAATGAAATTAAATTATTTTAATGTTTCTAAGTAAGATTTTTTATCTTACAAAAGAACGAATAATTAAAATACCAAACAATGGTTAAAAAATTGATTAACATGTCATTATTAAATTAATTAGTTATTGAATATTTATTAAAAAAATTAATTTTATAATTTGTAATGTGTGTGAATAGATAATTTTATTAAATTAAAATTTTTAAATTTAATATTAATGAACAATAGTCACCTTATTACCAGAAATATTTATATTTATATTATTTTTCTTATTGTTATTATGATGCTTTTTGGAATGCTTCTTCATTTCTTTTTTTCTTTCTCTTCTTTTTTTATTGATTTTTCTTTTTTCTTCTAAATATGCCTGTTCTGCTCTCTTTCTAAGATCTTCTTTCTTTTCACTCTCATCAATTTTTAAGCGTTTCATAAGATCTTTAGTGAAATTATTAGTTTTTTTTGATAAAAAACTTACTTAAAATTTTTCTTTCTTTCCATGATGAAGAAAACATATTTTGTTTTGAATTTAATTCATAAATTTAAAGAAATTAATTTAATAAACTCATTTATTTTTACAAAATTCGTACAATATATATACATAATAATACAATGAATTTGAATAAATGACAATAAAAAATTGATTTAAAAATGTTAATTTAACAAGATATATTTAGAATTATAGACCAAATGGAAATTGAAATAAAAAATAAAATCTTTAATAATATTATTTTTTTGTGTAAGATGATTTTTTTATAGTTTATTTTTAAAATAACTAATTATTAAAATTTTTTGGTTAAAATCTATATTCGTTTTATAAGAAATTTTAAAATAAATTCATTTTTCGTTTCCCTTTTTAATTTTTAAATGAGTTACTTTCACAAAATTAACTATTAAAGATTTTCCGATTTTAAATTTATGATAAAATTATATTTCCAAATGATATTAATATTAATTTAATTATAACATTTTTTATTATAGATAAGAAAAATTTAAGTGTTAATACTGTAATATTTTTTTTAAAACACATATTAATATTGTATTTGTATCATAAACAACCTTCCATAAAGTAATCGAAAATTTTTAATTTATTAATGTTTGTAAAAGATACAACTCAGAAATAAGAAAGATAATTATTAAAAAGAACATTTGATCATAACTTTAATAATTTGTCGACTAAATTTTGTACGTGTTTCCTTTCAAAATTTTACTATAAAATATATCATATATGGTTTTAAAAATTATTGTATAACTGATATAAAATATAAATAAATCAAAAAATTTTTAATTTATATTCATTAAAAATTTATATAAGAGTTGCATTTTTCTGATTTCATTTATAAAATTTTATATATAAAATATATATAATATATTATGTCAAAGACTTTTTTGGTGTTTTCTCAAAATTATAATATGAATTAATGAATAATTAGAGATTTTAATTAAACAGAATAGACGTGATCAAAATTATATTTAAATTTTTATGGTGCAATTAATTTAATCTATAGGAAGTTGTTTTGATTATTAATTTGATAATATTTAGTTAATTAGTAACATTATTATGCCATGATTGAGAGTTTTCGTAATTTATTTTTTATACCTTAATATAAGTTTTCTATGTCAATATTTAAGGAAGAATTTCTGACTCTCAAAAGGATAGTCCTGGGAATTTGGAAGATCGCCTAAAACCCACGGTATAAAAGGGGATTTTTAGGGAAAATATTCGTTCTTTACTTTTACTCCGTCGTATACAGTCGGCTTAGAACTGTTAGGTGTTATATTGTAGAATCGTTAAATTCCTAATAAAATTATTATTATTACCTATCGTGTACGTGTTTTCTAACTCTCATATATATCCAACAATTTTAAAATATTGCTTTTAAAATTATTATTTATTTAAGTTCCCCCATGTTATTTTATATATAAAATTTTATTTAACAAGTTATTCTTATTATGTATTATTTTAAATTAATTATAATTGCTTATTTATTACTTTTCTTAATATTTTTAAGTTTATTTTTATTAATTTTCATTGATTTATTAGTATACTATATTGATTTATTTTTATAAAATTTTGTCGGTACTTTTCCGCTTCGGTAAGGCTACTTGAAAAACATGATTCTTGCTTATTTAATTATGTTTTTATTAAAAACATCCTAAATAATGTTAATATTATTTATTAGCATTTGACTTTATTTATTTTTTGTTAGAGATAGGAAACATGTTACAATATCGTGTAGTACTTACTTAATGATATAGTGTTCTAAGTTTATTTTTTACATAATAATCTTAATTAAAAAGCTATTTAGCATATTTATAGCTGTTTTTCGTGTATTTGATTTCTTCATTTTGTGACCCCCTTATTTTATTATATCAGGTTGTAGAACTTCAAATCCAGAGTCTACAACGTTACATTTCGTACTAACATTTGAATAGGTAATATTTTATTCCTTAAGTTTGCTTGACTTTTAAAACCTTCAACTATAAGAATACACTGTCGATATCTTCTCAATAATAGTTCTTAATAGTAGCCATCAGTGTCTTAAAATCTCTATTTAGCATTGTGTTAATGAATGATCCTAATCTATACTAAAGGCGTTACTAAATTTTCGTAGACATAATTAATTTTTCTTAATAAAATTATCACATTTTAGTTAAAGTTATTTCATTTTTTGAATTTTCTTTCATTAGCACTAATAAAGTATCATATTAGAATTTTAAAACACTTTAAATTATTTAATACTCATTTTTTCCATGTAGAAATTAAAAATTTAGGGTGGCTTATTTGAGATATACATTACCAAAATAACCGGGAGGCTTTATCAGTTTTTTTTGCTTTAAAATTAAAAAAATTTTAATTTTTTTGACACTGCCGATAAGAAAACAGTATATTTATAATAAATGTCTTATTTTTACATATTATATTTTTTTATCACTACAACTTAAATCAAAGAATGGCTCTACTGAAACTAAAAAGCACTATTTTTATTATTGTTGTTGTTATAAATATGAATTTTTATTTTACGTTGTTATTATACTGAACTAATTTTTTTTAATTTTAGATAAAAAAACAGGAGAAAATGGAATTCGTCAACAATTTATTGAAAAAAGTTTGTGAAATTGACATTCCAAAGGATTTTAATTGTGAAACTGCTGACTCAGAGCACCATAAATTGAGACGTGATTTCGTTCGATCGAAGCATGTCATTATTTTAAATGAAGACGTTAAATCGTCACATATTTTTGAAACTAATGAAATCGTTAAATCGATTATGATTAAAAATAATAGTGAAATTATTAAATTAATGAAAAATATAAAAAATAAAGGAGGTTGTACTGGAGGCATGGTAATTAAAAATGATTACGTGCCAGTAAATTCTAAAAAAGCAACTTTTATTAAAATTTTAGGGCCGACATGTGCCAAGCAGCTTTAGGACAAAATAATCAATGTGTTGCAATGTCATCTGCAGTATTGATTATGGTATGTATCAAAACACCATTAAATTGGGAAAAATTTGATATTAATAATGTTCTAAATCAAGAAAATATTTTGTACGAAAGATGCATTAGTCATTTGTGCAGTACAAATGATAGAATGGATCATAGAGGTTATTTATTAGTAACCAACATAATACGAGAAACAATTTTGTTTAATCGTAAAGTAATTTTTAGCACAGCTTCGTGCTATTCATTTGCAGGAAGAGGGAGGAAGGTTAAAAGAAACGAAATCGCTTTTGGTTTTGTTTCTCTTTCAGAAGCATTGAATAGAATAGTAAATGAGCACATGTTTCTAATCTTGATTGCGAATAAAAGAGCTTCTTCAATAATACACCATGATGGAGCTTTTTTCTTATTTGATCCACATTCTATGGATCAAAATGAAAGATATTGCTCTAAGGGTGTTTCATGTATGCTGATGTTTAACACATTAGTTGATTTGTTAAAACATTTACAAGTTAATCAAGTTTGTAATAATTCACAATTTCAACTTGATGGTGTAAACATTAGTGTTGAAAACTTATTAGACGATAATTCTAATATTTCTACAACTAGAAAAAATGTTAAGGGTAGATTATCAAAGATAGTCAAAAAAGAAACCTTACATTTATCTAAAAACAGAAATAATAAAAAAGTTGATTCTTATTTAAATGAAAAAATATCTTTATTAAAAATTAAATATGATAAATGTAAAAGACTAAGTGAAAAAAAGAAAATAACAGTGCAGTTAAATAGATTAGAAAACAAATCTATTGATACTGTTAAAAAAAAATTTATTGAAACTTTACAAATAAATAAGGTAGTTGATAATAATTCAATTGAAGTTTCTTTAATAAATAATGAAGAAGCAATGGAAGTTGAAAAATGTGAAAACGATCCATCAAATTTACTTATAAATTTCGATGGAGGTATTGATTTTACATTAAAAGAAATAATTGTAGTTGAAAATAAAATAAAAAATTGCAAAAGAGTCAATGAAAAAAAGAAGTTGCAAATGCATTTGAATAGACTTCGTAACAAATTATTACAAGATACTGTTAAATCAAATTCTAATGATATTTCATTAGTAAGTGAGATAACTAATAGTGATCTAAATAAAAATGTTATAGCAAGTAATAAAGAGCCAATGGAAATTGATATATCTGAGAATAATATATCAAAAGATCTAATAGAACCAAATGTAGATGTTAATTCTACATTTAAACAAATAAAAGATACTAAAGTGAAAATTAAAAAGAGTAAAAAAAAATCAAATACTAATAAATTACGATTGCAATTACAAAGATCAAAAAAAAAACTTACCAAAAAGTTTGAAAAATATTACAAAAAGGAATAAATTAGACACAAGTAGTGACAAAGTTTCCATAGTTAATGATTTATTAGTAAACTTGATTGAGTTAAATAAGTCTAAAAAAGGAGTAAATAAAAATAAATTGACAAAAAGAATTAAAAGATTATCAAGTAACATTATAAAATGTGATGATATATCTTTAAATAAAAATTCTCAGGTAGATTGTATTGTAAAAGCTCTTGATTCAATTCAAGTATCTAATCATTCTGCTAAAAAAGGGAGAAAAGCAAAAAGAGTTTAAAAAAACAAAAACTTTTTCCAGCTAGAGATGAGGATATTATTCCAAATGAACATTATTTGGGACATCTTTCTACTGGCTGTGACCATTGTCAAGCAATGTTTTTTGAAAAAAAAAAACAAATATAAACAATGCTGTGAATTTGAAGCAGTTAAAGAATATGAAAGACTATTTAATAACTTCCCTAAGTTTAAAAAGGTTTGTTTATAGGTAAAGATGAAGAAAGTATATACTTTAAAAAGCATTGTAGGCGAATTAATAACAAATTTGCTTTTGCGAGTTATACCGGTCAACAAAGAGATTTTAAAACATCAGGTCCTTCAACATTTGTATTGCATGGTGAGACTAAACGTGCAATAAACACAGCTGTACCAGAAAATAAAGATAATTTGTTTTTTGGACAACTATATTTTTATGGACCTGATGTTGCTGAAGATATTATAAATAAAAATGTTAATGCATTCAATGAAATATCAGTTATTAGTAATCTCACTCATATAATTTTCAAAATAAATATATTAGCTTAATCATATAAACATTTTGGTGATTATGTTCGTGAGCAAGAACTACAACATAAAAATAAAGCTATGCTAATTTATAAGTTGGTTTTAAAACCTCTAGCAAATAAGAATGATAGAGTTCACAATTTGCCAGAGGTTACAGAGATAGCAGCTTTATTTAAAAGTGAAGATGGTGAAGTTCCTAACTATAATGTTTTGTTGTGTAATAAAACGGGAAAATTGAAAACTTTGAGCTATTTTAGTTTTTTAAAAGATTCTGCAACATATTTATTGTTCTTTCCAACAGAAGCTTTTGGATGGGAAGAGAAAAAAACTTACAAAAAAGGTAGTGAACAAAGATCTCTTACGAAATTGATTTATTACCAAAATTTAATTGGTGTAAGGCCATTATTTAATCCTTTACATCATGGAAGATTATTATTTCAACAATTTGTTGTTAATGCTTACACAGAATAGAAAGGGATCGTCTGAATTTTGTTATTTAGCTTAACAAAGAGCTTAAACAAAAGATTAATAAACAAATAGAAGATCTTCTTGAAGATTATCTCATCGATGATGAAGATAATGAAGAAGCTGCAAAAAAGAGTAAGAGAATTAAGCTTTCTAACAGTTACATCGGTTTAAAGAAAATCATGCATTTAGGCTGTCAAGATGGTATGATCATTGTTAGAAAATTTGGAAAACCAGATTTCTTTATTCAATGATCACAAACCCAAATTGAAGAGAGATTACAGAAAATCTTTATTCTGGATAATTATCAAATGATCGCAATGACTTGATTGCAAGAGTGTTTAAGCGTATATCCGATGCTTTAATACACGACTTGAAAGAAAACAAAATAATGGGCGATGCAGTTTATTTAAGTCAACAATTGAGTTTCAGAAAAGATCTTTACCACATATTACATAATGGTAAAATTTTCTAAAGATGACTTTAGATTAACTTCTAATCAAGTAGATGGATGTGTTAAAGCAGAATACCCTGATAAAGAAAAATCCACGTCTCTTTGAAATTATAACAAAAACAATGGTATATTCGAAATGTGATATTTCGAAAACAAAAGTACTCTGTTGAGATGAAGAAAAAAATATTTGCACTAGAAAATTTCCAAAACAGTACCAAAAAGTAACATCCATTACTTCTAAAGGTAAAGTTAATATTAAGAGATTTTTTGATTCATTATTAGATATTATCGATAGATTCGATAACAAAGTGAATAACGATTTCTGTGTAACATATAATCCTTATTTGAGCTTGAAATACAATTCACATATTAATGTAAAAATATGTGAAAGTGTTTTAAGTCCTAAATATTTATTTGAGTACACACATAAATCTAATGGTGATAAGATTGCTGCAGATGTTATTGAAACAGTTGAATCGAAAGATGAGGTTAAACTTCATGTCGATGGTAGATGTGTAAGATCATCAAAAGCAGTTGGGAGAATCATGGAGTATTCAATAGTTTATAAAGATTAAACTGTTGTAAGATTAGCAGTTTACTTTATAAATGAAGATTGTACAGTTGCTGATAAAATGAATAATGACAACAATAATTGTTTCAAAGCGAAAAAAGGTTATAAATCTACATTAGTAGCATATTATAATGTTAATAAAGACGATATCAATGCTGAAAGTATCTTTATAATGAGACACCGGAGTATTATTTGTTTGACTTAAAAACCAGAGAATGGAAATTAAGACATCGCCAAAGGCGTACAATAGGAAAGATATTTACTGTATTACCTATGAATGTCAAATTTTTTTTACTTCGTCGACTTTTGTTTCATGTACCTGGAGCAAAATGTGAAGGTGATTTAAAAATTGTCAGTGATTTTCAATGGCTCTCATTTAGAGATGCTGCAATAGCAAGAGGCTTACTTGATACTGAAGACAATAACAATGAATTGTTTCAAGAAGTATGTAAAAGCGCGATGCTTAACATGCTTCGTAATTACTTTGGTCTCATGATTTGCTATTGGTCATCTTTTGTAAAGCATTATGATACCTTCATTAAGTTTAAAAATTACTTAATTGAAGATTATTTAATGAAATACAATGATAATAAAGAAAAAGCCGAAGCTCAAGCCATTTTTGATATTAGAAATGTTCTACAATCTAATAACTTTAATGGCTTTACTGATTTACCTGAAGTCAAATTCGATATTATAGAAATTGACTACGTTGAAGATGAAAATGTTCTAAAAGGGTTAGGTGAAAAAAATTTAAAATCAGCTAACGAAAAACAGAAAAACTTTATTAAAAGAATATTTAATATTATTGTTAATAATTTCTCACATATACGTTGCTTCTTTTTAGAAGAACCTGCAGGAACAGGTAAGACATTTGTTTACACAACGTTATATTTTTTGCTTAGAGCTGAAGATAAGGTAATACTTAATTGTGCTTCAACAGGTATTGCAGCTACTCTTCTTAGAAATGGACAAACAGTTCATTCTATGTTTTCAGTGCCAATCGCCCTATACGATAGTAATTTTAGGCTATCAAAGCTTAATAAATTACGTACTACTATCCTTGAAAAAGCTTCATTAATAATAATTGATGAAGCACCTATGCTTAGTAAGTATGTAATTGATTATCTTGATCAGCAACTAAAAAAAGTTTGCAAGAATAATCTTCCATTTGGTGGGAAAGCCATTAAATGTGGCGGTGATTTTAGGCAAACATTGCCAATCTTACCAAATTCTACAAGGCAGCAAAATGTATTGTTCTCTATTAAGTATAGTTCTCTTTGGAATGTTCACTTTGAGACAGTGAAACTTACCAGAAACATGAGGGTTAAAGAAAACGAAATAGATTTTGCCAAATGGGTTTTAGATATTGGTGATGATACTCTTCAAAAAAATGAAGATGGAGAGGTAGATATACCACTAAATCTTCAATCAACAGGAAATTTAGTGAATGACATATTCGGGGCTAAAAATAAAAGCATATTAGAAAAATCAAACTATGCAATTCTTGCTCCAACAAATGACATTGTAGAGTCTATTAATAATGAAGTATTAAATACTCTACCAGGCGATGTAGAAAAATATTTTCAGCTGATTCGATTAGAAAAGATTCGGATACAAATGAAAATTACTACAACATGCCTATTGAAAACTTAAATCGGTTGATACCTAGCGGTTTACCACCACATGTATTGAATCCCAAAATTAATGCTGTTATTATTTTTCTTCGTAACTTAAACATTAAGGAAAGACTCTGTAATAGCACAAGGTTGATAATTATAAAGATTAGTAAAAGAATCTTGACATGTACCCATTTGTCAGAATTAAATAAAGATAAAACTGTTCTTATACCTAGGATAGTTTTATATAGTTCTGAGGAAGAATACCCTTTCAAATTAAAAAAGGAAACAGTTTCCTGTAAGACTTGCCTTTGCTATAACCATTAATAAAACTCAAGGGTAAACATTTAGTAAAGTTGGTGTAGATTTAACAACACCAGTATTTTCACATGGACAATTGTATGTGGCTTTTTCACGTGTAAAAAGCCCTGATTGTCTATTTGTAAAAACAGAATCTGATAAAGCAAAAAATATTGTTTATTCAGAAATATTTAAAGCATAGATTCTAATCAAATAGTGAAAATATAGAGAACAATTAAATGGCAGTATGAAAAGCAGATGGAAGACCAAGACAATGAATCAAGAATCATTTTTTAACATTTTTAATTAAATGATTTTTTTTAATTATATTTTTTTAACATTTTTAAATAAATGATTGTTTTTTAAATTGTGTTTTTTTATTTCTTTGAATAACAAATTTTCTGTACAAACATTTCGATTTATAACTTATCATTAAATTCTCTTATAAAAAAATATGCTCTGAAGACCAGACTGACCTGCCTTCGGCAGGTCTAAGGCTGGTTCTTTAAATAAAAACATTTACCACCCTCTTGTTCAAGAAATAACTAGTTTTTAATAAATTTTAATAAGATAAAATTCCCTCTTACTCTGGTACTGATTTTTTAAATGAGTTAAAAATTACTCTATTTTTTTAACTTTTTTAAGTATTGTTTAAAAAACGATATCAAAAAAAAAAGTATTTCTAAATAAGGCGTTTTTTAAAAATAATTCGACTTAGTATATCAAAAATGTTTTGATACTCGTTCACGATATAAAATTAAAAAAATACATTTATTTAATATTTAATTGTGAAAATCAGTTATTAAAAAAAGTTATGTCAAAAAGACAATTAATTTACCTATTTTTTTTGTTTTAGACATGTCATTTAAACTTTAAAGTAATATACATTTCAATTACAAATATTATTATATTAGTAATTCAAAACTATTAAATTGAATTTAAAATTTTGAATTTTTTATATTTTGCATTAATAAACTAAAATATCAATATATTAGTATTTTAATGTTGCAAAATGTTTATCATTGATGTTATTGATATATATACTTTGCAATATTTACATATTTTAAATTTGTAAATAGTTGATATATTCAAACATTCGTTGTATGAAATATTAGTTTAATTAATTAAATTGAACGATTGAACTACTAAACTAATGATTATATAAAAGAGTAGTAAAATAAAATTATAACATTATAATTATATTAGCTTATAAATAAATTAGTAATCCAAAAGACCAAAAATAAAAATATATTTGAAATCATTAAGTTTTCTTATCTTTCGATTATTTAAAGCTATAAATTTACTCAGAAATTAAAGTTATTTAATCGTCAAAAAATATTGAAAAAATTAGTTTATAAAAATTTAAAAAATAAAATTCATTTATTTATTTTGTTATCCGACAGCTGTGTCGGATACGTCCTAAAACCCATGTATATAAGAGATGTTCTCTTATACACAGAGAACTTCTTAAGATACGCACTTTCTTGTTAACCTTTTCTTATGATAATATATATATATATTTGTAGTTTTCTTCTAATCTAAAACCCAATTCTGGAGATCTTCTCCTATCAGGAGAAATTTTTAGGATTACAATTTTTGTTTTATTTACTAAAGAATTCAAATATAAACATATTTGCTAAATTAAGTCTTTTTAATCAAGAATAGTAAATCAACGTGCAATGAAAAACAAACTTAAGTAAATATCTTTATTTTAAATTGACAATATGACAGTAGTGATTGGCATTAATTGCAATAAAATATTTATATAAATTCTAATTTTTAATATTTTTTTAAAGATAATTGATTATTATTTATTGACATTCCCAATAAGTTTTTCTATAAATTTAAGTAAACAAACAAGAGATATTGTAGTTTAAATAATATTGTCACGCAATTTTACTTGTTGTAGAAAGTAAAACACCCCTCCTCGCGATGTCCACGTAATCAAGTGGTTATAATTTGCGGCTCTCACTCTCAAGACCCGGGTTTGATTCTGGCATGAAAATACCTTTCATGATCTTATTGTTACAAATTAATCTATTTAGCTCCAAAAGGTATGCTTTTGGTATAGCTTTTTAATATTTGTCACACTATCTTATACTATTTATGGCGCTTTAAAAGATAAGATTGAGAAGTTAAAGTTTAAGGCTTAACGTTAGTGTAGATTTACATATATTTTATTGAAATTTGAGTAATAAACTATTTAAAAAATATTATTTAGTCTCAAAATATAAGAAAATTGTTTTTCTAGTCATTTGGTTTTTAAAAACAATCATTTTGATACTGATATATTTCAACAAATAAACTAAAAAAATCTACATATTAGATTTTAATTTTTGTAAGTTTTTAACTACATCATTTCGGAAATAAAAAATTATAAAGTTTTATTAAGACATATACTATTCTATTAATTAATATAAGAAAAAAAATTAAATTGAAATGTAATAAAATACTTACAACAAAATGTAACTTTCTTTTGTTTGTCCCTTTTTAGTTAGATCGTTGGTAAGCGGTAAAAATATAATAGAGTTTTTAAATTAAATAAAAATAACAAGATTTTTAATATTAATGTATCATTGTAGTGAAGCAAAATAACAATTGAGATAATAATGAAAAATATTGTAAAAAATTATAAAAATATTACAATAAAAAAATAACTTTTATATATAAACATATTGAAAAAATTATTTTTTTTCACATCAGTGTGAACCACGCTATTCTTGATGAAATTAAATTTCTAAATTAATTTTTTTTTATTGGCGTAGAAAAAGATCCGTGGCGAAGGTCCTACACAAAGTTATCGTAGACTTTATGAGTAAAAAAAACTAGAACTAAGTTTATAACAATTAATTTTAAGAATAATTATATATAGAAATGAATAAAACGAATTATAAAACGATTTAAATGAATAAATGAATTAAATTTAATTTTGAGGAATTTTTTTGTTCTTTTTCTTAGCACGATTCGAGATTTGGCACGCTCTGAGTATCATTTTTAAAAGTATTAATTCGTACTTACTACAAAATTTTGCAATTATTGTCAAGAATAATTGTAATACTTTGTTATTACGTTTTTTGCTAAAAAAACTAGTGTTAATATTTTTTTGCAAAAGTAGAATTAAAAACAAATTTAACTTTAAAAAATAATCGAACTATAGCATATAATATTTTCGGTTATTAAAATCGTTATGAATATTTTAAAATACATGAATTTATTTTTGCAAAATTTTAAAAAAGTTTATTTTGATATTAATTTACTTTTTTTAATAAACATCTCTTTCAATAAATAAATACTGACAAATTTTTTTATAATTTTATTCTATTTCAAATAATTTTAAATTTGTTTAATGTTACTGTAAAATAAGCGCAATTTTTAATATTTAGTTAAATGTATCTGATATAAGTAATCTATCTACAATAAGATTGTTAAAAACTTAATAAAAAAATCCTTCGAATATAAATCTTATACAATGTTGCTATAGTACTTTTTTGTTATCATTTAATTATTTTTTATGATGTATTGTGTTTACAAGCTTCTTAGTTACTTATATTTTATAAGTTTATAGAATAACTTAAATAAATTATTATCACTACAAATGTTTCAAAATAATAAACATTTGCGTAAAGAAACATAAAAATGAAAAAAGAGACACTCGTTTGTCTATGGGTAAATAAAATAGATTTTTTAACATACAAAATGAGAGCAACGAAAAAACATTTTTTTATCTTGTATTAGCATATTTTATGGTATTCCGTTTGATTGATTTTACACCTAATTACGCATTTTACAGCGTTCCATATTCTAATAAAATTAGAAAAAAGACGGTAAAAATTCGTTTGCTTGTGGTTATCTATGGAAAAGCGAAATAACATTTAGAAAAAAGAAATATAGGTAACCGTTTACAAATGATAGTTTTCTATTTTAGAGCAATAAGACTAGCAACTATATATATTTAAAATAAAGCTGAATTTTTTTAAGCTAGTGTTAGAACAAGGTAACAAATGTTAGAAAAGTTTGATAATTTTTAATATTTGTATAAAAATTGGTTATTTTTAGTAGTAAAAATCGATTTTTGTAATACAATTTTTGTAATATAAAGTGAAATGACTAAAAAATAAATAAAAATAGTTATTAAAAGAATTTCTAAAAATTCTTTAATACATTTTAAGAAAAAACTCTGTCGCGAGTGGGGTTCGAACCCACGCATCTTACGATATTGGGTCTTAAATCCAACGCCTTAGACCGCTCGGCCATCGCGACTTAGGTACCATACTCCAATCTCACAATATAAATTTTTTTAAATAAAACAATTTAAAAAATTGTATTAATAGCTATTTCTCTACAACAATATTTATTTACGTAATATAATTCTTGATGATTAATACGTTTGATAAATTTAATACTACACAACACATCAAAGTGTTTTGTTGAGAATTCGTCAGTAAAAAATTTTATTTATGACTTTTTATTGTGTTTCTGATTTTGAGTTATAAAAATATAAACAATTTTATTAAAAACTAATTTTAGTTTTTAAAAATTATCTATAATTTATTTTAAATATAATGTTAATTGAAAATAACAAAAATGATATAAAGATTATTTTTAAAATATTTTACTAAGCATTATTTAACACAAAAAAGTTCAATATTAACAATATAATTTTAAAAAAGTAGTGATAGTGTAAATATTTGCCAACTTTTTTCATTTTATAAAAGTATTCCCAAATTGTAAATAGAATATAAATCGTTGATAACAATAATCAATCAAATATTCTAATATTTGTTTGAAAATAAATTTTAAAACTGAAGACTTTACTCTAGCTCTTTATTAAAAAAAATATTATTATAATACCAGTCGTTAAAAAAACTTTTGATTTTACAATAATATTTTAACAATTTTAATTTATTATTTAAAATATATAACTGTTAAACATTTTTATTTTATGTCACACTTCTTTTAAAAAATATGGTATAAGTATATGGTTAAAAGTTACCATATAAAACAATTTTTTTGCTCAAATAAAACTTTTTTTATTTAGCAATTATAAGAAACTCTTAAAATTCTGATATAAATAATGACCGTTAGTAATTTTAGCAAAACAAAAAAATGTCAGTTTTTGTCGTTGCTTTAATTTTATACATTTTTAATGTACAATTTATACGAGATCAATCATGAGCAAAAAATGTAATCAACAAAAACTATACTTAAGTGAACATTATAAATTTTCTAGTACTTTGATTAAAGAACTACAAAAATCTATAACTAAATGACTATAAGAAGGATTATAATTTTCTCGTAAAGAAAAAGAGACGAAACAAGTAATTGTATTTTTTGATGACTCTTAACCCAAAATACTTTATGAATTTTATTACAAAAATTAACATATTATTTAGCGTGTAATTTATCAATAATTTTTATATATTTATTTAATATTATATAATTTAATTATAGAGAGTTTAAATAAGTTAGCTAGGCGCATCTCAAGAATTTATACACTTGAGAAACACGTTCTTAAATATAAGTAAGTTAGATTTTATATCAATAATTATTGTATTAATTTATCCCCTATTAGATGGCCACTATTATTTAAGTAAAATAAAAGTTTGTAATATCTTCTTATCGTTCTTACTATCCCAAACAAAAATAATATTTTGCTTATATATCAATTAAAAGAGTATTATAAAATAAATATATTACTAATATTAAATATTGAAATTTACAAGTTTTTAAATTAAATGTTATCTTAATGTCTTTTAATAGCACTTTACTTTTATTGTTTATAAATACATTTACAAGAAAACTCAGTTTTGTTATATTTGACTTGATGCACACTTAATTGCTATATGTAATAGAAAAATTTGTAATCTATAGGAAAATAAAATTATTTCATATATATTTAAAAAATTTTTATTACTATTAATTTATTGTGTAAAGCTTTGTTTATCTTTTAAAATTTTAGTTTTATAAAATGATAGAAAATTTTGATACAAAAATTGTAAAACTGTCATGTTGTAAAACATGTTTGACGTAGAATGATGATTATTTGGTATATAAAGGAAGTAATAGACTTAAAAAAGTCAGACCTACTAACCTGATACCAAGGCCTTGGTATTATCACGATTTTTGTAACTCATTAACATTTGGAAAGGTCAAATAAATTATATTTTATACGGACCTGTAATATATATAATTTAACAAAAACAATTGTAAAAACTAGGATATTTTAATTATTTAACTTGAATAAAAACTACTTTAATTTACAGTAATAAGGTTCCACCGAGATTTGAACTCGGGTCGCAGGATTCAAAGTCCTGAGTGCTAACCGCTACACCATGGAACCGGTGGCAAGGGACTTTTATTTTTTTTTATAAAACATATTTTTGACAATTTTAAATAAAACCGATAAAAATATTTTAAAATGATTTTTATGTTGGAATTGAGATCAAAAGCAAAAGTAAACGCCCCCGGGTGGGCTTGAACCACCAACCTTTCGGTTAACAGCCGAACGCGCTAACCGATTGCGCCACGGAGGCTATGATAAAATACTTTTACTTCTTGAAAAAACATTAATAAATCTTTATTACGTATTATTTCAACTTTTATTATAATTTTTTAATCATTTTTAATTGTTTAGTAATTTTTAATTTTATTTATATTTATTTTAAATACAGTGACAAATTAAAAAAAATTTGTCTTTTGTACAATTAATAATATAATTTTTCACGCAATTTATACATTATAATTATTTTAAAAAAAATTATAAAACTAATTGCAAATTAAAAGTTTTTCTGTGGTCACACATATAATAAAAAAGACAAATTTTGATAAATTTATCTCAAATGCAGTAAAATGTTTTATCATTTTAAACAATTCAATTTTATTCAAATTTTAAAAAAACCAAGAGACAACAAAAATTATGTAAATGACGCAAAATAGTATATTGTCACAAACATTTTGCCGTTTTTTACACAAATATTTATTTTCATTTAAGATTAATGTAACCTTTATAATATTATGCTCATTTAAGATCTTCATTTATTTTTTATTTTTAAAATACGCCATTAAAAGTTTATTCCATGTAAAGTTAGTCATGTTTTTATAAAATTATAATACTAAACAATCTACTAAAAACAATAAATTTAAAAATTTCATAACAATAGAAATGAAATGCAATATTTATTTATATAGAGTATTTTAAATTAAAGAACTGTTTAAGTATTTGTTTTTATTTTAAATTAAAATATAAAAAAGCTATTTTTATTTAAAATAAATCCATTTTATTTTATACTTTTTTATAAGTTTGATTTTATTAAAGACATTATGATAATAATTTCGACTATCGGGTACTCAAACTTTCATAAAAAAAAAATAATTTGTATTAATTCAAATTATTAAAACATAAAAAATAAATGTACTCTGGTATGTTAAAAATGTTTTTTATAAAAGTGCTTGTATTTTTTAATTGAAATAAATTTTTATCCTGTATTCTAAAATGTATTTTAGAAACAATTAAAGTTTTAAAATAAAAGTAATATATTAGAAAGATAGATGCTTATTTTATTTTTTATTAATTGTTGTTTTTTCTTTTATGTAAAAATAGTTGCAATAAAATTAGTCGCAAATCAAGAAAATTTTATTAGATGAAACAAAATTATTACATTTTATGCAAAACTGTGTTCTTTTTTTTGTGTGTTGTAATTAACAATAATTTGATATTTTGTTTAAAAAATAGTAGATCTACTTTTATTAAATATTTTAATATTATAATACTTTTAAAAAATGGCACAGAAAAAAATGTTTTCTTGTAAAATGTAATTAATCTTTCATACTTAATAAAATTAAAATTTTTTTTTGTAACTAAAGTTATCTCAACTATTTCGTACATAAAAATTAGAACAATTACTAAAGAATTTTTAAAATAAGTTTTTTATTTTCCAGCTATAATACTTTTATTTTGAAATTTAAAGTGTTTTTACAATACATTTCAAAAAACTAGTTTAAAGGTTAATTTTGAGTAAGATTGTAAACGCTTTCACAAAGAGTATTTAAAAACATTTCATAGTATATTTTTTAATTTACTTATAGTTAAAGTTATTATAAATTACATTATCTTGTAAAATTATACTCATATAGAACTAAATTTTTTTATAATGTTTTTTAAAAAAGTATTTTTTTAAATCAAGAGTACGAAAAATAATAATGTTATGTGCATTTTTCGTACATTTACTAAAATACAGTTTTAATTGTATTAATAATTTTTGTATTTTAATTAAAAATTTTTGTTTTTTTTAATAAAATTTTAAACTCATTTTCTTTAGTAAATTGTTTAAAATAGTGTTTTTTATAAAAATGTCAACAACGCGAGGAATACACTTTTAATAAATTTTTTTTTAAAATAAAAATAGTTTAACTTTAAGATAAGCCTAACATCATAAAAATATTAAGATTAAATAAATAATACATCAAAAAAATAGTAAATTGTTGGTATTAATTATTTAAAAACGATGTAGAGATTCTATCTTTCAATTTTATTAGACGTACTACAAAGTAATATAAAAAGCATAATATATTAATTAAATTTTTTTTCTTAAGATGTAGAAAAAAATTAGAAAATATGATACTATATAAAAACAGGGACCTTTATATTAATTCACAAATGATAACATAATTATCATGAAATATTATTTCACTATTACTTTAAAATGCCAACTATATAATATTGTGGAGAATGACATAATTTATGCAATAATTTTAAATTTTGCTTCGTTTAAAAATTTTTCTTATCGCTAAATATTTTTTAAAAATTAAAAACAAATTTAGATTCTCTTACAGATGAAAACATTTTATTGCTTTCATCAAAGAATTATCAAAGTCTGTTTTTTTTTCATTTTGTGTGCAAAAGCGTAAAATATAACTTAACAAAAACAATTCAAAAAACTATAAAAAAACATACAAAAGAGCTTATAATATTTTACATATTACTAGTAATTATTAGAGTTGACAGATATCATAAAATCTTACATATTTTTGAATCATGTTTAGTAATCATTTATGATATATATGCACATTAAGATTTCATAACTTATTGCTGAAGATTTTTGTTCGATGGTCTATTAAAAACCACTCTGCTGTGCAGTCATGTCCGAGCGGTTAAGGAGAGTGATTAGAAATCACTTGGGCTTTGCCCGCGCAGGTTCGAATCCTGCTGACTGCGAATTTTTTTGCTTTTTTCTTTATATAAATCGACAAAAACAAAAAACACTTTAATTTATTTTATCACATATTTTTTTAATAATTTTAAACGATTACAAAAATGATATATAAGATAAAATTAAAAGCAAAAAAAATTAACAAATCTTGAAGTTATTTAGTTTATTTTATTTCTTAAGATTTCATAATGTTTCTACGATTACTTTGTAGGAAGCACTTGTATATATTCATGATGTTATTTAATAAACATTTATCATCATCTGAGAGATATTTTTCATTAAAGAATTGAAGTTTTATATTCTTTGATCTGAGTATCAATAAATTTTTTTTACATAAATGTTTAAAATAAAATAATTTTTTTATTTTACAAGTAAAAATTAATTTAGAAAATTTCCAACAGTTTGTAGAAATTGTAAGAAATATTTTGTTTCAATTTTTGTATTTTAAAAACTTAAATTGTTTTTAGTTTAACAAAAATATCTAATATCATTACTTCCCAATGCATAATAGATAGGGTTGTCTCTCGAATGTATTACGTAGATCTGCAATAAATATATCTAACGTGTACGTAGTTTAATATACAGAAAAAAAGTTCTGAAATTTTTTTTTCCTTAAAATTATATTTCTTGTAATTTCAATATTTCCTGTAATGATTTTTCCGTCTTTCAAAATTATGGTAGATTACATACGTGTTAAGAAAAAACGATTTTGTGAAAAGGCTAGTAATAGTTATTTATTTCAATGTTAAGTTAGTTGATAATCATCGTTTTAAAGATAAATAAAAAATCTATGCTTTAATGAACATAATTTTATATATTTTTATTCATATAAAATATATAAAACTATGTCAAATTTTCATTCAACTTTTTTGGAAGATATAAAAATTTAATAAAAAGTAAGTCATTGAGTAAAAATGACAATCTGTGTCATTATTTGAATGAACGATGTGTCTACATTAGCAGTTAGTGTCGTTGTTGAAGCTCATTTTTATTTTTGATAAAAAATGTTATACTACCAAGTATTTGATTACTATTATATCCGGTAAAATACAATAATTTTAAAGAATTTAAATCTACAAATAGGAAATAATTTTTTCTTTATTAAGAATCAGAAAAAAAGCAAAACTTATTCTTAAAAATAATTCAATCCTATATTTTAAATTATTGTAATATTTATCTAAATAGATTCGAAAACATTTTGTATGTTTAATGAAAAATTTATCTGTTTTATAAGAAATAAAAATGTTATTATTTAAAATCTTTGTGTATTTATTAATTGCAATATTTTAATAGAATTATTCTCTATAAAAATCATTTATATTGTTTTTTATTACGTTTAATGTATAAATGATAAGTATTTTAATTAGAGTAAAATAAAAGTAATAAAATGAATTATTTGAGCTAAATTTTATTTATTTCTGGATATTAACAAAAATACTTTATAGAAGCAGGAACAGTATAATTTTAAAATGCTACAAAGATAAAAACTATGCCGCCAGCAGGGGTCGAACCTGCGACCTTGGGCTTATTAGACCCACGCTCTAACCGACTGAGCTATGGCGGCTTGACGGGCAGAAATTGAGATTGTTCAATTAAAAAATTATCGAAAAAATAACTGTGTAATAATTTGTTTTAAAATACTATTTAATAAGACATATCAACGTTTGGTATAAAGATGTTTAATAATATTTATAAAAACATTGTATATTAAACTATTCTTTGTAAAATCATATAATGGAAGTAATATAAATAGTTCTTATTATGCTAGTAAATAAAAAAAATTATAAACAAAATTTTTAAAATATTTACTATTTTTTAAATATACTTTTTTGTGAAAATTATTATATTGAGGTCAATGAATGGTAGATAAATCTTTACAACAATTATAAATATATTTTTTTTTGTACAGTGATAATAAATTTTTTAAGAAATATTATTGAAATTTGAGTATTATGACAAAAACGACTATTTTTTATAAATAGAACTAAAAAAGTTTAAAGTGAAAATAAATATGAGCATATTCTCTAAATTAAGTTTATGAAGATCTTAATAACAACTATATTTAAATTAAAAAAACTTTTAAATTAACAATTTTATTTTTTGATAAAAATGCGCCAAACAAAAACGAACATTTTATTAATAAATCACAACATGGAAAGTAAGAAACAAATTACTTGCCACAACATTCATTTTTTAAAAAGAAGATAGATAGTTGAAGATAGCTTATAACATCTGCATTTAATTTTATGAAATAAAAGATTTTGTTATAACTAAAACAGAACTTTATTGTTAATATAGTATTTGAACAAGTTTTGTTCTATCAATTAATTGTTTATTTTACTACCCTTTGTAATAAGGTATTAAATTAGTTATTACTTTTAAATACTACTAGATTTAGTAAAAAGTTTATTGTTCATGTATCAACTAAAAATATAAAATATAGTCATATAATAAGAATGATAAAATAATATTTATTATTTAATTAAATATTATCTTCTTAAATATGTTAAATCCATGATTGGAGGAATTTATTTTGGGATTAAACTTTCATTTAGCTGATTTTAGAACAGAATTAATTTTAGTTACCATTTGGATAAAAAGATACATAGATATTGCTTTAAAAGTTATTTAAGAGCCAAAAACACCAATAAAAATAAAATAAATTAAAATAATGTTTTATAGAAAAATAAAGCGTCTTTTGGACAGCCTCATTGGCTCAGGGGCAGAGCGTCTGTCTAGTAAACAGAAGGTCGCTGGTTCGATTCCAGCATGGGGCATCTTTTGAGGTCCTGGTTTCTATTATTTACAAAGAAAAGTTACTTTTTGATACTTAGTAACTACTACTATCAAGTAAGTTTATATTAGTCATAGATAAAAAAATTATTTTATTCCAAAACAACTAATAAAGATAATTTATAGTTTTAATTGCCTAAAATAAATAATAAGCATTAATATCAAAAATTCTATTCGTTAGCCTCATCCCGGGCTCGAACCGAGGACCTTATGATTAGAAGTCATACATTCTATCCAACTGAACTAATGAGGCGATTTGAAGTGCCTACTTTTTTCTGTTCTACCGCGATTTTACTAGTAGAAAATTTTGTATATATAAAATATATTTTTAGAACTAATATAATATTGTAGAACAAAAAAGCATGTTATTTAATATATATACTTATTCACTATAGTTTTTACGTGAAAAAAAACTGGTAAATATTGTCAGTATATTGCTTTAGAAGAATTTTAATGTAGCTAGTCTCATGAAGTACAATTTTTTATGTATAAATACATATATAACAACAAGAGTGTACTTTTTAAAAAATGAATAAGAGAAAGATTTAGAATAAATGGATAACTACAAAATAACATTCTTTAATCATAAAAATTAAATTCTGTATTTTTTTCCAACTATCAAATAACATGAAAACTAAGTATCGTTAATGCATTAAAAATAAATATAGATTTTTTAATACTTAAATTTTTTCAAATATAAATTGATATAAGCTGTAGTAAAAATGATAGAAAATTAATTTTTTTCTTCTCTGTAACTCTTTTTAAAATTAAACTGATTTTTATAAGTTAATAGCTGAAAGACTGTTTTTTTAATTTGAGGGACTGAAAAGTTTAAAATTTTTCAGAAAGAATTTGTTTGTGTTATTTTTTACGAAAAAACACTTTTTTAGAATTCTTTTTTAGTATAGTTTTGTTTAAAAGATAACTGTTACCAAAGTAAACAAAATCTTTTGGTTCGTATACCTTTAAAAAAGTGAGATTTTAGAACAGTTCGAAAACATATCAATATTTAGATTAATAAAGAATTAGCAGATTGTGATCTAAAAAGTGATAACTATTTTCAAAAAATTAAAAGTTTAAAAGATATAATCTTGTGGTAACTTTATTAAAATAAAATAATATTTTTTATATAGATGTTAATCTATTTTGAAAAAATAAATCTATAGCAAATTTTTTTAGTTGGTAACATGGAGAGTTGTAGTCATTCAAACGTCAATTTTTCACTTTTTTTAAATTTTTTCATAAATTTTATTTTTATGATGAACTCAACTTTCTGTAAACTTGATCAATTTTTATGAGTTGATAGTCATTAGATTGTTTTTTTTTTCACTTGGTAAAAAAAAAAAATTTAAAAATTTTAGTCTATAATAGAACGTGTTTATTCCGAAATTCCATTTTTTTTGTGTATTTTTGTCTTTCAAATAACTTTTGGTATAAGAAAATAGAATTTTTTGTTTTATAACTTAATTAAAAAGTATAAGGAAATGATAAGAATAATAATTAACATTAAAAAGATTGGTCAACATTTAGACAAATTAAATACCAAAAGTAATATCAATGTTTTTAGTAAAAAATAGCTAATTTTCTTTATAACAATTTTTATTTACGATTTTATGCTTCAAATTGTTTTACAAAATATGCTCTGCAGAATGGTTGAATGAGCAAAGGCAGGTTTACAGTTGCTTATATAGTAAAAATAATTTGTACAAATAGATCAACTGGTCTTCTTTTGTGAAAACACTCGTTATATTTTAAGGCTTTTAAAAGTAAAAATTTGTATACACTACAAAACAATTTTTAAAAAACAAATAAAAACTTTACATTAATGTTACAATGAAATAAAGTTTAATATCTATATATAGTTTGACTGTTTATTTTGTCACGAGAACAATCAGTTTTTTTGTACAATAACCTCAATATTAATAAAAATAATTGTCAAATTTATCAAAATCATATATTATCAATTCTGTATTGTTTAAAGTATTACAATCTTGGTGGATATATTTTATTAATTCAAAACATTAATTTATTTAAGCAATAATGTGTAAATAGTTAACAATTAATTACTATTTTTATTTTATCTACTAAATTTTAATTAATAAAATTAAGAATAAACTAACTTTTTGTTAATAATATCTTTGTCTGTGTAAAAAAATGATTACAATAGTATATTTTCTTAAAGAATTATATGTCAATGTTATTATTTATGTTTTTAAGAAAACAATATTTACTATATAAGTTGTTAAAAAAAAGAAATGATTATTAGAATATTTCAACTGTGAAATGATAAAATGTTGGTGTGCGTGGGGATATAGCTCAGGGGTAGAGCGCTCCCTTAGCATGGGAGAGGGCTGGGGTTCGATTCCCCATATCTCCAGAAATCTTTTTATTTTAAACGTTCTTTTAAACTACGTTTCTGTTTTCATTATATTGCGTTATGTTTTTTTATATTTTAAAATAGAAAATTAGAGCTTTGTGCGTTTGTTTACAAATATCTTTTTATAACAATATAATTCTATTTTAGTAGTTGTAACCTGATTTGTTACGTTAAAAATTTAATTTGTAGTAAATATATTTACAAATATAGAAGTTTTAAGTAACATTATTTTAAATAATAACATGTTGAAAGGACATATAAATTAATATAATAAAGTAAAAAGCTATTTCATACTATATAAAGTACTCTATTGTGAAGATATATTTATATTTTTAATTATTTAAATTATTTTATTCTTATTACAAAAATTAATGTATCCAAAATATTATATAAAATATTATGTAGGAATGAAACAAAAGTTAGCTTTTCTTCTAGATTATATTATGCCTTAAATCCCATTTATTGTAGAATTTTTTAATATCATAAATAAAATATTTTAGTTTATCTATTAATATTTTCTTATCAAATATTTTTTTCCAGAATGTGAATTCACAATCTTTCAACACATTTATAGATTTGAAAAACAAAGATTTATAAAGATTAAATTTAATTTTTTTGTCTCTATCCATCTATAAATAAAATATATCTAAAAATAATCTATAGATATAAATAGTAACAAACAAAAAGAAATATAATAATAAAAATATTTAATTTATTATTAAAGATATTAGAATTTAGAGTAGATTGTATTACTACTTCAGTAGAATTAAAGTATTTCTTTTATATTATGTTATTTAACACAAGTAATATTTTAAAATACAATAAAAGTTAATTTTTACTTAAAATCTAATTTAAAAAAAACGTTAAATTGAATAATTTTTAAATAAATTATAAAAAAATTTATTTAGTGAAAAATGTAAGCCGCTAACTTCACCCAACCATAGCTCAGTTGGTAGAGCGGAGGACTGTAGATTTGGTTGCTGATATCCTTAGGTCACTGGTTCGAATCCGGTTGGTTGGAGATTTTTTATCAATATAGATTTCATAAATATCTAAAACAATTATGTTACTAGGAAATGTTTAAAATATTAGATTAATTTTAGTTTAAATTACTTTATAAAAACCAAAGAGGCATTTGTTTTTATAATATGTAAAGATTAAATATTTATCAAAATAAAGATTTTTAGTGAATTGAAAAACAATTATTAAAATTTTTCTAACATTTATGTCAATTGTTTTCAACAATTTTCAGGTGACTTGCTTACATTGTTCTACTTAAAAAATATCTAGTACGAAAAACATTTACAAAATGTTATCAAACTCGATGAAAAATAAAAGTTTGCACAAAATTTTAAACATATAAATCTATGAAAAAAGTAAACTACCACTTGCGAACTTTTAATTATTTGTTTTTTATTACTCGTTTATATAAAATAAAGCAATGTTTCGTTGACACAATTAATAACACCACATTTTAGCTTATATCATTAATTATTTACTCTTGTTTATGATAATATTTAAATTTTTTTATTATTAGTTTTAAAAATTATGGCAGATGATATATTTTTTTTAAAATTTTATTATCTGACACTTAATTACACAAAAAATGTTGACAATTCTTCAAAAATTTAATAAAATGTCTAATCTTTTTAAAAAATAAAATTTTATTTAAATTTTAAATGTATCAACAATAGTAGCTTTTTTCACATAAATTTTGTCGTTTTTTTGCAAAAATATATTTAGTACTTTAAGTAATGTAACTTATATTTAATTATAATATGTTTTGTGATACTATGCTCCTGTTTGAGTATTTTTTGTTTTTTATTTTATAAAATACATTATTAAAAGTTGATTTGATGTAGAGTTGTTAATGTTTTAAAAAAAATCATTGTTTTGAACAATTTGCTAGTAATAATTAGTTAAAAATTTTTATAAAAGTGATGACAAAGAAGAAAACTTTTATTTAAAAACACAAAGAGTTAATAATTAAAAATATTATTATAGTATTTACTCTTATTTGAAAATTATTTTTACTTTGAACAAAAATACATTTAATATTACAACTTTTCATTATTTTGATTCTCAAAAATGATTTTTAAAGATATTGTAAAAACATTTGTGTTTTTGATAAGTATAATTTGACCGAAAAATCATTAGTTACAATTATTCAAAATATTAAAACCTACAGAAAAAAAATATTATCTTAGTAAATTATTTTTAAAAAAACCATTAATAATTTTATTTAAAACTAACATCTGTTTTTGTATTTTGAAATGTATTGTATAACAAAATTTAATTTCTAATATGAGAATAATATCACCAAAAAATTGTAGTTTATTTTAATAATAGATAAAATTTTTATAATATAATGATAATGATTGTTATTATATAAAGTTTATTTGGACAATTTAGGGTACAATCAAAACTGAAGATACTAAATTATAAGTGCACCTATATTACAATAAATTACTATAAATATATATTGCACTTACTTATTCTTAGTATTATTATTTTTATTTAATTAGATTCTTAACTCCTTAGTTTATGGATACTTTCTAACCCCTAAAATTACAAAATTAGTCCATTAATTTTATAAATTCTTTTTAACATGATAATTGTTATAAAATAATATTTTCATTATATTAACTAGATTGTCATCAAAATAATTTCTTTGTAAGACTATATATTTTCTTTCTCCACTGTTCTTGAAATTTGATTTTCAAATTTATAGATTTTCATCTATCTCGTGAATAATGTAATTTTCAGGATCACTAATTTGTTCTGTTTGTCCCGAAGATTCCATAATATTAAAATTCCTTTTTCTTTTATTTGCTTCTTGGATTATCTTATTTCTTTCACTTTCAGGAACTTGAATCTTTTTAATTTTTGCTAGAGAGGCAGTTAAAATTCGGCCCGAAAATGATACAAATTTAACCTTTGTTTTTAATACTTCATCAACAACAAATGGTCCCGTATATCTTGAGTCATACTTAAAGAATTTTGGTTTCTTGTAAACAAATAAATCATTTTTCTTAAACTTTTCCACTTTTGGAGCTATCTTTAGATTTTGTTTTAAACGTCTCTCTTCGTCCAAAAACTTAATGTGGTCTCGTATAATACATGCCTGTGTCATTAGATCATTATGAGCACTCGTATTATCAATATATCTTAAGGTTTCTGTTTTTAACTTTCCTAAACCTATTCTTGGAGTTTGCAAGAACATATCCTCAAATGGACTCATTATCCCATTCCTTGTGGTATTCATAAAGAACATCGTGATTCTTAATATGTTTGTCCATAACATATTTGTACTTGCTAACTTAGACATCAATAAATTTACCATACGAATTTTATTTTCAGCAAAACAATTACTTTTAGAGTAGTTTGGAGTCCCAAACGACATTTCAACTCCAACATCATCCATAGCTTTTTGTAAATAATTACTTCTAAAAATTGATTCATTATCACAATGTAATCTGGCAGGAAAACCGAATATCATAAAAACTTCGGAAAATAACATTTCAGTGATTTTATGAATATCCTTATCCTTTAACGGTAATAGCCATGTATATCTAGAGTGTAAATCAACTAAAGCCAATATAAAATTAAATTCATCACAGTGTATTCTAGGCATTATAATATCCATTGCTAATACTTGCATTGGTTTATCCGGTAATGAAACCGTTCTGTTAAATTTAGAATAGATTTGAGAAGGGTTGTTCAGTTTACAATTGATACATTGTGATGTCGCTTTATGTACATGTTTATGCAACTTATCTGTGTAAAATAATTGTTTGAAATCATTTTTAACTTTATTATAGCCAAAATGCCCGTGCAAGTGAATTGATAAAACGATTTTTTCTGCATAACTGTTGGGAATATAAATTTTCATGTTATTTATCGTTCCACTGTTCTTGGGAGATAAAATATATTTTATCTCATTACCCATTTCATTCATATTCTTTAATTTTGGTTCATTATAATCAGGTCCACAGTCGATAATAACTAACTCCGATTCATTCATGTAAATAGGCATATTTTTGTAATATTTTAGTGGAGAATTTAACGCGTCCATTATAGTTTTATCATTTTTTGTAGCTTCTTTAAGTTCTTCTAAATTGATATCCTTGAAAATATTTGAATAGTATTCACTTAATGGTATATTTTCTCTAATATCTATAATTTTCTTTGGTCTTCCTCTAGATCTTCTAGATATATTATCACCAAGTTTTATTAAATTTCTACCCAATTTCCTCGGACTATCTCTATTTTTATTTTTAACTTGTTGTTCATTTACTTTCTTAGGTCGACCTCTTTTCTTAATTGTTAAGAGTGTTGAAATTTTATTTACTTTCTCGTTTTGGAATTCTATATCCTTAACTTCTTTAACATTTTTATCATTTAATAAATTGTTTATTTTATTTATATTTGAAGGTTCAACAAAATATATTTCATCCGTCTTCACATGTTGGAAAATTTTCTTCTCTTCCGTGTCAATCGTATAATTTACCAATCTTGAGATGAAGTCAGGTAAACTGTGTTTTATTGCTGGTACATAACATATTGTTATTGGATAAGATGATAGAAATGATAATAATTCAGCATATCGATGACAATGAGAATTCTTTACAATGTGAATAAGTGGTTGGTGGTCAGTTTCAATTCTAACACTTGAAGCTCCTTTTAATAAATGGTCAAAGATTTCCAATCCACAGCAAATACTTTTTAGTTCTAAATAACTAGAATGTCTAGCTCTCAATGTTTTACTTAAGGATACATTTGCCAATCTAATTAAAACAGATTCTCTACTATTTTCAGGATTTGTTTGGGTTAAACATATTCCTAAGTTAGTATTAGAAGCGTCTGTCTTTAGTACATAATCCCATCCATCAACTGGATATCCAATAGTAGGTTGACTTAACAGCTCTTGTACAATTAAATTATAATTTTTTATATCATCCTCATTCATATTAAATGGTACCTTTTTGCTTGTCTTTTCAAATAAACGTTTAGACAATTTTGGAAATTGATTCAATACTGGACGAAAATAATTTACACCAAATAAAAATCTCGTTAATGCTTTACGATCTTTTGGTATTTGTTCAACTAATTTCTTTATTGAATTTAAACAAGGTCTATATCCTTCTTGTGTAAGCTCATAGGCTAGGAATAAAATTTTCTTTCTGAAAAGTTTACTTTTTGCAAGATTACATCTCAAATGATTATCATGCAACTTCTTTCAAACTTTTTCAAGATCTTGACGATGATTCTTTATAAGTTTATCATCACTTTCATTTTTGTCAACACTCGTTACAAGTAATAAATCATCCATATATTGAATAACATAATTATTCTTTTTCTCCTTATTAAATAATTGAGATATAATAAGTGAAAATTGATATGGACTATTTAATGCGCCTTGCCCAAGAGTTGTATATGAATAATTAGTAATACCATCGATAGAAAATGCAAATTTCGGTGATAGATCACTTGGAATACGAATTTGTTGATAAGCATTTTTAAGATCTATCATAGAAAACATCAATTTCTTATTTCCTGGTATATTTCTCAGCTCTGTGATCACATTTACATTACCTCCTTGTTGTTTAACAGTTTGACTATTAACCATACGAAGATCTGCAACTAATCTATATTGATCAACTGGAGTTAACAACTTTTTGTTTTCACTTTCATCCAACTTTTTGGGAATCAACATCGTTGGGTGAATCCACTCAGGGTTTGGTTCCTTTTTCACCATTCCATTTTTCTCATAATAATCCAATATATATTGAGCAGCTGGTTGTAGGTTTTTCGGAACTTGATAGAATGAAAAGTGTTTTAATGTCGTATTGTTAAAATTAAATTCTTGTTGTCCTGACATTAACTTAGGTTTAAGATCTTTTTCAAAACAATTTTTGCATTTATTCTTTAACTCTTTTTCAATATCTGCTAAAGAATCTTCTGAGATATTTTTATCTTCCTTTAGTTTATCTTTTTCTTGATTTAATTTAAGTTTTATATTTTCTAAAGCTTTTTCTTGGGTAAGGATTGAGTTTTCCTTTAAGGATATGTAATGACCATCCATTTTTCTCAATATATTTCTTCCCAATATAACCTTATAATCTTTCTTTTTGGTGAAATCTGATATATAAAAGTTGTCGTCTTTATAAGATTTCCCTTTTACTGTGACAATAATAGGAGTTAAAATCTTTTTAACATAAATAGGTGATTCATCAATTGTAGTAACTTCTACATTATCTTCACTTATACTTAAACTTAAAGATCTGGCAACTTTTGAACATAGGATACTCACGTTAGCACAGGTATCAATCGCTCCCATCACTTTCAATGAATTATTTAAAATAACTTCTTCCAACAATATATCAGTGGAATTATCTTTCTTTTTAGTATATAACGCTATTTTCTTTCCTTCTTCAGAATCCCATCTATATTTACTTTTACATTTTTCTTCTTTATGTCCCTTAAAGTTGCAACGTTTACATCGTTCTTCCGATTTTTCTGCTTCTTTTTGTTTATTAACAACATTGTGTTTGATTAAATTAAATGCTCTTTTAATTTCGGATATATATATACTCACTTCGTTAGATTTATCGTTGAACAATATGAGTTTTATCTGTTGAGGTAGAATTCCTCCAGTAAGATACTTGACCTCCTTCACATGTTCATCGTGGGATAAATTTTCTCTAAGTGCTGAGATGCATTCTGAGATTTGATTAATTTTACTTTCCACATTTTCATAGGTCAAAACTCCCTTACGTAAATTTTCCAATTTTTGCTCCATATGTATCTTGAAGCTTTCACCCATATATGTATTAGTCAATTTTGTGATAATTTGTTTATAGGTGAGGTCTTTGTTATCCATAATTAACTTTTTAACTTCGCCAGTTACATTTACTGATAAGAAAGAGAGCTTTTTCTCTTCATCCACGTTTCCTATATTGCAACGTTGCTCGAAATCATATAACCAGTTTTTAAAATTTGTTTTTCCATTAAATAATTGCATATTCAAGAACGCCGATGTTTGATTTCTCTCAGGTTTTATAGAAATAATATGTTCTGGACATAGGGTTGGTTGAGAAGTTATGTTTGCTGTTTGTGAAATCGGAATTTTCGTTCGTGAAATAGGGATTCTTGTTTGTAAAATAGGAATTTTAGTTTGAGAAGTCATGTCATTTGTCATAGTTGCTAATTGACTTGTTGTACTTGAAAGTAGACATGCTTCATTCACCTTCGTCTTTTCCAGGTTACTTGCAAGTTGCTCCTTAACCTCCTGCATTTGTTTTTGACATATTTCTTGACTTCTCTGAAGTTCAGTCATCTGGGCTACAATCAACGATAAGAGATTTTTTTTTCTCCTCTTTCTGTTGCTGTCTTCTTGCCTCATCATTTCTACTTCTGTTTTGATCTCCCTAAATGTCTCTTCCACGGTGTCCTTATCCGTTAATTGCTGATCACGTCGGAGATTAGTGTTCACCATATACTTTATACTTCAATCCGCCAGATAAAATTTTTATAATATAATGATAATGATTGTTATTATATAAAGTTTATTTGGACAATTTAGGGTACAATCAAAACTGAAGATACTAAATTATAAGTGCATCTATATTACAATAAATTACTATAAATATATATTGCACTTACTTATTCTTAGTATTATTATTTTTATTTAATTAGATTCTTAACTCCTTAGTTTATGGATACTTTCTAACCCCTAAAATTACAAAATTAGTCCATTAATTTTATAAATTCTTTTTAACATGATAATTGTTATAAAATAATATTTTCATTATATTAACTAGATTGTCATCAAAATAATTTCTTTGTAAGACTAT
Organism: Strongyloides venezuelensis; assembly: GCA_963280985.1. Lineage (NCBI taxonomy): Eukaryota > Metazoa > Nematoda > Chromadorea > Rhabditida > Strongyloididae > Strongyloides > Strongyloides venezuelensis. The sequence continues at coordinate 18,463,911 of CAUJLX010000001.1, forward strand.
ATATTTTCTTTCTTAATTCTTAAATTGTTACTTTAATTTTTCTTGCGGTAAAATAACTGACAAGTTTAAAAAAAAACTTAAATTTTAAGTTCTTTTTGTATTATTAATAACTTAAATACTTTATGAGTGTTTGAAGTAACTTTTTGAATTAGAACAAATAGAAAGCTCAATATCTCATATGAAATATTACTTTGCAGAATTTAAACAATAATTTTAATTATTTAAAGACTCTGTAATATAAATAGGTATTAATAGATATTATAAGAAAGAGTTTATTAGGAAAAGATATCATATTTTTACAACATTTTAAAATGTTTTCAACTAGACTGGCTTTATTGATTCGTTTAGTGATATTTATATTATTTCTTTTGTTGAGTAGGAGATTGAGGCGTTGCTGCAGTATGTTGGATTTCTAAGTATTAGTTGGATATTGATATTTAAATGGATTTCTTAGAATTAATGTGTTTCACATTACAGATTTATAGATAACATTACAGCAAATTTATTACTATACCATACATTACATTACTTCATTAGTATAAAATTAGTTGAATTTGTAAAAAGACTATAAAAAATTGAAATATTTTAATCACGTAAATACTTTAACAATATAAAAATAATAAAACAATATTTTTAATTATTTTTAAAATCCATTTATATTATTATAATTGTTTTTATACAAGTTTCTTTTATAATCAAATAAAATAAAATTTTATTACCAAGTAAAAGCGTATATTTTTTGATACCATGGTATCCCATGTGGTCTAGTGGTCATTATTTTATTTTCATCAACATTTGGGAAAATTACAATAAAATTAACAATAAATAATTAATAACGTTGATAAAATTAAAACATCCGCAATTGTTGACTAATTCCGATTCACGGCTAATTACTGAAGCAAGTAAAGTGCCATTTAATGATCCGTGTCGTTCCCAGAACGCTGTATCTGGACAATAAAATAAATAGTCCTTTTGATGGTCCAAAGTATCTCTCAAATAAATCTTGAGTTTCTTTGAAGACTTAACCAGTAGATGATATGATCACTGGTAAAAAGACCACTTTCATCTTTTCTTGTAGACTCAATGCATCGCAGAAATTTACATCCTTCTTATACGATCTCCAGTCCAGTCCCACTTCCGATTTCGAATGAACTGTATATTTTACTCTCTTAATATTTAATTGTTCCTGCATAAAACCAAACCATGGACAACTAACTTCAATGACATAAATAACTTTATTTTCTTTGTCTTGCAGTACTATATCCAGAATGTGGTGCTTCAGGTTAACTGATACAGTCCAAGGTGAATCATAAACAAATTTGCATATGTCGTTTTCACCATTTCTGACGAATTGGATTTTGAATCTTTTGCATAAATGTTTCATGATTGTACTTGCAACCCAGTTATGCCTTGCTTTGTATAAAGTATTTTTATATTGTAGGCATTCATTGATGACATGCCTTACCGTTTCCAACTCAGCATCACATACCCGACAATTTTTGTTTGCATAGTCAAATGCAGGATGAGCTCGTAGACTTACTTGCTCTTCTTGACATGCTACCACAATTTTTGTGTTCTTTATGTCCATTGCTTTAATCCAATAATGATGAATATTTTCAGGGCCAACTTCTTCTATCCATTTTGGAAATCTCATATGTTGTGAGTACTTGTCCCATAGTTTATTTTGAAAATTGTTATAAATTACAGAACCAATAAATTTTTGAAAATCTTTGTGAGTTTTGAATTTTATTGTTCTGTTGCTTGTATTTAATACTACAGGAATATTTTTTATTTTGATACCATTCTTGATGTTATGAATGGCTTCTTCAAAACATATTTCCAAATCTTCTAGGGTTTCCTCATCCATATGATATTGGAGTGTCTGCAGAAGATCCGTAATAAAATTTTTCCTCTGCTTTTTCACCAATGCTACTTGGCACCAAGTTTGGTTGATTGTTAATAAGTTTATTAAATTGTAAGCAACCGCCTTGCAGAATGCAACTTCTCCTTCGATTCTAATATTAGCCAACCCAAAACCAGACTTGGCTTGTTTGATAAATAGTCTTGAAGTAGAATTATTTGATTGGAGAAGGTTCGCTTCTCTTAACTTCTTGACCACCATTCTATCTAATTCTTGCTCTAGAAACTTGAAAGTTGAGCTAATTTTGCCTGTGGTGTTTAAATGTGCCAAGACAAATCTAGCAACCGATGGGATTGTTAAGTTGTATATATCAATTATGTCACTCACTTTGAGATCTAATTGAAGTATTTCCTCCATTCTTCCCAAAAGTTTATTTTTCAAGGTATCCAGAGACTTTTCAGTATCAAACACTTTCTGTTGAAAACCAATATATTTATAAGGGTTGGTATCTTCAGTGATGCCTGGAATTGAAATTTCGTCCATTTCTTGGGCTATGGTACAATTTTCATTTTTAATGATAACATTCCCATCCGTTGATATAATACCACATTTACTCTGATTTGCTACAAGTCCAATTTGACGAGACGAATCGCAAACTGTGATTATCATTTGCTTTAACTCCTTCTCATTAGATGCATATAGCTTGAGATCATCCATAAAAAACGTATGGTTCCATCCTCCCAGACATTTTAGTTCACTAGGCAGATTGAGAGACCCACAATTTAGTTTGGATCTTGGGTAAATGTGATAATTTATCAGATATGTATGTTATCATTAAAGTGAAAATTGTAGGACTGGCTGCATCCCCTTGCATAATTCCAGATGAAATTCTCATTTTCTTCGACGTACACTTCCGTAGACATAATCTGGTAGCCCATAAGTCCATTCCGTTAAGAAAGGTAACTTTGATTTGATTTGGTATTGATAGGGCCTCCCATAAATATTTAATGGCTTCATGTGATAACGAATCATAAGCCTTCGTGTAGTCTATCCATGCCATATGCAATGGTTTTTTTGCAGCTTTTGAGTCCATAGCTATTGTTGAATCGATGTATTTTGCTGTTGCTGTACCCCATAGTTCCGGTTTATTTGCCATATGATTAATTTGAATTAATCTACCGCAATACCTATGGATTTGCTTATTGATTGTTGAACTTAATATCTTTGTGAAACTGTTTAAAACAGTTATTGGCCTGTAGCATGATGGGTCTTCCGGGTTTCCTGATTTGAATAAAAGAAATGTTTTCCCTTCATAGGCAAAGTCCGGTAATTTCATTCCTTCAAGTATTACTTTCTCAATCATGTTGATTGCCCATAGTTTTCCAGCCTTTAAATGTTTAAATGCTGCACATGGGAGAAGGTCATTACCAGCAGCCTTCCATGGACTGGCTTCGTTTATTGCGAGCAAAATATCTTCTCGTAATTCATCTTTATCAATGTCCACTTGAGAGAACTTATTTTTGATATTATTACAGTAATTCTTAAAATCACTGATATCTAATATCTTTTTTCCTTTAAAGAGATTTTCATAATATTCTACCGCCGTTGACAATTGAACTTCCGTTGTATTAGAATTGCTTCTTATACCAGATAACTTCCTTATAAGTTTAATTGATGGCGTTTTAGAATATGCCAATCTCAACATTTTACGTTTTTCATTCTTTTCTATTCTCGCCAAGTCTAATTCTTTAGATCGTATATTCCATTCTAAGAATTGAATAAATTCTTTCACTTTATAGTTTTTCCTTTTAGGAAATCTTAATCTCAGCTCATTGAGTATAGAGGCTGCCTCACTAGATGGACGTGTTTTAATTGTTTTTAGTACTTCAACCTTTCTTCTACCATTTAATATCATTTTTCTAAGCTTTTTAATCTTATTCTTTGTGGTCCTCTCTGAATTAAATGTTGTCAGTTGGGATATCGTATACATTGCTGCAGATATCACTTTCAAACCATTTTCATAGTTATCTTTGTACTCCTTTACCTGCAGTTTTGCTTGTAGTAGATTATCTACCAACATCCAAACGGGAGCAGTATACTTATTAATATTTAATTTTTTTGGTACCTTGATAAAAGATTTTGATGATTTGATACATGCTTTTTCAAACATGTCTTCCACTTGGTTAATACCACAAATTCTTTTAACCTTTGCTACCATTGATTCATAGTATACTTTCATCATTTTGGCCACGTCAACAGATTTTTCTGAAAGTTGAATGTTGCTTAGCCAAGATTTATGAAAACTTAAATCCTTTTCCTTTTGAGTAGTAGATTCTTCGTCTACAATATTTGAATTTTCCTTTTCATAATTAGCTAACCTTTTTTTCCACAATTCTTTTTATTCTACGTCGTTCATAGTCGCAGTTTATAATTTTATATCCATGGTCATGATTTAATTTTTCGATGACACTTTTTCCAGCTGAATTTATTATTTATCTTGGATTCAAACGCCACTTTTTTATACAAATCGGCGTCTTTTATGTTTATTTTCTTTCCAGTACCTTCTGGTGTTGACTTTTTCTCTTTCGAGAGATTTCTGCCTCCAGAAGTCCTCATCTTTTTAGTAGTTAGTAAAATATTGAGAGGAAATTAAAAAAGCACTTCTCACCAGCTAGCAAAAAAGAAAAGTGTGGTCTAGTGGTTAGGATTCGTGGTTTTCACCCACGCTGCCCGTGTCTGATTCCCGGCATGGGAAAATTTTTATATTTACTAATCCTAAAGTATTATTTTTAGAATTTTTTATTTAAAATAAAATGTAGCTTAAAAGAAGTTGTCCAGATATTAACATTTATAGATTTTATGTTATCTAATATAAAATTTTTATATCCTAGTTATTTTGCAGCTAAAATGCATACGATTATAATTTTATATATTTTACAACGAAATTATAATTTTGAGCGGAGTTATAGATCCTCTAAATTCAGCTACGTTCAACAAATTTATTGAATAGAATATTTTAAATTGTGGTTATTAAAATGTAAAATTATTATAACAAATAATAGTAGAATGCAATATTAAATAAATTTTGAAAATGTTTAAATCGTAATTTTTTGAAAATGCCTTTATCTTTTCAATAAAATTATTCAAACTGTTAGATCTATGATTTTTTACTTTTCTATTGATATTAATATAAATTTATATTTTATTTATTATTAGTAGCACGCCTACAATTAATTTTAACTGACATTTTATTTAGAAGATGAATATTCACAAATTTAATAAAAACTAAAGTACCAATCATTTAAATTAACAATAACATAGTTTTTTTAAAAAATAACTTTAAAGTTTTAAATTGATCAAAATATTAAAAAAATTGGCATAATTATAAGATTATAATCTAAAATACGTTTTAAAATTGCGTTATATTTTTCTACTTATACAATATCATTAGATGTAGCAAAGTAAAAATAAATAAATAAACTATTTTAAATTATGGTAAATATTATACTATTATTAAATATAATATATTAATTTTTTATTACTTTAATAATATTAACAGTTTTTTCCTACAATAATTAGAAGATAAGGGTAAAAGTTTATTAAAATTATAATTTGTGTATTATACAAAACTGCATGGTTGTTTTATTTAAATTTTGTTATCTATATTTTTTAAACTTAAAAATTAGAAAGTTTTAAAAATATCGACTATAAATATTAATATCAACTATTATTTCTACAAATAATATAAAGAGTCATCAGGGTAGCCTTCACTCAGTACTGAATCGTCACTTCAAGGTGATGATTTTATTTAAAATAAATATACAGGAAGATGTCTCACGGAGGTATAAGATAACTTTGGAATTATATGCAAAAAACATGTCAGAACATTCTATTTCACAATATTTTTTTATCATATATCTATTAGTATTTATGTTTTAGGCATGGATGACAAGAAATATGGACTAATTGATATATATTTGAATAATTAATATAAAGATAAGTTTAATTTCCTTTAAATATAATTATTTTTAGACATTTATGTGAAATTTTTCTATATTTCAACATCAAGAAGAATATTGAAAGTATACAGGTAAGTTATGATTTCGATTAATATTTATAAATGTTTATAGTTATAGGATATTAGTTCTCACCATTCAAGTTTGCAGGTGAGATTTATTTTAATATAGGTACATATTTAAATTTTTTTCATATCAGATGTAAACGAAGAACTGCTGAATCGTTAACTGCCAAATTGGATTGGTTTAATAAAAAGATAAGTTTAGTTTTATTAAATTATATGATATTTTCAGGTATTTGTAAAAGCTGGTTCTTATTTTCAAAATCAACAGGAATATTTAGCACACAGGAAAGTTTCTGCTTTTACTAGCAATTATTAATATTTTTAGTTTTAGGTCATAAAGCTGTTACTGTTTAACTTTAAGGATGCTTATATTTTACTTAATTTTTGTAAGTTTTAACATTATTTCCTAATTATTATAATTAAATTTTTGTAAATTTTATTTTTTTTTAAATATTGCTTTAAAATAAATTTTTTTTAATATAAGATCTTTTTTTGTATTATTTACCAATAATATAGCTATAAATGGTGTTATTGGCATAGAGATACTGTCTCAAGAGATTTTACTGGAGAAAAGTACTCCTTTTTGTATATTTTTAAAATCATCACCTCAAGGTGACGATTTGACATACACATAAAAAAGTGCGAAATCGTCACCTTGAGGTGATGTTTTCTTTCTGAGTGTTGATTCAAGAGCGGTTAATGGGACGGACTTGAAATCTGTTGGACTCTGCCCGCGCAGGTTCGAATTCTGCTCAAGGCGTCTATTTTTTTATTTTGATTAAAATATTTTTCCGTAAATATTAGTTATTATGAATACATAAGAAATTTTTTGTTATTATGTCACTGTTTCAAAATAATTATTTAATAATTACTATGATAAAATTTTATTAAATATAAAAAAAATATAAACAGAAATTTCTATCTTAAAACAATGATTATAATATATAAATTATAATTGAGAGTATTAAAATAACACCACATATATATTTATAAAGTTATTACAGTATTTGAACAAATATCTAAAGAAAATAGACAATAAAATATAAAATTTTAATGTTTTAAAAACAAAATCAACCTTTTTAACTGAAATAATTCAAAATTAAAGCCCTCCAGGGGGCTCGAACCCCTGACCGTTAGATTAAAAGTCTAACGCTCTACCAACTGAGCTAGGAAGGCTACGGCAAGAAGAGTCTACTTATCCATAAAGAATTATTTCGAACACAAAAATTTTTATTAATATTATTAGTGTTTATGCATTATTTTTTGTTGTATAATAACTCATACAACTCTATGAAGGTATTTTAAATAAAACAAGAGGTAATAATATTAAACTAGTAAAATATTATTATATCCATTTGTTTAATTTTCATTGAAATAATCACTAAAATTTATATATTTTTAAAAAATATATTGGTATTTTAAATTTACAAAATAGTTTATTATAATACTGCGAAAAATAACAGAATAAATAAAGCTTATCAATTAGTTAATTAAGAATAGTATTTTGCACAGAGTTGTAAAGTATTATTTTTCGTAACTTTTAATTTAAAAAATTCAACATACATAAAAAAAGATTATCACATAAGAGAAAAGAATCGTAAATATTCTTTTATTAAATTAACTTTTTTATAATAGAATCTTAAAATTTTTAAAAATTCTGACTTTGTTTAAAAACGTAAGTAAAAATTATAAAAATTATGCTATGAAAAAAACTATGCCTTTAAGTAAAATTTTAGTTAAGTTTTTTATTTAAATTTTTAAGTAACAATAAGTAAAATTTTTATTGGTATTATTACACTAAAATATATTGCAATATAATAAGAGAAAAGATGATATATAGAAATGTAAGAAAACGTGTCATAAAATAAAGTCATGTAATGTAAATTAGTGAATAAAATTATGTGACAATAGTTATCTTTTATATCCAAAGCTTAACCATGTCACAGGCATAAGCTGATTGATAGGTCAATCGTCACTAATAAGATTGTAAAGAAGTTAGTTATGTACTGCTAATGTAATTAATTAATAAAATGTATTTAATAATTTTTTTTATTTCTATAAAGCTGGTATCAACCAATTAAATTCAGTTATGTTATTTTCTTTTAATAGTTTAAAAAAAGAATTCGTTTATGAATTATTATATAACAAACGTTAAAAATATATATTGCTATTATTCACTCAATTTTAACCGTTTTAAACATTATAATTTTCTAAAATATTTATATTAAAAAACAATGGTTAATACAAATATTTATTTATTAAAAAAATTAACTTCTTTTATATTAAGAGCATAATAAGAGCTATTTATATTAAATTGTTGATATAAATTTTATAAAAAGTGTTTTTATATATGATTTTTTATAAAAATATTAAAAATAATTGTATTCAAATTTATCGGATATTATTAATTTTTAGTTGTAAAAAAGTCGTCATAATTGCATCTATATGATGAATTATTCACAAAATACTTTTAGTTGTGATGAAATAGATTTGAGTTCTTTCAGGTCGTATGGTGTACACTCAAAGTCAAAGTGTCACCTGTAGGTGACAAAGTCGAGATTGTCACCTACAGGTGACAATGTTTCCAATACGTAATTTTCAACAATTAACGTTGGAAACAAATAATTTCCGTAGAGAATCATCATCAAGAGCATTATTTAGCACATTTCAGCAGTTGATAAAATAAAATATTCATAATTCTACAAATTCTTGAAAGTTTATTGTTCTTAAGAGTGTAATAATATGATTAATGTTCTTTTAAATAGTAAATTTTATCTTTATACAGTACATATTTAACTACAAGTTAATAAAGTTTTATTATTTTATGTGTTTTTCTATTTTTTTACATTATTATATTATTCTTTATTAACAAACATGTGTTATATAAATATTTTTTTAAATATTTTAATAGTTTGGGAAGTTTTGAAGATATAAATATTCTACAAACAAAAAACAATGATATTTTGTTTTCAGAATTCATAAAGATGTAATTATTTTATGGCATTATCTATTATTATGATAAATTTACTATGTGAAATGTTTTGTTTGCATTATAATAGTTTTATTTAAAGGCATAATTGTTACAATATATTATTTTTTATAATTTATTTTAGAAGTAGAACTTTATTTGATATATTCTTTAAGATATTGCTTTTAGATATTGAGATTACATTTCTGATGGAATATTAAAGGATTCAGAGATACTTATAGAATGTTTCTTTAACATTATTGATAACTCGTTTCTTACGAAAATTTTTCTCATTATGGTTAAAGCTGGAACTTTGTGATTTTTAAAGACAAATAAAATCTTTTGCATGGTACATGAGCAGCTTCAAATCTTTCTGTCCCTAGACCACAAAATGATCCTTCGTTTGCATCTAAAATTCGGTTGTAATGTAACAAATAATGCATTTTATTAGTAAATCCTAATATATTTTCTCTAAGTTTTATTGATGTTTCAACAACTTCATTACATTTTGCTATTAACTGCTGCTTTTGATATTCTGTTAATGTTTTTTTTTACACATAGTTCGAGTACATCTAAATTTGACTTAATACAATTTCTATAGAAAATTAAAGATTCATTTTGATATATATTCAACAGAAATTCAATTAATAAAACTAAACAGTATCCAACTTCAACATTATCATATCCTGAATGAAAATGTATACATTTGCGTGAAGTTTCAGGAGTTATTGTTAGTTTAGTACTTATTAGATTTGATCTCAAGACATTTTTTATATCTTGTACAACATTACTACCTCTTCTAATATGATATTGTAAAAGTAATCCAGACAGTGAAAATGTTGTTACTTCTGGAATATTTAATTTACAAAGATTTTGAAATACAATATATGTATTAGAAGGTAAAATTCCTTCACAAATGTCGTGGAAATAATTCGAATAGATTTGAGAAGTTATTTCAGTAAACAAAGGGTTTAATGTTGGTTTATCCCTAAATTCCCCCATTTTCCTCAATTTTTTGAATAGTATCAAATTCTTTGTATCTTCTTGGTACTACTAAACATATGCGGCATGATGGTATGGTACCATGATCACTATTAGCAGCATTAACATTGAAAAAATTATCAAGAAAACAATGATCTTCTAAAATTTGAACAATTTTAAATCTAATTTGTCTTTCATTACACGTTATGAAATTCTCAGCCCTAAATCTTTCAAATAGCTTTCGAAAAAATTCATAATAACGACCTTTGCCAGAGTTTCCTCCAAATCTTTTTAAACCATATGTTGAAAGTAACGATAATGTATACACAGATGACAATTTTGACATAGATTGAAATGATACTTTTGGTCTAATAATTACGTGAAGGAATTCACTGAAACCATCACTAAAGTTATTCATAACTAATTCATCTGCATTAATTTGTAATTCTATAGTTCCATTACAACCATTGACCATTTCTGGAAAATTTTCAACCATTTTTTTTAAAATATAAGTAAAGTTAAAATGTACACCCATGTATTTTTTATTCTCAGAAATATTTATTTTTTGAACTGCATTGGTTCTAACATCATTAACGTCTTCGAATATCTCTTCATTACCCATAAATGGTGAACAAAATTGAAATTCATTTCTAGCACGTGATTTAACAATTTTAAGAAGATCTTCAAGAATATTGGCAACAGCATTATCTTTATAAATCAAAACAATCTCTTTCTGTGCATTGAGAAAAAGTTCCAGGTTCTTAAATGTACTAAAATCACCTTTAAAAAATTCGCCAAAGTTTTTTAGAACTGATTCAATAATTCTTTTCTGTTGACCGGTCTAATTTGAATCATCGTCGAAGTTAAAACTTAGATTTCTTGATGATAATGTCTCATTTATTTCTTGATCTGAATCATTTAAAAAAACATGATTATCATATACATCATATTCATCAAAATTATCTCTTACTTCATCTCTATTTTCTATTTGTTGTTCATCATTAAATGTTTCTTCGGCTTCTGAAGCTTCCGTTGTAGTTGGTGCTATTTCTTCTATTATGCTCGAGAAAGTGTCTATGATTTTAAAACATCCTTCACGATTCATGTGTTTTAAAAAGTTTGAAGCAGAAATTTCGTTTATTCTAATGTTAAGAAAACCGTTTTGCTTTTTTCTAATACAATTTGAGCATTTAATTTTCCAATTTGCTTCTACAGGGCGATCATGCATACTCTGAAGATGATTTTTTAGTTCAGTCATATTATAATTTTCTTCAATCATATAGTCAGCATCAACACAAAGTGGACATAAATATCTAGCAGTATTTCTACGCATCGTATTTTATCTAAATCAGAAGAGTATACTAAACACGAGAAAAATTAAATAAAAAAACAATAATTATTAAACATTTAAAAGCAAAAAATCTGACAAAAATAATTTTTGTTTTACAGTAAATGGCATTTTGTTTTATGAAACACATTAGGATAAATAATCTATATAAAAAAGTTTTTGAGTGAAAATATTGTTTTTTATCCAAGATTGAGATTAAATAAATCAAAATAAATTTATTTTTAAATAAAAAAATTGATATTTAGTAATGAATATAAAAAAGAAAAATTTCTAGAATTGATTGAATGTCATTTGAAAATATAGTATTTATTTATATTTGTTTTTTAACTTCTTCCTTTCTAATCCGAATCATGTTTGTATTCTGTGTTACATATATTAATTAATTTTGTAATTTCATCAGTTTCATTTTAACTTTCTAAAATGTTTTAAAAGAATTTATAAACTATCATAGTTAAATGATAACTTGGAAATTATACTAATATAATCAATGTTTACCAATTATCAACATTTACAATAGTTATAATTACACAAAATTGGTAAAGAACATGAGTGTATTATTAAGATACCAACTGTTAATTCTTTCAATTGTTACTACACTTTAGAATTGAAACATTTATGAAAATATTTTTTTAATTTAAAAGTTATTACTATAAAAATTTAGTTAATCATTGTCTATGTTTAATTATAAAATAATTATCTGTCACAAAAAGTTTTATAACTTGAAAACCAAACAAATTATTTTTTCAAACAAATGTTTTTTTTTAGTGTTTCAAAACTGATTTTGAATTTACAAATAGCTTTTTTAACAATCTGAATTTAATTCTTTCAAGAAATAAAACTTGAATTTTGTGAAGACACTAATAAAATAATTATATAAAATATAACTTTTATTCAAACATTAGAATATTAAATGTATATCTCGTGTAATTAAATACAATTATAAATAATATATATTTATATTTAATTAAATAAGTTACTTTATTAAATGATCTAAAAAGTGCAATTTACTATGTATAGACTTGTATTTTTTATAAACATTTTATGCTTAAAAAAAATGTGAAAAATCAATTTCTTTAATTTTAATATATATAAATAAAGTTATCTTTATTTGAAAATTGTTTTTTTACGAGACAATTCTTTATAAGAAAAAAGGGTAAATGGTTGCTTTGTTATTAATACTATATATGTCAAAGGTATAGGTGCATAAATGAACTTAGTCTAATAAGTTGCGGGAAAAATCAAACTATGTCTACATGTGTGAAGTATCTTTTATACTTTTTTTTTCCATAATAGCACATACCTGTCAAAAGATTTGTTGTAATATGATACTTTAATTGCATTTTATTGTATTATATTGCATTATAATAAACTTTTATTAGTCTGTCAGTATTGTTTATAAAATTAAATTTGATAAAATAGTAAATTTTAATGATTTGTGATATTATTTGATCAAAAAATGTAAAGAGCTTAAAAATATATTAATAAATTGGATGTTTTTACTGTATTTTTTTTAAATTTTATTTTGATTTTTAAATAAATAAAGTTTATTATTATAGTATCGTTGTTTAATCATGTCTGATGCTTCTGCACTTGTTAATGATAACCAAAGATATTGTTCAACAGAAATTGAAGTAAATTTTCAATCGGCAATTGATAAGAGTAAAGGAAGGCATAAAAATGTTAATGAAGTTTTAAGAAAACTTTCAAATGAGTCTTTAGATAATGAAGAAAAAAAGGTTTTGCAATATTTTGCAAATCAATTGTATCAATTAATTTTCATTGATAATAAAAGATGGTCACAAAAAAGAAATATTAGCAGTGATTTCATAGTTGCTTTAGAGCATAAACTTGGTGAAAACTCCAAGAATATTGTTTTTAAATCAAAGTTAACATCGTCTCTATCATCAGAGCAATCTAGAATAAATAGAAGACATGCAAATGCTTCATCTAATTATTCTCCTAACGTCGTTCAAAATTTATAGAACAGCATTATTAATGAAGATCAATTAAGAAGCTTCTTGAGTGATAGAATGATGCCTGATTTTATAAATCAGTATTTAAAGGTAGTAGATATCAAGAAGGTAGAAGAAATCTTGTCCAGATTTCAATCAACTGAACCAGCTCTTCCAGGGCAACCAAATGATGCATTTGGTATTTTATTGGAAAATTTGAAAGTATGTGATTTCTTTTTCTTATTTAACTAAATAATATGCTTTAAGATACAGTCAAGATATATTTGGCAATCTAATCCGGTTTCAGAAAAAATATGCTTTGTTTTTTCAACTGGTACAATGAGTGTATTTGCTGGTACAATATTTATATATCAAGCAGATAGAGTTGAAGATATTGTAAAAATTGGATTATCACTGGCTCTTCAAATTGGTATGCCATGCGAAGAGAATTTTAAAATTCTCTTAAGTTACTTTGCTTTTAAGATGGATATTCCTCCATCCAAATTTTTCAGAAAGAAGGCTGTATATTCATCACGCTTTGAAAGAATCTGATTTCAATGAAGATTTTTATTTAATAATTTATTATCATATTTATTTTGTAAATGGAAATGTATTTTAACTTATGTTCCTTTGTTGATAATTTAAAAAATTTTAAATTAAAATTTCTATTTATTTAGTTTCTTCAGTAATAAAAAAATTATACTAGGTTAGATTTATTCTACTCTTATTATAGAATAGAAGCTTAATATTGTTGTATTTTAAGCAAAATATTTTGATTAGTTTTATTAATTATTTGTATTTTAAAGAAGAGCATTTATTTTTTCTAATTCATAAAAATGTATATGATATATGCTATAATATAGTTATCATATGTAAAAAACTTAAATAATTGATGACATTTACCTTATATATAACAGGAATTTGTAAAAAACGAAATAAATAAATTAAGATCAAATTTATTAAACAAAAAAAGCTTTTATTTAGGGGCTCCTTATATACACAATCAATATACCATAAAAGACATAAAAAAATAGTACTATAAAGGTTAAATATGATAATCTTAAGTTGTTATTATATTTAAATTTTAATCTACATCTATTTATATTTTATTATCTATTTAAATCACAATACAAGAAACGACAGAAAATATTCAACAATTTCACATTAACAAATTAATAAAGTATTTAATAGTTACGTTAAAAGTTAGAAAATAGATTTGAGATTACAAGCAAATCTTGAACACAATATAAAAAATGAAAATTAAAATCATCTCATATCTAAGCTTTATACTCTTTTAATAATGATTTCAGAAAATTCTTATATCTTTTACCTTATTTTTTACTCATATGTAATTTAATTAGTAATTTTTTTTGTAAATCCAAGAATATTAATATTTTCTTTCAGTGTTCATTTGTATTCTTCTATTTTTTTGTCACAAAATGTTTATCTAATAATTCAATTTATTTATAAATCATTCTAAAATTGCAAAACATTCTTAATTTAAATAAAAATATATATTTTAACAAAAATAATTAAGTAAAAATAGTAATTTATTATCTTGTTTACGTATTCATTTTTTTAAATAAAAAATAGCCATTTATTGCATAAAAAATGTTAAGAAAAGCATTTTACTATTGTTTTATGAATATTTATTTCAATAGTTTAGTTATTAAAGTTGATTAAACTTTGTCGAGTAAATGAATGAAGATATTATTGTCATTTAATGATGAAACAAATGTATTTATACATAAGTATGAATAAAAGAAATATCACTCTTAACTTTCAAATTAAAATTTCACTATACTTTCTTGATATTTAATCTATTTTTGGTATAAAATGAGAAGTTTAATATCTCGTATTGTTGGTGAAACAATAAATATCAATAATATAAACAAAAATACTGAAATAAATAATGTAATAAATATTTCAAGTAAAAAAATTAAACAAATGCTTAATAATTACACGTTTTCACAATAACTAACTTCTTTGAAATCATCAAAATTGTATTTTTATTCATTATTGGTTATGCATAATATAAACTTAACTCCAAATTTCCTCATAGAGTAAGATTAAGAAGTAATATATTCAAAAAATATTTTAACATTTATTTTGTAAGTTTTAATTATTACTAGAGTATATTTTTAAATATTTGTTTTAGATTTTCCTACCTACCAAATGGAGAACAAGAACATGGCTAGTAATATTGATAAAGATAAGTTTTTTATAACATATTTAACCATTTTAATTTTGTTTATATTGTATTTTAGGATGATACAACTTAATGAAGCATGAATTGTTTTTGTGAAGGAGAACAGAAGGACGGTTAGAAAAATAAAAAGATAAGTTTTTATTCAATACTACCAATATTAAATAATTTTGTTAAATTGTATTTTAGGATGATGCGGAAAAAAAATGGCATTGCAGTGTTGCCTGTATACAGTTGGAACACCAACAAGATGAAAGGTAAGTTTACATAGTTAATTTAAGGTATTTAAAATTTTAAGTTTAAAAAACTATTGCATTTTTAATATTGTCACTTGTAGGTGACAATGTTTATTGTATTTTGACATTGTCTCCTATATGTGACAATATTTTCTTCTTATGATATTTTCACTTGTAGGTGACAATGTCTTTTTTCCTTTTAACATTGTCACCTATAGGTGACAATTTGACTTTGAGTGTAGTCGGTTATCACGTCTGCTTTACACGCAGAAGGTCGCCGGTTCGAACCCGGCTATGGCCATTCTTTTTAAAGTTTATACTCAAAAATTCAACGATTTTTACATAAAATAATGAATTTAAAAGATTATTTTGTTTTACTAAAAAAAATTAACTATTTATCCAGCCAAAAAAAAGTGATTTCGGGGGGATTCGAACCGCCGACCTTCTGTGTGTTAGACAGATGTGATAACCGACTACACCACGAAATCTTCTCATAGACTTATTTTTTTTACAAAGCATTATTTTAATATTTTAATTTTTATTAATGTTTTTAAATTTTCTTAACTACTTTTTGCTGTAAATGATTTAATATATCATGTAGATGTATTTCAAGTATGATAATAAATAGTAATTTAATGAAACATATAATGTAAAATTATTAACTTGCTTTTAAAGTTTTTATTCATACTTCTTTGAGAAATGTTTTTAAGAATTAATTTTTCTTTAATAATACTATATATAGCAAACATGATAAAAAATTTAATAAAATAATGTTTACCAAATATTTAAATAAAGATTACATTTAACACAAAATCTAAAAATATCTTGTTAGTAACAATGAAATTTAGAAAACAAAATATCCTCAGAAGAGAAATTAGAAATATAAAGAAAAAAAGTCAATTATAAATATTTTTCTATTCATCTAAATTCTTCTTGAGTGAATAATTTTGTTTTTAAAATATACTAATTTTATCTAAAAATATGTTATTATTTTGTAAATTGAGTAAATCAAATGTAATTCAAATTTTGTTTTCGTGCTAAAAATTATGATGAACTCTCAAAACAAAAACAAGGAATGTATAAATTTGGGAAGATAGTTGTTTTTAAAAACATTTTATTTTATGATTAGAAAAAATTATGTATCGCATTTTATACCATTTTATACATTTACTTATCTATTGTAATTCTAGTTCACTAGGGGTATTATAACTGAAGAAAAGTAAAGAATCTCTAAAAAGTGTTAAAGAAATTATAGATTTTTAATAAGTTAAAGAGTCAGTTAAGTTAATTAAGTATCCCTAGGTAACCATTTATTAAAATTTGTTTAACGTTTTTTTGAATTTGTTGTTTTGTTGTGAAATAAAATAAAGAGTTCATTTATCCACTGGGAAAGTCACTAAACAAATAACTAAATATTTTGCTATAATAAAAAAAAGTAATTAATTTTTAATTTAGTATATTACAATTGTAAAAAATATATTTATTAAAATTCATCTACTTTAAATTCACTGAATATTATTGTTTTCGAAAATATTTATATTTTAAAAATAGCTGTTAATTTAGAAATTTAGTTTATTTAAACATAAATTATTTTACATTAAATTTATAATAATAGCTATTTACTTTGTTTAGATAATATGGTTTTAATATAATCTTTTACTAATTAATTTTTTCATCAGACTGTCAAAAATGGTTAAATTCAGTATAGCTATATAATTAATTATAGTTTTTGATAAATTGTTATATACACACTTATTTTATGAATTTTTCAGAATTTTAGTTTAGGGAAGTAAGTGCTGTTATTAACAGGCGGAATGGCCGAGTGGTCTAAGGCGTCAGACTCAAGTACATAACTTATGTAGGTTCTACATCATCGCTTAGTATTCTGATCTCATTATCGAGGCGTGGGTTCAAATCCCACTTTTGTCAATACTTTTTGACGATTTTTATATTTTCTAACAAAACATTCTTGAGAACGTTTTTATTTAGTAATAATTCATAAAATTCTATGTAAAAAAATATTATAAAATTGTTTTTTCTCTACTGTTTTTTAGTAAAATAATTGAGATACGTATAATTTTAGATTTATATTATAAAAAGATTAAAACAATTTTAAACTAATAATTTATCTTTACTTTTAAAAAAATTTTATAATTATTGTAAAAATTAAAATTTTTTTTACTTTTATCAATGATAACAAAATGACTAGTTAATTTAATATTTATGAATTGTTTTTAGTAATTATTTTTTTTTGTAAAACATATGTAGTAAACTTTTGATGAAAAACGTAAATAGTGGTCGGGACGTGTTTGGGTGCCCGAGTGGTTAATAGCCGGCCTGCTAAGCCGTTGGGCTTTGCCCGCGCGAGTTCGAATCTCGTCCCAAACGGAATCCTTTTGTGAAAAAAAATTATTTTTTAATAAATCACAAACTTGTAAAATTATTTGAATTTGGTTTGAAATGGTAAGCATATTTTTCTAGAATAAACATTTCACCAGAATTTAGAATAAGTATTACGTTTTAAGTACGTTGAAGCCGTGGTTAAACACTACTTTGTAGGAATGTAAACTCACGAAAAAACTTAGTAATAGATAAAAAAATAAATATTGTTAAAATGCCACAAATTTCCTATGAAAATATAGTAATGTATTTTTCTAATATCTAAAACACTTTCGTGCAAAACAACTACGTTTACTATTTTTAACGTTAATTATTTTTTAATTAGTTTATCTGATAGCCCAATATATGTATAAAAATATTGTTAACAATTTGTGTGAGAAGTAGTTTATTTAAAAGTTAATAAGTATTATAATGGCAAGAGTGATATAAAAATATAAGTTTATATACACATTTATGTAAGTGTGTACAAGATCGTAAATTTTAATTTTTTTCGTTGGATTATAATAAATTCTTAGTGTTACAATTTTAAATTAATTAAAGTTGCAAAAATTATTTTTTTTATGATAAATGTAAATAAAAACTTCGAATAATAGTAACTTTTCAAAATTTGTTTTATTTATTTGAATATGTTACAAAAATTTTGGTATAGTCAAATTTTAATTTATTAAAATTAAAAATTGTAACTTTAATTAATTTTGTAAAATATTTTATAATTTAATATTATATCTGGGTTTCAATAGCACAACAAAGTTTAATTTATAATTTGCACGCATAGTAAGATTATACAAAAAAACACAAAATGATATTATCATTATTTTTTATTAAGTTGTGTGATATCTAGAATTTTGGCTCTTTCTTGTACTACATTATTTTACTGATTTATTTCTCATAGGTTACAGAATTTATTATAAATTAAAATTTTCTAAATTTAATAACTTTAAAATGGAATATAATATTGTCATTGTTTTTCTCTCTTATTTTAAACTGTAAAAAAAATTATTATTTTTAGTATTAATATTTTATTTTTCTTCGAAATTCTTGTCGTATTGATAAAATAAAAAGATGCTTGGAAATACGATATAATAAAACTGTATTTAAAAAACGGTTTTTGGGAACAAATATGTTTTACTTCTGTTCTGTAGAAGTACCGTTAGATTTCTGTTATTTTTAAATAAACGCTATCTTATTTTTTATATAACTGTAAAGTTATTTTTAATCGGCTTTTTTTAATTTTTAAAAATTAAATAAATTAGTAGTAAATTTATTACGTCAATTACTCTATACTTATAGTGTATAGTTTTATACATTATAAAACAACTCTTTATATTTTAAAATAAACTTTTAAATGGCGAATTTTACATTCTTTTTGTTTATTTGTTTTTATATTTAATTTAATTCTTTTGTTATTAACAATGTTATTACTAAATTATTTTTTAAAAGCATAGTTGTAATTGATATAATCTATTTTTCTTTTTATTTATATTGTTTGTATAAATAATTAGTTATATAATAAAAAAATATATTTAGATAGAAGTTACTGATATTTTATATAAAAATATTATAAATAATTGAATTAAAAAAGGTAAATACTTTTATACAGTATAATTTCTACTTTTATTTTAACAAAAAAATTCCTATTTCAGAAACCGAACCTACGTCGCCACGGCCACAACGTAGAGTACTAACCACTATACTAAATAGGCCGAGAATAAATGCATACCTAGTTCACTACTAAGTTTTTTCAAATTACGAGCATCTTTAATAATGAGAAAGTTATAATATAACAAAATAAAAATTGAAAAGTTAGTATTTGATTAAGTAAAATTATAAAAAAAAAGTAATAATAATGCTTAAACAAAGTGCTCAATATAACAATAAGGAATTCTTAGAACATCATTTGATACTACCAAATGTATATATTACAAAAAAGATTGTAATAATTATTGACATAACATATTTTTTGATAAGTGTCAATAAAATAGTTTTTTTAAATTTTTCTATATTAAGAAAATTTTATGGCTTGTATATATAAATTTAAGTGATCTACGAATGAAAATGACTTTTTTATTTTATCTATAATTAAACTTTTAATTACATTCTATAAATTTTATTAATTATATAACAGAAATATTTTACTTAAGAAAATAATTTTTATTATAAAATATTATTGCTGGTGTTTATACCAAACAAAAACCCCTGCAACAATAACATTAAAAATAAGATCAAACAATTATTATAGAAAGAGTTATTAATGAAAAATATTATCTAACAAATTTATTAATTATATTTGCCACGTCCTTCCACAAATTTGATCGTGTCCTTCCTCCTAGCTTGATCAAGATTACCTGCACATCATCCACTTTAGTGTATTAGTAAAACTATTTTTTTTATGCAATTATTACAAAATAACACAAAAATAGTTAATAAAAAATTAATATTCTAGTAAAAATATGATAAAGAATGTAGAAATACAACAAAAAATGAAGTAAAAAGTACTGGTATTCTAATAAAAGTTTTTTTTAATATATATAAATTGCCAATAATTATTTAAATCAACAAACGTTTTTGTAAAATTATATATAAATTTAAATAACATGTTATGATTTATTGTGATTTTTTATAGATTTCTTAATTACTTAACACAATTTATAGCTCGAGGTACACTCAGCTAAAATATTTTTACTGTTTAGTAAAGTGTAATTTTTGTGTATATACATACAAATTTAATTTGAATTGATAATACATAATAAATTAGATGTCAAAATCATGGTTATTACTTCAAATTGTATAAAAAAGAGGGGAAAATACCTTAAAATGTATGATTTATAATGATTGTGGTAGAAAAATTACAAATAAGCGTACAAATCAACTGTAGAATGTTTTTTTTATAGAAAACTTCTTACTCAGTAAAAAAGTTTACCAGTTACTTTAATGATAAATACCTTTCATTTAAAAAAAAAATAATCTCATTAATGTACTTCTAGTCACTTTTATTAAATTTGTTTATCGTAAAATTAAATTACAATTACACTTTACCAAACGGTAAAAATATTTTAGCTGAGTGTTCTATGAGCCAATTTATTGTTCGGTAACTAAATACGACTCAGAGCGTTCGATCTTGTAGCGTAATGGCTAACGCGTCTGCCTTCGGAGCAGAAGATTGCAGGTTCGAGTCCTGTCAAGATCATAAAGAGTTTTACATTTTCTTAGAATTTATAGATTATTAATTGTACTGGGTGATTCTCTACGCACGAAACCTTAACATGTCTTCTAGATCAATATGTCTTATGTGAGAAATAAGCAATATTCAATAGTATTTTGAAGCCTACGTTTTTACACATTTTGTAAACACATTCTATCTTATTTTGCATGAATATTCCACTTTTTTACATGTACAAAACAAGATAAAATACGTAATTAAAAGAAGGTAGAATCCACATACAAGATGAGGTAAAATAAAGTTTATAGTTTACCTCAAATTTGTAAGTTTCATAATTTTGTATTTATTATGCATAAATAAATAATTTAAAAGCTTTTTTCTGATAGATTAATAAAGATATCAATTCTTTATTGATAGAATATAACATTGTTTACTTAATATTAGTTATAAACAAAATAAAATACAATAAAAGTTAGGTAATTTTGAAAATTTATTTTAATGATTCTGTTGAAAAAACTTGAAGTAAATAAATAAAAATAGTCATATTATTTAAATTTTAAACTTTTACAATAAATAATTTTTTTTAACAATGTCTCACAAAAAATCACGTCATTTGCGATACGCACTTGATTTCTTTTTAATCGATCAACAATTAATAGTTTTTAAGTAATTTTTTTAAAAGCTCATACACATAAAAATTCTCCTGCTAAAACTGCTAATAATCCTAATTCTTACTCTTTAAAATAACTATGAAACATTTAATGCCTAAAGTTGTTGTAGAATAAGTGGTTGTAAAATCTCTTTTATGATAACATATCACGATATTATTTATGTATCAATATTAAAAGTTCTAAACGTTATTACTGTTATAAGATTACTAACTAAAAATATGAATGTTAAATTTTCCAGTAATAGCGATTCATCGTATTAGTACCAAATTAAACTTTTTAAGAATGTCAAACTCGGTGAAAGACTTTAACATATTTTTAGAATATCAAATTAAATATTATTGTAGTTGATAATTATTAGATCTGTAAACCAATCAAATAATTGTTATTGTTGTAAAGTAAATATAATAATAAAAAAAATATTTTATTTGTCATTTGTTATTTATCTTGTTATTTCTTTTCTCATTATTTTACATATATTGATATTTTTTAAAATTAATTTTGAAATCTGTTAAAAACAGTAATAAGTTTGTGCGATATTGTAAAATAGGTAAATAAACAAATCAAAATTTTTATTAACTTAAAAAATAGAAACAATGACTAAAAAACTTCAAAGTCTGAAAAACACTTAAGATAGATAAAACTACAAGTTAAATTCAAGTTATTTTTGCTTATACATAACGATGTAAAAATAAATGTTTATACACAAAAAGTTCAATGTATGCACAAAATTATTTAAAAGTATAAATGCAAAATGTGTATTACAATAGTATAAAAATAAGCTTAAAATGTAGTTGCAAAATGAGATAAAATGTAGTCCGTCTTTTATCCCATTTTGAAGGGCCAGTTATTTTAACATCACTTGCATTTTCGGTTTAGAAGACATGTTTAGGTTATGTGTGTACTACAAAATTGTTGTTCTACTAAATTCATTGAATGAATTAAATAAATTGTTTTTTTTAATGTTATTTTCATATATATAAAATAATCGTAAATTTTCAGAAAAACAATCAAATGTTAAAAATGAATAAAAGAATTAGAAATAATTTTAGTCAATGAAAATGGTTATTGATAAACATATTTCTATTTAACAAAGATTTTTAATTTTTTGATGCAAATATACACAAAATATTAATATACAAAAAGTTTTAAACTAAAAGATGAAAACCACATTGCGTTGACCGGGAATCAAACCCGGGACTCCCGCGTGGCAGACGAGAATAATACCCACTGAAAATGAAAGTGTTAGCTCGACCTAACACTTTGGTCAAAAACATTTGTTTATAAGAAAGTGTTAGGTTGACCTAACATATTCAAATTTTTTTAAAAAAATCAAAAATTTTTTTAAAATATTCAAATATTCCTATATATAGCAACTCAAGATCTAAAAACACCAAGCACGAAACCAAGAAGAGGAGAAGAAGAACGAACTTAACAATCAACAAATGCAAGGAAGAGGAAGAGAACTCGAGGACAACAATCAAAGAATGAATTTTATTAATTTAACCAATTAAGCCAGCAAAACTTGTTTTCTACAGAGTAAGTATCAATTAAATAAAAATAAATGAAATTTGATTTTTTATGTTATTAATTTATTTTTAATGCAACAGAAATTTAAAGTAAGAATTAACGGGATTTATTTTTTCTTTATTATTTTAATTTGATTTTGGTACAAAAGAAATTTTAAAATAAAAGTCAATGAAACTTAAGTTTTATAATATCAATACAAAAAAATCCTAAATTAAAATTAAATAAACAGATTTTTCTTTATTATCAAATTCATTTTTAATGTAAAAATAGTTTAACATGAAATTTAAACACGTTTAAATTTGATTTTTTACATTATTAAATCATTTCCAATATAAAAAAATTTTAACAATTTTAAAGAATAACATAAAATTATATTTTTATATTTTTAAATGCATTTGGATACTTCTTTTCCTTTTTGTATATTATTTTTGGATTAATTAACAGACGGAATCCAAAATAGGCAAGTAATTTAAGAAGATTATCTTCAACATTAAATTTTGTGGTGGTAATAAATCCTAACCCTATGATAATTAAATCATTTTCACTATCACTACATGCGATATATTCTTCTCCACCAAAAATATGCATCTTATTATCACCATAAACAAAAGACAACTTATTGAAAATTGGTCTATTTGCCACAACGCTCCTGGATTTATCTAAACAAAATATAAATAATAATTATAAATTTTATTGCATTTTAAAAGCTCACGTGTAAAAAGATTGGTAAAACATTTAATTTACCAGAAAAAACTATCTTTTTAATGTATAACGATAAATAACTATAGTTAGAGGTAATTTATAGCATTTAGAGAATTTTTTTCGCAGCATTTATTTTTTTGCTTTTATTTCAAACAAAAAATCATACTTAATTATGTTATAGTAATTAAATAAGATATATTTTATAAAATAATAATTTTTCAAAGTCAACTAAACAATTGAACCAATTATTAACATAAAAAACAAAGAAGTTTGGTTATATTAACAAAAGCAAAATTCATACAGCTGGTTGTACTAAAGACTACCACTAGACTATTTTTAACTTAAAAAATTACTTTTTTTCATTTTTACATTGCTCAATAATGTTACTAAATATATAATAACATTCAAAAAACTAAAAAAAAAACCAAAAAAAATTAAGTTAAAAACGTTAAAAGAAAGAAAGCTCATAAATTAAAAAAACTAATAAATATTTCTAAACTTACTTTTAATTTTCGTAATAAATTTCCAAATGGATCTATTACAGCTTCACCAGGAAGAGCAGATCTAGTGACAGCAAAAGAATTCATTATCGAATCAACTCTACTGCCATCAATTTTATTCTTCAATTCAAGTACAAATTGAGGTAGGAGTTTCATCTTAATGTACTCTTGCAATTCTTGGTCACTAGAAATCTCCATCAATGTTTCATGTTCCTCCAAGAAATCCTGTGGTGATTCATTTGAAACTTGAACATGCTTGGCATATGTCTTCGAATTCACCAAGTTTTTTTTATTAATGAAATTTCTTCCAATAATGCCTAATCTTGACTCAATTTCATCAACGAATAATTGGGAAGCATTTTTTTTTCCCGACATTTCACTGCTAAGAAAAATACTTCTGTACAAATGGTTGCAGAAAAATTGAAGCATTTTTTTCTCCTTAGCATCAAGATCACTATTAAGATTGGAAAGGCATTTCTCCAGAACATTTATAATGTTTCTTCTTAGAATTTGGACATGTACTAATGAAGAATCAAAATTTGCACTAATTTTTCCAATTATCCATTCTTTCAAGTTTTCTCTAGATTGTGAACTAATCATACTTTCCATAACTAAAATAGTAAACATTTAATATTTAATCACACGTTTTGTTATTATTTATCGATATTTTTTAAAAAAATATAATTTTTTAAGATAAAAACTTTAAAAGGGTACGAGATAAGTGAAATTATTTCATTATTTTTATTAAATTATGGGTGTTATAATAGAAAATTAATTAAATATAGTAAAGAATTTACTTAATTATCTTTTTTAAATCATTTAAAATGAAAACTCATGTTCTTTTATTTACATTTATATCATGTACTAAAAAAACTTTTTTACTTTAATCAACTTTCAATTACATTTTATAAGTTTTATTCATGTGTTTTTTATAGTATTCTTTATACATTGTGTAATTGTTACATTATTTAATCTTTACAATGGAGGAAGTATAAAAATTTTATAAAAAAACATTTAAGTTAAGTTAATGTATAATAACATTATATATTAAATCAAGTGAAAGTTAAAAAAAAAAAGTGTCTTCTTACAAGATAAACACTTTTATAAGATATAAGGAAGTTCTTTTCTTTGTTAAGTTTTATATTAAATGTGTATCCTTTTTATACTATACCAATAATATTTTTACAATAAATTTATAAAAATTTTTATAACTAAAACATTTTTTATTATAGATAATTTAATTAAATGCCACCCTCTAAAGCAAAATTTTATTGTCCTTTATGCAATCTTCCAAATCCTAAACCATGCCAATCTTATACAATTCCTGAATTTCGCCATCATTTCTCCATTGATCATCATCATCCTGAAGGAAGTCAATTTAAAACAACATGTAGACGTTGTGTTGAAAGACAAATGAAAGGTGATAAAAGAATAAGAATAAAAGAAACAACATTAGAATATTTATTAAGACATCTTCAAATTAAAAAATGTTTTCAATTTGTTTATCAAAATTTTGTAGAAAGCTCTAGTGAATTACATTCTAATACCAGTGATAGCTCAATAGAAGAACCAACTGAAAATTACAATTTATCATTAGAAAGTATTGATGTACCTATAAATGAATTTAATGACAACGTTGATGAATTGACTAACTTATCTTCTGATAACGATGAGATAATTTTTAGTAATAACATATCTGATCCACATGTTAAATTTTTGAATGCTGTTCTTAAAAATTTTTACTGGTTAATGAGTAAAAATTCAACAACTGTTGAAATGCTTGAATGGAATATTACTTCTTGCCAACAATTTGCCCTCATTTACAATAATCTTATGGCAGTTCAAACTCTCAATCACCTTTCTGAAATTATAAAAAAGGTGGTTTGGATAAATTAAAATACATATCTCCGTTTGACGAAAATGAAAACATCAGTAGAGAATTAAACAGTATTACATCACAAAGCAATACAGTCCCGATAACTGAAAACAAAAAAAATTTTGCTGTAATGATAGATACAAAATATTTATTAAACCTTATTTGCCAAAACCATAGTGATGTAATTTCTCAATGCAATAATAAAATTGAGTTACAGCTTTACGCAGATGAAATAAATATTAATGCATTTACGTCAGGTATGTCTCAATTCTTACATGTTTCTATAAGACTGAAGAATGATTTTATTGATAAATCAAAGTTAGAATCAATTTACACTATTGCTCTTCTTCCGACAATTGAATAAAACATCCAGAATTAAAATCAGATAGAGGAAAATACTACAACTTTTTTAAGGCTTTTTTTAATGAATTTAATTCTAATAATATTATTGAATTTCAAGAACGTACGTTGGAATTTGTATTTATTCAATTATTGGGAGACCATCCATTTCTTGATTCATACTGGCAGATTAATTCTAATAATAGCTGTCGTGGGGTAATTCCGTCATGTAGGTTGTGTACTCTCACTCCAGTAGAATATGAAAAATTTTCTAAAGTTAGTGATTTTGAAGAAAATAAAGACGAACTTATAAGAACAACGGTACCAGATGATCCGATTTTCAAATTTTTAAAACCAATGTATTATTCTGATTATTTTTCATGATTTACTGGAAAGTGTGATTCCAACGAATCTTTATCCAATAATACAAGGAATATGTAAAAGTGATATTAATTTCCCTGGGATAAGATTGTGTGATGTATCTATGCTTTTACTAAATTACCATAAAAATCGTGGTAAAAATGTTTATCAAAATATCCCAAATATTCTTAGTCATGATTTAATAAGTTTGAAAGTATCAATGATTGATGAAAATAGACGTAAAGCGATAACGTTTAATAGTGGACATGGGACATTAGAGGCAGCACAATGCATGTTTGATTTAATTAGCAATTTATTACAGGAGTACCCAAGTACTAGGCTCTTACAATATCAAAGAACTTTAAATGCTTGCCTAAAGCTTTATAATTTATGTTGTCAAAAAACAACACTAAATCCAAATGATATTACAAACCTTAAAAATACCTGTGATATGTAGCTTCAGAAAGCCTAAAACTATCAGAAAACAAATATGGATGGTCAAAAAAACTCCATTATATTATACATTATCCAATTATAACTGAATTCAATGGAAATAAGTTACATGATCTTAGTACAGATAGATTTGAATCAAAACATAAGATAGTAAAACGATTTTTTCAAGCAAGTGCTAATCATCGAATGCCCTCTCTTACTATTATAAAAAAAATTATAATTAGAGAAGAACTAAAAAAAAGTTTCTTTGGAAATATAATGTCAAAATAGATTGAAATTACAAGATAAGATACAAAAAAAGAACATTTATTGAAATAAAATCATTCATAATTTACATTCGGTGTAATAAAAATTGCATTACTATTTGTTAATTTTGATATTTTATATTTTTAAACTTTATTTTTGTTAGTAAATTATTTTAATCATTCACTATAAGAAATTTACAAAGTATGGTAATTATTTTCACACAAACAACAAAGATACTTTGGTACATATCATACAGATTATATTAAAATATGTGTTAACTCGAGTCAGTGTATTGTGGAGATGTTAGCTCGACCTAACACTTTCAGTTTGAGTGCCACTTAACCATCAACGCTGAGACAACCCACCAACCGTCGAATTCCCGACAAAATACAATTCTAACAATATTAATTTTTATTAACTTTCTTTAAACATTTTTGGTTGTTTTTTTTATAGTTTTTTAACTGCTTAATGTTTTTAAAGCTATATTTTAACAAAAATAAATTTCTTACCTTTACTAAGACTTTAAAGCATAAACAATAATATTTTTGTTAAAAATTAAGAAAAAACAAAATAATCGAATAACGAAAATCTCATTTTATACTTTAGCAAATTAAAAAAAATAGATGCATGAAAAATATGTTTTTCAAGTAATATTTATTATGTAAAGTATTTTTAAAAATGTATCAAATAATATTAAAAAATAACTATTTTTTATTAGTATAAAATTTATTTTAAATAATTACTTTTAAAAATAATTCCATCATTTATGTTACCTTTTGTGGTTCTTTTCAGTGTTAGTATAATTTAAAGAAATAATCTTTATATATGTAATTATACTTTCAACACAACAATTTTTTATTTAAAGCTGAGAAAAAAATGGAATACTTTTTAAGTTAGTTAAAAAGTTATATGCATTCTTAAAAAAAATTATCCATCTAACTTGACACTTTTTTCTATTTTTAAAGGTGGAATTAGTTGAAACTATTTTTATTTTTAATAAATTTTAATTTAAAAAAAATAAAGTCGATGACATAAAGAAATATGTCTTAATTAAAAAAACTTAGTAAATTTTAATTATAATAAACTGGATGACTTTTATAAATAATTTAAGTAATTTATTTTATCATTATTCATATAATACTTTTTTAAAATTAATTAAGTTTAATAAAAAATACTTTGTTTTATAAACAAGATACATATTACTTTAACTTTCTTAAAAATTCTAGGTTCTAAGCATATTTTTGGTTTTTTAATTTTGTTGCACATGAAGCGAGAGTATTAACATTTTAGAAATTTGTTTGTAATTGTAAAATATAAAAGATATTTTTTGAAAAAAAAAGTTTAATTGTCAAACAAAATTTGATTAAGCTTATTGCTATTAGTAAAACTTTTTTTATTATTAAAAACTTTGTATATTGTGTTTATTTTTTTTAAATCAAAAAATTGTCTGAAATAAAATTACTTTGAAAGAAAAAGTATTTTTTTAAATGATAATTATTCGCGTGTTTATTAATTCGTAACAAACAATTTATTAATAATAATTTATTTGTAGGTTGCAATAATTTGATTATATATATAATTATTTTAAACTTATAAAATATAATTTAAAAAAATATAATGATAGAAATGCAAGAGAATAAATTAAAGATTCTCTAAAATTATTTCAAATATATTTCTACGTAGGTGTCCGAAAGTAAAGAAAAATTACTTTCTTTTTTAAAAATAACGTATAAATATACAAAAGCGTCACATAAAACTACTTGATAATAGAAAATAAAACGAAAAGATATGATTTAATAAACGAAATACATAATATTATTATTAAAAAAGTTTGTAAATGCGTTTATCGGGAATCAAACCCGTATCGGCCGCTTGGAAGGCGGCCATGCTGACCATTACACCATAAACGCGTACTTTAGTAGAAATATCATTTTTATCCGTCCTTACATTTTGTTCAGATTTTTTAAATTTACTATTATAGTTAATAAATTAATAATGTTAGAATTTAAAGAAAAATAAAATATTTGTTAATCATTTATTTAATCAGATAATTTATTGTTAAATCAACTAAATATAGTAAATGTTTTAATATTGAATAAAGGAAAGTTATGTTAACTAATCTTCTCACATAACTTGAAAAAAATACTTCACTTATAGTTATATAACAATATATTACACACTAAAAAAGAAACAAAAATTATTGTAAAATATATTAGTGGTGTTTCATATAATAAAATTTAGATTTTGTGATCTGGAACTAATTTCAAGGCAATTATTTTTGCATCTATGAATAAAACCAACAAATAAAAAAGTATTAAAATATATGACATTTTTCTTTAATATCACTTTTATCATATAAATTAAATTATTCTTTTTAATACATTTAAAAATGCAAGATTATATTCTAATTTTATAGACATTGTAGATACTTTTACAATGGGCATTTGGTAATACATCATAATATTTTTTATAAATGTTTTTTAGAAATTTAAGTCATTAAAAAATATATTTTCTTATAAAGTTATACTAATTTTAGGTCATATTTTTATATTACCTTATTCAAGATCACTCATAAAATCAGTTTTATAATAATTTCTAAAACATTAATGCATTTTTGTTCCTAGTAAAAAACGTTTTAATATTTAAACTTTAAAAAAGAGCAAACACTAAAAAATATCTGATAATATATTTTATTATATATTAAACAAGTTAAACTCTATGATAAGCATAATATCATAATAAATATTAAGAATAAAAAAGTAATATTACTTGAAATTATCAAACATAATTTTTTCGCATAAAACAATAAAATCTTTTTAGTAACTTAATAATTTACGTGGTTTACAACATTTTTTGTTTTGTCGTTTGATGTCATTAAGATTTTGTCTTGATAAAATCTACTTATTTTCACAAATAAAACATTTTTAACGTATTATAAAAAACTGTCAAAATTTGTTTTTATCATTTCGTGTGTATTATAAATTACTCTTCTAATAAAACTTTAAGATTATTAAAAATATAGAAAACATTTTACATTTTGTTTAATTGATAAAAATAATGTGAAAAATAGTTAATATTTGACTATTGATAATTTTCTCCAAATTAAATTATAATTCACGCTACTATACTTATTCAATAGATACTCATTTTCTCTACCAGAAAAATGAAAGCGCACTTTAAGAAATACTAGTTAAGTTTTAATTCTATAAACATTAAAATTTTGACAAATTTAATATTTTTTTTATAACAAAGTTAACCATAATTGTTGAATTTTTACATGCATTATATTTTAAAAAAATAAGATAGTATAGTATTTTATAAACAAGTTCTGTTATTTTGTACTTTTGAAAAGAGATCTTTTAAACTAATACAAAGAGTCTTTTTACACTTTTAATTTTATAATATTACTCTTTTGTCAATTTATTATATCAATTGTTGTAGTTAAACTTTTTAAATATCAATTATCTGAGTTACTATAAGGCTTTTGTTATTTGCGTTTTGTTTTAATACTCTATACATCGCTTAATTTATAGGTGGTTACAATACTCACAATACGTTTGATTTAGTAAATTCTTAAAATCAAATAGTTGTATATCTTTCAACCTAAAGTAATGACGCCAGTAAAAATTTTAAATTTTTACTAATAAATAGAATAAAAATTGTTTTATTTTGAGTAATAGCAATCGTAATAATAGCTTTTTTATATAAAAAGTTATATTTATCGAAAGTAGAAAATATACCTAATTTTATAAGATTTATAGCTCTCTTCGGAATTTAAAATACTTTATACAAAATATAAAAATTTTGTATTGAATCTAAATAGTTGCAATACTACATTTGTATTCCAATAATGAGCAAATTTATATATTTTAAATATTTGGAAAGTAAACAACCGGGAAAAGAGACATTGGCTTGTTCATTGGGTAAACGAAATGATATTTTTAATAAAACATACAAAATATGGGCAAGCGGAAAAGTATTTTTTTTATTTTTCAAAATTTATTTTTGATTATTCCATTGGATTAATTTCACACACGAATACGCTCCTCGCAGTGACCTCTACCTTAATTAAATTGAAAAAAAGTTTGCTGAAATTTGCATACTTGTGGTTAACCGTAAACAAGTAAATGTCCATCGTCTCGCTATTTAAAAAATAAGAGATATCAGCATATTTTTTAGGTAGTGCTTTTTGTTGCTTCAACCAAATATGGACTCACATATGCTAGGATTAAAATAGGGACCTTCTCTTTATAAAACCGACGCTACAACTTTTGAGTTAATGCGGTTGCTAGCACGCGTACGCCTCGATTGCTAATTTTCTTACGTCACACATACATTCAATATTTGATGTTATGATTTGCAATATTAGGTGAATGTAAAGTAAATTAGTTATAATTAGTTGCACTTATTAATATCATAAAATTTTTGTAACAATTCGTTTAATTATTAAATTGCTTAATATCGAATTATTAATAACTCTCTAGAAAAAAACTGCTTATTTTTTTAGATTGAATAGATATAATTTAAATTTAATGTATACAATTTTTAATTTGTAGTAACTCATTTGTTTAGCTCTCTTTTTAAGCTCCATTGGCACAGTTGGTTAGCGCGTGGTACTTATAAGTTAAAGCTGTTTTAAGCAATGTCAAGATTATTAGTTCGAGTTGATATGAGGCAAAGGTTCATTTTATATTCATGATACTACAAAAAAAGATAGTCTAATATTCGTATTTTTCAATTATTACAATCTGATATGAATAAACAGTTTAGAGGTAACTAAAGAGGGTTTAATTAATAGACATTTTAAATTATTTTTATAATAGAGAATAGGCTTTTTTAGAATTTCCTATTTTGTCAAAATTAAAGAGAGACATTATGCTTTAAGTAATTAGAAAACGGTAGTTGATATCACTGTTAAAACTATTTTGTATATAAGTAAAGCTAAGGGAAAATATTTATTATATGTTAAAATGTTATTGGATCCATATAAAAACGTAGCAAAACATTTTATTTTTATTCAAAACGCTCCTGATGTCGAAATAAGTTCGTCTACCGTTTCAGAATTTTGCTATAATTTACGTTTAGAAGTAGTTTTGTGTAGAAACTGATATCAAAAGATAAGGTAAACGCCCCCGGGTGGGGTTGAACCACCAACCTTTCGGTTAACAGCCGAACGCGCTAACCGATTGCGCCACGGAGGCCATGGTAATGGGCCTTTTTTTCAATATTTTACCTCGAAACACCGCGAAATTGTGTTAATGATAAAAAGTGCAAAAATAATTTAAAATAATTTATTTTTTCATAATATAAACAGTTTAAAATACGTTAATTATCTTTATATCTAGAAAAATAGCTACCACTTAAATATAAAGTTTAATTAAAAAAATTTTTGAAATTATATCTTACAAGAAACTATGCTACAAGTGCTCTTTTATCAACTAAATACACAGAAGATTTTACAAAATTCTCTACGACATGAATTAAATGATTCATATCAAAAGACAGTTATTTATTAAATTGCTATTATTTGTAGATAAAACAAAAAAATGGTAATTGTTGAATCTATATATATTAGAGGAGAAATTTCGTCTTAAATTATTTTCGATTTTTAATGTTTTGATAAAAAATATATTTAGTACACTTAATTTCTTAGCAAACTGTACAATATCACTTGGTTCTTAAGTCTTATTCTTAAGATATACTCTTTCAAACTTGAAAAAGAGTCAAATATAGCCACCCATTTTTGGTATTTGAAATAGTTATTTTGATCTGAAAATTTACAGAAACATGCAATTTTAGATGCAGAACATGTCTGCAAAAAAGTTTTCGATTATATTA